>CM076577.1:573620848-574064185 GCA_034641835.2 Pinus albicaulis
AAATCATACTTCGGGCCCGCTATCTGTCCCGGTGGTCCAGGTACAACCATTGATCACCCATGAAATAAGGGCCACTACGAAATACTAGTTCCCTTTTATACTTATTCTCAAAGTAGAAGTTAAAGAATCCCTTCCCATAGAAAGAGGAAATGACCGCTCCTTTGATAAGGGGTTTCTAGTTCTTCTCAACCCTTGTTGATATCGTACGATGGGAAGGCCAAACACCAATGAATTGGCCAATTAGCCCCTGATCTGCAATCTGGAGAGCTTGTTATCACCAAAAATTGATCACATAACCATTTCTAACTAGGTGGATCGAAGTATACCATGTAATACCAATTTTACCATAGTAAAATTGCTTTCACTACATGAAATAATTTAATAAACCATATTTTATTAAGTTATTTCTGGTTAAAACAAGAAACCCCTTGAGGAATAATTAAATAAATCATTATTTATTTGATTTATCTCTAGGAATAATTAATTAAACTAGTGTTTAACTTATATTCCTTGTCACATTTGACCCAATTATGAGAAAAAATTAGATAAATAATTATTTAGTTATTATTCCTTGTCAAATTTGACTAAATCACCTAGGAATAATTAAACAAATTATTATTTGTTTATTATTTTTAACCACATTCTTGAAATGAAAAATAAATCATTTATTTTATTATTATTTCTAAATAAAGTTATTTAACCAACGTAAATATTTTTCCCTATAACAAAATATAATAAAATATTCCAAGCATTTAGATCTAGATTATGGTTAATAATATTTTATTATACTCCATTTTCGAGGATAACTCAATATTTTGCTATAAATAGGAGATTTTTTCCATTCATTATTCACTTTGACCATTCTCATCGTCACTGCCATTTTCTTTTTCCATCTGAGCTCCCACTTGAGTTCATCACATATTTTGGGTTTCCACATCATTGAGAGAGAGAGACTCGTGAAACTGAAGTATTGAGGACAACCCAGAACCCATTCCATTGAGGGGGAATGGTAACATATATTTGTTTCCTTCACTAGGTGTTATAAAATAGAAAATATCATTATTTAAACTTGTCTTGCCTATTGGTTATTTGGAGTTATTTTTTGCATTAGTTATTATTTCCTTTTGTTGTTTAACTACTTTTATTGCATAGATCTAGATTTTTGCAGGATTTTTTTTAATTGTCTATTGCAGATATAAAGGGTTGAACAACCATTTCTATTGTTAGGGATATATGTCATCTGTAGCTTAAGTAAATTATTTTTGGTACACTTCCCGAAAGATATTACACTAACAGAGCTCATGAGTGCGCCTAGGGGACACATATCAGAATGTTGGGGATATCTTCTAATCACTTAACAAATTTGGACGGCCCCTGTTTGCAGAAACACGGAGCCACCACAACCAACAAGTTGAAAGCAGTAACATCTTTCGGGGAAGGCCCCTCCTAGGAGGGCATGGTAGCTGTAGCAAGAAAGGAGTCGACAAAAAAAGGATCAACCATTAACGCAAAAACACACGACCAAACGGAACCGAAAAGATGCGCGCACAGTTTCGGGGTTAGAAAAGCGGCGGGGAGCATGGAAGGTACGAAGAAGTAGACGATCGGGGGGCTAGTAGGTAGGTCGACACCTTCCACATACCTACGAAATTGAACTGCAACCTCGCACATAACTAGAAACCAGTTGCTCCACCTTCTAGCTATAGCTACAAGCCTCTTGACACTATAATTAACCAAAAAAATAAAATAAATAAATAATCCATTTGTAATTTATTCATTATATTTCTTTGTATTGTAGATTGTTTTTGCAAAATTTTATATGTATATTGTATTTTAAATTAGATGTCTTTGTATTTTAAATTGTATTGTCTTTGTATTGTAAATGTTTATATTCTTTTGGGATATATTTGACCTATGTTGTCATCCTGATGTGGATAAATATTATTTGATTATTATGGTTAGGGTTGATTAAGGGATTAGGTTGATTTAAGGGTTAATTAGTTTAGGGGTTATGGGTTAAGATATTATGACTTAGGGGTTTAAGGGCTTAGGGGAATGGGATAAGATGTTAGGGGGTTAATGTATCATTAGGGGGTTAATTAGGACCTAGAGGATTTAGAGGTTAATGGGGTTTTAGGGAGAATTATTAATAATTTTTTAAAGTATATTATGCATATTTAAACTTTGGACATAGTGAATAGAATTTTATAGGAAAGAATGAAATAATTATATAATATATTGTAACAAAATTTTATAAGACTACAAAAATATAAATATCATTAAAAAAATAATTAAATAAATTTTTTATTAAAATAAAATTATTATAAAGAAATATGATTGGATGAAGATAAAAGGAATCCATTTTATTTGGGTAAGATGATAACCAATAAAAAACCATTTTTTTATGAAAAAAATAACATTAAAAAAATACTTTAATATTAAAAATTTTAAATTTATTAATATTTTTAATATATAAAATTATATATATATATATATATATATATATATATATATATATATATATATATTTTCTGTAAAATTAATTTTCTTGTTATAAAATTACATTTTTTTTAATAAAATTTTAACTTAGAAAATATTTTTTTACATATAAAACTATAATTTTGTCTCTAAAATCAAAGTGAAGTAATGTGTGATAATTAAAAGAATTGTCCATTTTAACTATTTCTGGTATGAAAGTAGATTCACTTTGATATCTATGGTTCATTGATATCTTGAAAGTGAATGGAACCTATAAAGTATTTGGAAAACAAATATATTGAAAGTGGATAATTATTAAAATGCTTTTACCATTTTTATAAGGTTGTTTTATTTATATTTTAAATAATTCAATGGGTTATCTTTAATATTGGTTAAGTGTTATGAATAGCAAGGAAGAGATTTAGAAATTAAGTCTCTAGGATGATAGAGTTATCTAAATTTTTAAATAAAATCAAGCTAAAAGGCGCATTGATTTTTGACCATTATGAAAAAGAGAGAAAACAAGAAGATGTGATGGCTCTTATACCCATAGAAGATGCTTGAAAAATTAAAACTATCGTTAAAACTAACTAGACAAATAAATTTTTAGCCAATGTTCTATAAAAAAGAGTCAAAAGTTCTAATTGAACCTAAAATATATTAATTTCCTATAGTTGATTCACGTGGACAATAAGAAAAAATGGTAAAGAAGTAGATATCACCTAGTTCAACATAGGAAACACTCAATCATAACCTAGAAAGCAATTTGGGAAAACTATAAATGATTTGGGTAAAGCATGTAATATTTCCAACGAAAATTTAAGTACAAAAATGATGTTATAACCAACATAAAATGATTTTCCTATATTAAAATTACTCCAAAAATTTAAATTTACATTTCACTTTGATTTTCTTCAATTTAGTGATAATTTATGGCAAGGGATACAAATTTATTTGTGGTGCTTTGTTTTTAAATGCAACAACTATGAATTTTATTTTTTATAAAATGATGAAGGACCTAGTCAGCTCCAGTTACATCATCCAAAAAAAATCGAAAATAACAGTGTGAAAGTCTAGAAAAAATATTTAACAATTTCCCATAGTTTAGAATTCCACAAGAGAACCAAATTCAGTACCCTAAAACTATAATTTCTTCAAAAAACTCCTAGAATCATCATATTATTAATCATAATAGTCCTCCTTTCCCTTTACGATACCATTATCACATTTGATGGATAACTATGAGTGAGTCACCAACAATTGTTACCTTTTGTGCCTTTTCTTCTGCTAGTAATCTAAGACCATGCCATAGAACCTAGAACTCGGCTTCGATGTTGGTGGCTTCGGAAAAATTTTAACTCTTTTTGTTCATTGGGCCAGTGGATAACCCCTATCACTCTTGCCACCCTAAAATTTTGTTGTGAAACCAATTCCAAAAATAGAATAAAAGATATATCAACGCCTTAGAAATAAGCCACTTCGATGCAGCAAACTCCAATACATTACATGAATGAACAATTATTGGATGATACAAATGAAAAAAACTCCTTTCTATATATAGGAGTCCATGGGGCCATAATGTAATCCTAGTCGACCTAACAATAATAATTTAAGGGAACAATAATAATAATATGGGGGTTACAGGGGTACAAAAACAACAATAAGGGACTATACTAGTAATATAAGGACCTAACATGCTCCTCTCCTTCAAAAAGGTGTTATCCTCAATGCTTGAGTAGCTCCGGGTTCTTTTGTATAAAATTCTCATCCTCCTATGTAGAATCTTCCGTGGGTAAGTTCTTCCATTTGATGAGATACTCTGAAATTGATCAATTTTGTAGTTGTCGAGTTATTGTTTCCGTGACTGCTTCAGTTCCAATATGGTTTTTCCTTCCTCAACAATTTCTGGCAATATTGTTTGAACTGGAATTTTGTCCCCTATAAAATTTTTTAAGCATGAAAGATGGAAAACTGGATGCACTCGAGAAAGAAGTAGGAAGCTCCAATTTGTATGCCACAGTACCAATATTTTTCAAAACCTTGTAAGGACCATAGTAATTTGGTGATAATTTATTATCCTTCTTAGCTTGCTTGAGGGACATTTGTTTGTATGGTTGTAGCTGTAAAAATACCTAGTCTCCCACATCAAAACTTCTCTCACTGCGATGTTGATCTACTTTTTGTTTCATTTGATTTTGTGCCAAATTTAGGTTATCCTTTAAGAGCTGGAGAAATTCTTGTTGATGCTCGATGTGATCCTCCACTGCTTGAACCCTAGCATTTTTCCTTAAAGAAAATGTAATGGATGGTGGATGATATCCATAAAGTGCCATAAATGGGGTCATTTTTGCTGCAGTATGGCAGGAAGTGTTATACCACCATTCAGCCATAGGTAACCACTTGACCCATTGTGCTTGCTTATCAGATACAAAACAACGAAGATATCCTTCCAAACATTTATTCCCTATCTCTGTTTGACCATTGGATTTAGGATGATAAGATGAGCTATGAGCTAGTTGAGTACCCAAACAGGAAAATAATTTTGTCCAAAAATTTCTTGTAAAAATGGGATCTCTGTCACTTACAATAATCTTCGGGTTTCCATGTAGCTTTTGAATTGTTTCCATAAATTCAATAGCAATTGTACTTTCTTTAAATGGATGAGATAATGCACAAAAGTGTGCATACTTGGTAATTCTATCAACTACCACCATGATGACACTCCTTCCTTCGGAATTAGGTAAACCTGTGATAAAGCCCATTGAAATCTCCTCCCAACGTTGACTTAGAATAGATAAAGGTTGTAGAAGACCTAAGGTCTTAATTATCTCCACTTTATTTTGCTGGCAAACTAAAGATTCTACCACAAACTTTTGAATATCAGATTTAAGACCATCCCAAAAAAATTTTTTCTTCACCCTATGGTAAGTTTTTAAAAATCCCGAGTGTCCTCTTAAAGGAGAAGTGTGCAATTCCAAAAAATCTTTTGTTTTAGTTGGGAATTCTTGCTAATATATAAGCAATCTTTGTAGCTGACCTTTGGAGTGGACCCCCGAGTACCAAAGGCAAAACAGGGTAACAACTAAACCACGCTCAGCCTTGTAGCTATCCCTACAAGGACAGGAGAGGGCTCTCTCCATGAAAGAATATTCAATGGAACACAATAAATGGACTGATATTAGGCTAGATAAAATGATAAAAAAAGGTTTTAATAAAATGAATGAATGAATGAATTTCAGGGATGTGTGGGATATAAAGGGACAATTGAAACCGGGAATTAAATCAGGACACAGGGTATTTCATGGGGCAAGATAGGCAGGAAAATTAGCAATTAAAATTTAATGAGGATGGGATGGAAAGAATGGTGAGGAGCTGAAAAGGGCACAATAAATGGATCATTTTCAAACAGAAGAAAAATACAGAGTATGAATGATTTCCCAAGGCAGAGCATATAAAATGGATTCTACCTTTCTATCTTGAAAGCATTCAAAAGGAAATGTTTATGGATGGATGGAACACACAACAATTCACATATGAAACAAATGAGAAAACAAATGCTAACTCTCATACCACATGGATCCCACAAATCAGAGCTGCATCTCTTATTAATTCCTGTCAAACTGTACAATGTAGCGCAGAGATGTTCTTCCACACTATTCCCCTACTTTCTGAGTTACAAATTCTCTTTTTACAAATGATTTATAATTACAATAAATACACTGAAATGTGGGAACATAGATCCACAGAAAAGGGAGATGTTCTAACAGCTGAAGAACTTGAAATACAATCATAGTAAAGAAACACAACAATCTGCCCCTAAAAATAGGAGACAACATTGCATTTGACTACTCGGAGATTTTGCTGTTAGGCTGTATGAAAGAAAATAGTTAATCTGATGAAAAGATTTCCTATTTTGCTGCTTGCTGTAACAGTCTTTGTTTTAAATAAGCTCTCAGCCCTTTGACTATCGCTTTGCTTTCCACTATCTTTTTGGAGAGAACTGACTCTTTTAATAAACTGCCGTTGAAATAAAATAGAATGAAATTATCTGCTTTCGTGAAGGGAAAATTTAATCTTAAATGGGAAAAAAGGGAAGAGAAGGAGGTAGATATCATATAAAAATCGCAATCGCAATAGACAGACGGAGAGATAATATATAACAAACACATGGTAATATGGCACCATCGCAATCGGAATCGGAATCGGGATAAGGGAGTAACATATTACAAATATTGCAATGTGATGGGGAGGAAGGCCTTTGTAATAAACAAAATAGATGAATTTTAGCCTTTACAAAGGAGAAAGGGGTCTTGTAATGAATGGCAGAGGGTTTTAAATGATGGGGCCCGCATAATCGCAATCGGAAGATCATGGAGGGGTGCATCGCATAACAAAATGGGCCGATGCGATTTGGGAAGGGAAATGGTAAAAACCCTTGCAAAAAATGAAATATAACAAATTTCGAGTTTACAAAGGGGAAAGCCCTTTATATTATAAATGGGCGGAAGTACTGTATGGTGGGCTCGGGGTCAATCGCAATCGGAAATTGGAGGGGAGCGGAGTGTAACACATACGAGGAATGCCAATTGTGATGGCCCGATTAGCTGTGGGCCATCTGATCGGCGGGGAAGATCGATGGTGGGGAGATCAATCGGAGGTTTGCCATCGGGGGAGCGGATCGGGAGATCGGAAGAGGAGTTGCGATCGGGTAATCGGAGGGAGGAGTGCGATCGATCGCATTGGAGAATGTTGCGATTGATCGATCGGATTTTGTTGCGATTGGCCGATCGGAACTTGAAAACAAAACATGCGATGCGATTAAAGAGCGGTGGGGTTTATAATATATAACTTAAACTTTATTATAAAGTTTAAGGGGTCATGGAAAAGGGGAAGTGGTTTATAACGGCGGGAATTTATAATATAAAGGTTTTTATTATAAATTTGTACGGGAAATGGAGGGGAAGTGGTTGGGAACGATGGGGGGTTTTATAATATAGAACTTTTTATTATAAAGTTCTATGGCATGGAGGGGAAGTGGTTAGCAATTAAATCACATATTTTTTTAAAATAATTTATAATGCGATTTTGTAATCGGAAAGGGGGAAATGGGGTTTTTATTAAAGAAATATAAAACTTTAATAATATAAAGTTTAAAGGGAAAAATGGAAAATAGGGGGTATATGAGGGTATAAGGGCTTTTACTTCAGTTAAGCATAAATTTCAATTCAGAAGTCAGTTTTGATAGTGTAGTATACCGTTTGAAAGTTCGTTTCGGGCTCTTTCTGATGGATTTGCTTTGGAGGATGATTTGGTGCTAAAAATGTTGCAGAAAGCTCTCTGAAGGCAGGGACATCACTTTGTGGAGATAACAGCTTCTGAATTTTGACTTATTACACATGATGATATAGAATTACATAATGAATAATAATAAAGGCAAAATATCACGTTTTCACCTCAAAACATAGTTTTGAGGTGAAAATTACGTCAAGTTGAATAAAATATCTTTTTGATCTTCCAGGTGTTGTGACTTATGATTTTATTGACTTCGTCATGACCTTGCTGATATTATTGACATTTGGCTCATTAATTTGACCATGGTGAGACCCTAGAAACTAATGAGACCCATCCTATGACCTACTGAAATGATTTTGAGAATAAAAGTGACTAATGACTAAATACCATAGAAAGGAAAATCAGCAAGTACCTCATGAGGGACAACTGATAAAAATTACTACCATCAATGAATCCATGACCTAATGGAATGGTGAAATTTATTCGGTATGAGACACCTAATATGCAGATGAAAAAGAGAAGTTTTGATCACTGATGGCAGTATGACTAGACTGACACTAACATTGGCTCCAATGGGGATGGTAGCTCCTTGGAGGTGCCAAGAACACCGTAGACCAAGTAGCCTTATCCATTGGGCATGGAGTCAAAAATGTTGAAAACTGACACAAATGCAAACTGACCCTGACTCTAGACTAAGACTGAAAATTGAAATAAAACCAAACCATACACATATCATCCAAGTTTTATAGCCTTCACCTCAGGCCCCAAACTTGAATGACTGTGCATTTTGAACTTTTCTTTTAGAAAAATAAAATGGTATATACAATGATGATGAGATACATTCTGATCCATGTCTTCAACAATGGTAGTGCTTCAATAGCCTACCATTTAGTGCTCCTCCAAGACAATCCTGGCCATCCATTTCTGAAAGCAAGAAGGCATTCTGACCCCTGTATGCTGTAATTCTGTATGGTCCCTTCCAAAGGTTGTAAAATTTACCGTGCTTCCCTTTGTCTTCATTTCTTGCATCCCATTTCAACACTACATCATCCAACTGAAACTTTTCTACTTTAGTCTTCCTGTCATTGATCTTTTTAATCTTGTCTTGCAACTGGCTCGCTTTCTGTGGCACTTATTCTCTTATTTGTTGAAGGTGGATCATCTGGTTGATCCTTCGCTGGTTGTCATCATCTTCGCTACCAACTTCTTGTAATAATATCATAACTGGAACTATAAGAGAAGTAGGAAAGATAACATCAGTACCATAAACCAGCTCAAAGGTGACATACCTATTGATTTTTTACTGCTAACTCTGTCTGCCCATAGTGCGTTGATAAGCTTCCGGTGCCAATTTCTTTTGTTTGCCTCCAACATTTTCTTAATTATATTCATCAGTGACTTGTTGGATGACTTTGCCAGGCCATTGCCTTGTGGATAATACGTTGTTGAATGGCCCAGCATGATGTTGTATTTATCACAGAAATCGATCATTTTCTTTGATCTGAACGCGGTTGCATTATCTGTCACAATTTTACATGGGCAACCAAAACGGGATAAAATATTTGATTCCAGGAATTGAATAATTACTGTGTCAGTCGCTTGCCTAGTAGGGATGGCCTCGATCCATTTCATAAAGTAATCTGTCCCAGTCAATATCCATCGATGCTGTGCTGAGGACGCGGAATGTATTTCTCCTATAAAATCAAGCCCCCACTGCTGAAAGGGTGCGTTCACTGAAATAGGTTTCAAAGGAAGTGGAAGCAATTTCTTCTTCCCTTGGAAAATTTGACATTCATGACAATTCATCACTGTTTTATATAAATCAGAAAATAATGTGGGCCGATAATACCCAGCTCTCAATACCTTGTTCACTGTAGTTTTCCAAAACAGGTGACCTCCACAGTCACCTTTATGGAAATCATGCATTACCTTCTCGACTTCTTCTTCAATCAGGCAATTTAGCAAAACGCCTCTCAGATCCTTCCAAAACAGAGCACTGTTCAAGATACAATACTTTGCAAATTTGAGTTTCAAAGATCTACCTTTACTCTTAGACATGCCTGGAGGAGGCGAGAGATGTTGAAGAACATACAAAATATCTGAATACCAAGGGGACTGCAAAAAAATATTTGAAATGGGAACCAACAAACCTTCATCTTCCTCTTCGAACATTGCTGAAATGAGGTTTATATCTAAAGCACGCAGATTTGATTGGGCCATAAATTTCGCCAAACCTTGGCCTTTGATCAACTTAGTAGGCTTGATCTCTAGATCGTACTCCAACATAGCTGCTATCCATTTGCCTCTTCGACCTTCTGGATCATTTTGCATGAGCACATCCTTGACTGCTGCGTTAGGGACATATGTTGTAGTGTGTGAATGTAGAATATAGACCCTGAAATATTTCAATGCCTTGACAAGAGCCAATGCCTACTTTTCAATAATATTATATCTTAAAGCAGCATCTCTAATAGTCCTACTGAAAAAGGCGATTGGCTTTTCTACTCCATCTCTCTTTTGCATTAAAACAGCAGCCATAGTATGCTCAGATGCAAACGAAAATATAATAAAATCTTGAGTATAGTCGGGACTGATCAGAACTGGGGCATTAGACAAAGAAAACTTTACCAGATTGAATGACTTGATAGCTTCCTCACTCCACTTAACAGTTTTGTCTTTCTTCAACATATTGGTCATCTCTCTCAAATGCTCAGCCAGATTAGGTATAAATCTGCGTAAAAAATTCATCTTACCATTGAAAGCCTGAATTTATTTCTTGTTCCGTGGAAGATCTATGAGCTGGATTGCCTCCACTCTGGTTGGATATATGCAGATTCCATCTTTAGAGATGATATGACCGAGCAATTTGCCCTCATCCATGGCAAAAAGGCTCTTTTTGGGATTGAGAGAAATCCCAAACTTTCTGCAACGCTGAAAAACCACTCTTAGATGGTGCAAATGCTCATCATATGAACCTGAAAACACTATCAAATCATCCAAATAAACAACAAGAAAAACATCTTTTTCATTTGCAAAAGCAATGTCCATTGCACGCTGGAAGGTGGCTCCAGCGTTCTTTAGTCCAAAGGGCATCTTGGCATACTGCCAAGGTTCCCCAGGGTGTTGTGAAGGCAGTTTTATCTTGGTCCTTCTCATGCACCAAGATCTGATTGTAGCCTGAGTAGCCATCAAGCAGTGACATCCTAGATGCTCCAACTACCCTCTGCAGAATATGGTCCATTTTCGGAAGTGGGTAATTATCCTTTAAGGATGCCTTATTCAAGTTCCGAAAGTCAATACACAGTCTTATTTCTCCAGTCTTTTTACACACTGGGATCAAATTCGAAATCCAATCAGAAAATCTAATAGGAACTATGATTCCTTCTTTGTACAACCTGTTTACCTCCTTTTCAATTGAAGGCAGCAGTTTTGGATTGATTCTTCTCAGCTTTTGTCTAAAAGGCTTCTGATCCGGCTTGATAGGAATTGTATGCTGAATTATGTTCTTATCATACACTTTCAAATCTGAATAATCCCTCGCAAATACATCAGAAAATTTATAAAGCAGTTTAACATACTTCTCCTTTACCTCAGGTGATAATGCCTTTGATAATTTGACAAACTTGGGTTGATCAGTTGTTCCAATATTCACATCTTCAACTCCTTTCTCTGTGGGCACCAAGCTTGGTTTCTTTGCGACATCATCCTGATCAAAAAGCTCCTCTAGAGGTATGAGACCTCTAGGAATTACATTATCCTTTAACTGTAATATGTCCATCTGGTTTGCTTCCAACTCCTGATCATCAACCTCATACTCACCCTCTATTGGAGTATCTTTGAATTTTCCATCACCCTGCAAAAATGCATTGATCTCATTATCATCCCAAAATACTTGCCAATACCTTAAATTGTCCAGAACAACAGGCCTATGTTTGACATAGATTTCAAACTTATTGCTGGAGTTCATCGGATTCTTCAAGTTACTTGCAGTAGTGGCAAGAGAATCAGCAATAATGTTCTGCATCCTGGGCACTGCTGTCAAAGTACACTCTGGGAATATTTTCAAAATGTCCAAGACTGCATTTCTGTATGCCCTCAATCTTGGATGTTTGGCTTGGTATTCTCCCTGCACCTGTTTGATTATCAATTCAGAGTTGCCATATACAGAAATCATTTTTGCATTCAACTTCTTCAAAAAATTTAGGCCTGCGATCAAAGCCTCATATTCTACTTCATTGTTAGAGCAATCAAAAGCTATCTTATAAGCACAAACTCTAACATTACTTGGAACCTTCTCAGGTTGAAAAACAGGGCTCCTAATCCATATTCCAATGCCAGCTCCATCCTTACCAACAGCTCCATCAAAATCCATACTCCACAGGCCTTCTTCTTGAAGACATGCCTGAAACTTGTTTTTTTCTTTACCCTATTGGGATTTCCGTCGTTCATTGTCCCTTGTCACAAGGTGTAGGAGTGTCTGCATGTTTGCCTGCTGTCCCTTCGTTTGAGGACCTCTCTCAAATTCTCCAACTAGGTGCCTCATCCACTTGGTACCAATTGAATATTCTCATCATTTAAAATCACCATCGAGTACAAATATGACCTAAGTCCGTATGACAAAACATTGATGGGATGATTTATGTGCTTGTATTGACCAAACAATATAGTGGACCCTACTTGAGTCGAAGGAATACAAGTCATGATATTTACAAGTGATTTCAAGGCCTAGCTTCTCCATGACAGCTTTGGGAATCAAAGTATGTGAGGCCCTGGAGTCCAACATAGCATTATGTAGGATAAACTCATGTACTCTAAGACTCAAGTAAAAAGGAGGGACTTCATTTTCTTCAGATCCTTCTGTGGCTAGACCAAAAATAATTTCAGGGCATTCTTCTTCTACATTGACCATATCAGAGACGGAATCTATTTGCAATACTTTAGACACCTGAGTTTTATACACACTATTCTTCACCAACTCTGTGAGGGGCATAGACACTTTTAATTTAGAGATTTCATTTTCTAGATTAAAGGAGGGAGGTTTTTCTACCTCTTTGATGGGCGGGTATTTCTTCTCTGTTGGCTCCTTTACTGTGTTCTGTTGGTTCTTCTCATTGGTTGTGTTAGCAACTGCAGGTACTTTTCTAGAGGAAGGATCAGCCGGCTCCTTAGCTTTCTTCTATGCATCATTTTTCATTTGGAGTTCCTTTCTGTTTTGAACGGGGCTGACTGTAACCTCTTTGTTCCTTAAAGAGTACTGCCTTTGCTGAGCTGACAGAGCATTCATAAACCCTCTCTGATATTCATCAGACTCCTCTTCCAGTACTGTATCATTGGCCAAAATGAAATTTTGGTCTTTTTGAATGTCTGGAGTCGCCACTGTGTATTCTTCGTCTTCTGTAAGGAAAATGGGTGCACCATCAACCGTGAAAAAGTGATTAGCCTCAATCACAGGATCATCGTCATCTGAATCTATCCCTTGCACGTAGTTCTGCTGCAAAGGAGTTTTAATCTGCTACTGTGGTGGCGCAGTTTGGTCCAACGTTCTTTGGTCTCTATATTGAATTCTGAATTGCAGCTGCTGTCCTCTGAAATTCAGATTTCTTATTTGAGGCTCTGGTCTGTCTGCAATGGTCAACCTATCAACCATTTTTTCCACCATTCTGATCAGAGTGTCCATTTTACTGTCTGAAGTAGAGGCCTCCTCTTTTATTGTGACTCTTTTCTCAGCTCTGGCCCGTGCTCTTTTAGCCAGCAGATTAGCTTCAACGTTTAGCACTATCTTCTGCATGTCTTCAAGTGAAGACAGATCTCTTTCACGCAACTGATATGCCATGTCAACATCAAATCCATCAGGAAATTTTAACAATGCTAATCCCATAGGAGGCTTCAAAATAGCTGGAATAGCATTATATACAGCATTGAATCTCAAACAATAATCCTGCTCAGTTTCACCCACATTTCTTTTAATGTTCTCATATTCAGACAAAATTTTAAGTGGGTTCTTTTTACCTCTCACCGGTCCAGGAACTGAGTGTGAAACTCCTGCAAAGTGCAAATTGTGCCTGGCGGTAGGGCTCTAAACAAATTTCTAACTTCGCCTCCGAAACTTTGAACAAACAGCCTTGTCGTTACATTCTCTGCTTCTACCTCATGCAAATCGAAAAAGTCATTCATTTTATCAACATGTTGTTGAGCCATGATGCTCTGAGTGGCATAAAAAATAGGAATTTTACTTTGATAGTTAGCTAGCATATCATTGAGGACCTAGGGTAAGACCATGGGTGCATACTTGGCAGCCATAACTCTGGGTGGATTTACGACAGGATTTGTAGGATTTGAGGGAGGTGTTAATGGAGGAGATGATAATAGGGAATTGAATGATGGGAATGCTGATGAATTGGGAGGGGGAAATGTTGTTCTTGATGATTCTAAAGGCTCAGGGATATTAGTTACAGTGATGGACTGAGGAGAATTCAAAATGTAATCGTCAATGGAGGTATTTGCTCTTTGGACTTCAATATCTACAAGGAAATCAGGATCTAAAATTGTATCATCAATGTCATTTTCAGACTTATTCCTAAATAAAGAAAGCTTGAAATTCTCGTCAAAGGAAAGATCCTCTACAAAAAACCATTCACTGGGCCAAGTATAGGACCTGAAAACGGGTCTGGGGCTTAATGATCTTTCTTGTCTTCTGACATTTCTTGGGATAAGATTTGGATTTTCAAACACAGGGGGAGAATTTGGATCTGGATTAGCCCTGGTGTATCTTCTTGAAGCCAGTGTGGTCGAATGTCTATTTTACAAAAATCTTATTTTGCAGCCTAGAAAAATCTGAGCATCATCTTTCAAAAGTCTGGAATTATTTGATGTACTGGGGAAAATCTTGCAAGTCAGATGTTATGTTTATAAAACTAGACCGGAGATTGATTGAAACAACATTTATCTACTTATGCACTTGCAAAGCAATGTGCAGTTCGAAGGCTACGTGGCATAACTTCAGGCTCCGTCTGTAGTTTATAAAACAAATAACACTAACAAACAAACAATCTTGAACTTTTCCCCAGTGGAGTCGCCAGAGATGCTAGCACCTGAATTGGACCCCAAGCTGAAAAGGCAAAACAGGGTAACAACTAAACCACGCTCAACCTTGTAGCTAGCCCTACAAGGACAAGAGAGGGCTCTCTCCGTGAAAGAATATTCAATCGAACACAATAAATGGACTGATACGTGAAAGAATATTCAATGGAACACAATAAATGGACTGATATTAGGCTAGATAAAATGATAAAAAAAAAATTTAATAAAATGAATGAATGAATTTCAGGGATGTGTGGGATATAAAGGGACAGTTGAAACCGAGAATTAAATCAGGACACAGGGTATTTCATGGGGCAAGATAGGCAGGAAAATTAGCAATTAAAATTTAATGAGGATGGGATGGAAAGACTGGTGAGGAGCTGAAAAGGGCACAATAAATGGATCCTTTTCAAACAGAAGAAAAATACAGAGTATGAATGATTTCCCAAGGCAAAGCATATAAAATGGATTCTACCTTTCTATCTTGAAAGCATTCAAAAGGAAATGTTTATGGATGGATGGAACACATAACAATTCACATATGAAACAAAGGAGAAAAACAAATGCTAAATCTCATACCACATGGATCCCACAAATCAGAGCTGCATCTCTTATTAATTCCTGTCAAACTGTACAATGTAGTGCAGAGATGTTCTTCCACACTATTCCCCTACTTTCTGAGTTACAGATTCTCTTTTTACAAATGATTTATAATTACAATAAATACACTGAAATGTGGGAACATAGATCCACATAAAAGGGAGCTGTTCTAATAGCTGAAGAACTTGAAATACAATCATAGTAAAGAAACACAACAATATGCCCCTAAAAATAAGAGACAACATTGCGTTTGACTACTTGGAGATTTTGCTGTTAGGCTGTATGAAAGAAAATAGGTAATCCGATGAACAAATTTCCTATTTTGCTGCTTGTTGTAAAAATCTTTGTTTTAAATAAGCTCTCGGCCTTTTGACTGTCACTTTGCTTTCCACTATCTTTTTGGAGAGAACTGACTCTTTTAATAAACTGCTGTTGAAATAAAATAGAATGAAATTATCTGCTTTCGTGAAGGGAAAATTTAATCTTAAATGGGAAAAAAGGGAAGAGAAGGAGGCGGATATCATATAAAAATCGCAATCGAAATAGACGGGCGGAGAGATAATATATAACAAACACATGGTAATATGGCGCCATCACAATCAGAATCGGAATCGGGAGAAGGGAGTAACATATTACAAATATTGCGATGCGATGGGGAGGAAGGCCTTTGTAATAAACAAAACAGATGAATTTTAACCTTTACAAAGGAGAAAGGGGTTTTGTAATGAATGGCGGAGGGTTTTAAATGGTGGGGCCTGCATAATCGCAATCGGAAGATCGTGGAGGGGCGCATCGCATAACAAAATGGGCCGATGCGATTTGGGAAGGGAAATGGGAAAAACCTTTGCAAAAAAAGAAATATAACAAATTTTGAGTTTACAAAGGGGAAAGCCCTTTATATTATAAATGGGCAGAAGTACTGTATGGTGGGCCCGGGGTCAATCGCAATTGGAAATCGGAGGGGAGTGGAGTGTAACACATACGAGGAATGCCGATTGTGATGGCCCGATTAGCTGTGGGCCGTCCGATCGGCGGGGAAGATCGACGGTGGGGAGATCAATCAGGGTTTTCCATCGGGGGAGCGGATCGGGAGATCGGAAGAGGAGTTGCGGTTGGGTAATCAGAGGGAGTGATGTGATCGGGTAATCGGAGGGAGGGGTGTGATCGATCGCATCAGAGAATGTTGCGATTGATCGATCAGAGTTTGTTGCGATTGGCCGATCGGAATTTGAAAACAAAACATGCGATGCGATTAAAGAGCGGCGGGGTTTATAATATATAACTTAAAATTTATTATAAAGTTTAAGGGGTCATGGAAAAGGGGAAGTGGTTTATAATGGCGGGACTTTATAATATAAAGGTTTTTATTATAAAGTTCTACGGGAAATGGAGGGGAAGTGGTTGGGAATGATCGGGGGTTTTATAATATAGAACTTTTTATTATAAAGTTCTATGGCATGGAGGGGAAGTGGTTAGCAATTAAATCGCATATTTTTTTAAAATAATTTATAATGCGATTTTGTAATCGGAAAGGGGGAAAAGGGGTTTTTATTAAAGAAATATAAAACTTTAATAATATAAAGTTTAAAGGGAAAAATGGAAAATATGGGGTATATGAGGGTATAAGGGCTTTTACTTCACTTAAGCATAAATTTCAATTCAGAAGTCAGTTTTGATAGTGTAGTATACCGTTGGAAAGTTCGTTCCGAGCTCTTTCTGATGGATCTACTTTGGAGGATGATTTGGCACTGAACATGCTACAGAAAACTCTCTGAAGGCAAGGACATCACTTTGTGGAGATAATAGATTCTGAATTGTGTCTTATTACACATGATGATATAGAATTACATAATGAATAATAATAAAGGCGAAATATCATGTTTTCACCTCAAAATATAGTTTTGAGGTGAAAATTATGTTAAGATTAATAAAATATATTTTTGATCTTCCAGGTGTTGTGACTTCTGATTTTATTGAATTCCTCATGACCTTGCTGATATTATTGACATTTGACTCATTAATTTGACCATGGTGAGACCCTAGAAACTAATGAGACCCTTCCTATGACCTACTGATATGATTTTGAGAATAAAAGTGACTAATGACTAAAGACCATAGAAAGGAAAATCAGCAAGTACCTCATGAGGGACAACTGATAAAAATTACTACCATCAATGAATCCATGACCTAACGGAATGGTGAAATTTATTCGGTATGAGACACCTAATATGCAAATGCAAAAGAGCAGTTTTGATCACTGATGGCAGTATGACTAGACTGACACTAACATTGGCTCCAATGGGGATGGTAGCTCCTTGGAGGTGCCAAGAACACCGTAGACCAAGTAGCCTTATCCATTGGGCATGGAGTCAAAAATGTTGAAAACTGACACAAATGCAAACTGACCCTGACTCTAGACTAAGACTGAAAACTGAAATAAAACCAAACCATACACATATCATCCAAGTTTTATAGCCTTCACCTCAGGCCCCAAACTTGAATGACTGTGCATTTTGAACTTTTCTTTTAGAAAAATAAAATGGTATATACAATGATGATGAGATAGATTCTGATCCATGTCTTCAACAATGGTAGTGCTTCAATAGCCTACCATTTACTGCTCCTCCAGGAAAATCCTGGCCATCCATTTTTGAAAGCAAGAAGGCATTCTGACCCCTGTATTCTGTAATTCTGTATGGTCCCTTCCAAAGGTTTTCAAATTTACCGTGCTTCCCTTTGTCTTCATTTCTTGCATCCCATTTCAACACTACATCATCCAACTGAAACTTTTCTGCTTTAGTCTTCCTGTCATAGATCTTTTTAATCTTGTCCTGCAACTAGCTCGCTTTCTGTGACACTTCTTCTCTTGTTTGTTGAAGGTGGATCATCTGGTTGATCCTTCGCTGGTTTTCAACATCTTCGCTGCCAACTTCTTGTAATAATATCATAACTGGAGCTATAAGAGAATTGGGAAAGATAGCATCAATACCATAAACCAGCTCAAAAGGTGACATACCTATTGATTTTTTACTGCTGATTATGTCTGCCCACAGTGCGTTGATAAGCTTCCGGTGCCAATTTCTTTTGTTTGCCTCCAACATTTTCTTAATTATATTCATCAGCGAATTGTTTGATGACTCTGCCAGGCCATTGCCTTATGGATAATATGCTGTTGAATGGCCCAGCATGATGTTGTACTTATCACAGAAATCAACCATTTTCTTTGATCTGAACGCGGTTGCATTATCTGTCACAATTTTACATGGGCAACCAAAACGGGATAAAATATTTGATTCCAGGAATTGAATAATTACTGTGTCAGTCGCTTGCCTGGCAGGGATGGCCTCGATCCATTTCGTAAAGTAATCTATCCCAGTCAATATCCATCAATGATGTGCTGAGGATGCAGGATGTATTTCTCCTATAAAATCGAGCCCCCACTGCTGAAAGGGCGCGTTCACTTAAACAAGTTTCAAAGGAAGTGGAAGCAATTTCTTCTTCCCTTGGAAAATTTGACATTCATGACAATTCATCATTGTTTTATATAAATCAGAAAATAATGTGGGCCAATAATACCCGGCTCTCAATACCTTGTTCACTGTATTTTTCCAAAACAGATGACCACCATAGTCACCTTTGTGGAAATCATGCATTACCTTCTCAGCTTCTTCTTCAATCAGGCAATTTAGCAAAATTCCTCCTGGATCCTTCCAAAACAGAGCACTGTTCAAAATGCAATATTTTTCAAATTTAAGCTTCAAAGATCTACCTTTACTCTTAGACATGCCTGGAGGAGGTGACAAATGCTGAAGAACATACACGATATCTGAATACCAAGGGGACTGCAGAAAAATATCTGAAATGGGAACCAGCAAACCTTCATCTTCCTCTTCCAACATTGTTGAAATGAGGTTTATAT
Organism: Pinus albicaulis; assembly: GCA_034641835.2. Lineage (NCBI taxonomy): Eukaryota > Viridiplantae > Streptophyta > Pinopsida > Pinales > Pinaceae > Pinus > Pinus albicaulis. The sequence continues at coordinate 573,640,218 of CM076577.1, forward strand.
ATAAAGCATGCAGATTTGATTGGGCCATCAATTTCGCCAAACCTTGGCCTTTGATCAACTTAGTAGGCTTTATCTCCAGATCGTACTCCAACATAGCTGCTATCCATTTGCCTCTTCGACCTTCTGGGTTAGTTTGCATGAGCACATCCTTGACTGCAGTGTTAGGGACATACGCTATAGTGTGTGAATGTAGAATATAGACCCTAAAATCTTTCAATGCCTTGACAAGATCCAATGCATGCTTTTCAATGATATTATATCTTAAAGCAGCATCTCTAATAGTCCTACTGAAAAAGGCAATTGGATTTTCTACTTCATCTCTCTTTTGCATTAAAACAGCAGCCATAGTATGCTCAGATGCAAACGAAAATATAATAAAATCTTGAGTATAGTCGGGACTGATCAGAACTGGGGCATTAGAAAAAGAAAACTTTACCAAATTGAATGACTTGATAGCTTCCTCACTCCACTTAACCGTGCTATCTTTCTTCAACATATTGGTCATTTCTCTCAAATGCTTAGCCAGATTAGGTATAAATCTGCGCAAAAAATTCATCTTACCATTAAAGGCCTGAATCTCTTTCTTGTTTCGTGGAAGATATATGAGCTGAATTGCCTCCACTCTGGCTGGATCTATGCGGATGCCATCTTTAGAGATGATATACCCGAGAAATTTTCCCTCATCCATGGCAAAAAAGCTCTTTTTTGGATTGAGAGAAATCCCAAACTTTCTACAACGCTGAAAAACCACTCTTAGATGGTGCAAATGCTCATCATCTAAACCTGAAAACACTGTCAAATCATCCAAATAAACAACAAGAAAAATGTATTTTTCATTTGCAAAAGCAATTTCCATTGCACGCTGGAAGGTGGCTCCAGCGTTCTTCAATCCAAAGGGCATCTTGGCATATTGGAAGGTTCCCCAGGGTGTTGTGAAGGAAATTTTATCTTGGTCCTTCTCATGCACCAAGATCTGATTGTAACCTAAGTAGCCATCAAGTAGTGACATCCTAGATGCTCCAACTACTCTCTGCAGAATATGGTCCATTTTCGGAAGTGGGTAATTATCCTTTAAGGATGCCTTATTCAAGTTCTGAAAGTCAATACACAGTCTTATTTCTCCAGTATTTTTACGCACTAGGGAAAAATTCGAAATCCAATCAAAAAATCTAATAGGAACTATGATTCCTGCTTTGTACAACCTATTTACCTCCTTTTCAATTGATGGCAGCAGCTTTGGATTGATTCTTCTCAGCTTCTATCTGAAAGGCTTCTGATCCGGCTTGATAGGAATTGTATGCTGAATTATGTTCTTATCATACACTTTCAAATCTGAATAATCCCATGCAAATACATCAGAAAATTCAGAAAGCAGTTTAACATACTTCTCCTTTACCTCAGGGGATAATGCCTTTGATAATTTGACAAACTTGGGCTGATCAGTTGTTCCAATATTCACATCTTCAACTCCTTTCTCTGTGGGCACCAAGCTTGGTTTCTTTGCGACATCATCCTGATAAAAAAGCTCCTCTAGAGGTATGAGACCTCTAGGAATTACATTATCCTTTAACTGCAATATGTCCATCTGGTTTGCTTCCAACTCCTGATCATCAACCTCATACTCACCCTCTATTGGAGTATCTTTGAATTTTCCATCACCCTGCAAAAATGCATTGATCTCATTATCATCCCAAAATACTTGCCAATACCTTAAATTGTCCGGAACAGCAGGCCTATGTTTGACATAGATTTCAAACTTATTGTTGGAGTTCATCGGAATCTTCAAGTTACTTGCAGTAGTGGCAAGAGAATCAGCAATAATGTTCTACATCCTGGGCGCTGCTGTCAAAGTATACTCTGGGAATATTTTCAAAATGTCCAAGACTGCATTTCTGTATGCCCTCAATCTTGGATGTTTGGCTTGGTATTCTCCCTTCACCTGTTTGATTATCAATTCGGAGTCGCCATATACAGAAATCCTTTTTGCATTCAACTTCTTCAAAATTTTGAGGCCTGTAATCAAAGCCTCATATTTTGCTTCATTGTTAGAGCAATCAAAAGCTAGCTTATAAGCACAAACTCTAACATTACTTGGAACCTTCTCAGGTTGAAAAATAGGGCTCCTAATACATATTCCAATGCCAGCTCCATCCTTACAAACAGCTCCATCAAAATCCATACTCCACGGGCCTTCTTCTTCTTCTTGAAGATGCTGGAAATTTGTTTCTTTCTTTTCTTTACCTTGGCTGATTTATGGCTATTAATTGTCCCTTTGCTGCTGAAAGGCAGGAGGTTCAGAAGTGTTTACTGATTTTTCCTTTTCCTATTTGAGGACCTCTCTGAAATTCTCTGAAATCTCAGGTATTTCATCCACTTGTACCAATTGAACATTCTCATCATTTAAACCACCATTAGAATACAAGACAAAAGACTCTAAGTCTGTATGGACAACATTGATGGGATGATTTACAGGCTTGTCTTTGCTGGTAATCATATATTTCATTTTATTTTCCCTATATAACTTCCTCAACTGGCCAAATACAGGGATAGTGGCATAAGAGAAGTCAAGCTGCATAGTTCCTTTGAGTTTAGCACCCCAAGACCTAGATAGGAGCATTCCAAACCTTGGTGGGACATCAGCAACAACTACATCCATCAAGACATTCTTTGCTGGAATCTGATCTAAAGACACTACCAAATCTTTAATTAAACCAATACAGTGGACCCTACTTGAGTCGAAGGAATACAAGTCATGATATTTACGAGTGATGTCAAGGCCTAGCTTCTCCATGATAGCTTTGGGCATCAAATTATGTGAGGCCCCAGAGTCCAACATAGCATTATGCAGGATAAACTCATGTACTCTAAGACTCAAGTAAAAAGGAGGGACTTCATTTTCTTCAGATTCTTCTGTGGCTGGACCGAAAATAAGTTCAGGGTAGTCGTCTTCTACATTGACCATATCGGAGACGGAATCTATTTGCAAGACTTTGGACACCTGAGTTTTATACACACTATTCTTTACCAACTCTGTGAGGGGCATAGACACTTTTAATTTAGAGATTTCATTTTCTAGATTAAAGGAGGGAGCTTTTTCTACCTCTTTAATGGGCGGGTCTTTCTTCTCTGTTGGCTCCTTTACTGTGTTCTGCTGGTTCTTCTCATTGGCTGTGTTAGCAACTGCAGGTGCTTTTCTAGAGGAAGGATCAACCGGCTCCTTTCCTTTCTTCTGTGCATCGTTTTTCATTTGGAGTTCCTTTCTCTTTTGGATGGGGCTGACTGTAACCTCTCTGTTCCTTAAAGAGTACTGCCTTTGCTGAGCCGATAGAGCGTTCATATACCCTCTCTAATAGTCATCAGACTCCTCTTCCAGTACTGTATCATTGGCCAAAATGAAATTTTGGTCTTTTTGAATATCTGAAGTCGCCACTGTATATTCTTAGTCTTCTGTAAGGAAAATGGGCGCACCATCAACCGTGAAAAAGTGATTAGCCTCAATCACAGGATCATCGTCATCTGAATCTATCCCTTGCACGTAGTTCTGCTGCAAAGGAGTTTTAATCTGCTGCTGTGGTGGCGCAGTTTGGTCTGGCGTTCTTTGGTCTCTCTATTGAATTCTGAATTGCGGCTGTTGTCCTCTGAAATTTGGATTTCTCATTTGAGGCTTTGGTCTATCTGCAATGATCAACGTATCAACCATTTTTTCCACTGTTCTGATCAGAGTGTCCATTTTACTGTCTGAAGTAGAGGCCTCCTCTTTTATTGTGACTCTTTTCTCAGCTCTGGTTCATGCTCTTTTAGCCAGCAGATTAGCTTCAATGTTTACCGCTATCTTCTGCATGTCTTCAAGTGAAGACGGATCTCTTTCATGCAGCTGATATGCCATGTCGGCATCAAATCCATCGATAAATTTTAACAATTCTAATCCCACAAGAGGCTTCAAATTAGCTGGAATAGCATTATATACAGCATTGAATCTCAAACAATAATCCTGCACAGTTTCACCCACATTTCTTTTAATGTTCTCATATTCAGACAGAATTTGAAGTGGGTGTCCAGGAAATGAGTGTGCAACTCCTGCAAAGTGTGAATTGTGCCTGGCGGTAGGGCTCTAAACCACTTTCTGAATTCGCCTCCGAAACTTTGAACAAACAGCCTTGTCGTTGCATTCTCTGCTTCTACCTCATGCAAATCAAAAAAGTCATTCATTTTATCAACATGTTGTTGAGCCATGATGCTCTGAGTGGCATCAAAAATAGTAATTTTACTTTGATAGTCAGCCAGCATATCATTGAGGACCTGGGGTAAGACCAAGGGTGCATACCTAGCAACCATAACTCTGGGTGGATTTACGACAGGATTTGTAGGATTTGAGGGAGGTGTTAATGGAGGAGATGATAATTAGGAATTGACTGATGGGAATGCTGATGAAGTGGGAGGGGGAAATTATGTTCCTGATGATTCTGAAGGCTCATGGATATTACTTACAGTGATGGACTGAGGAGAATTCAAAATGTAATCGTCAATGGAGGTATTTGCTCTTTAGACTTCAATATCTACAAGGAAATTAGGATCTAAAACTGTATCATCAATGTCATTTTCAGACTTATTCATAAATAAATAAAGCTTGAAATTCTCGTCAAAGGAAAGATCCTCTACAAAAAACCATTCACTGGGCCAAGTATAGGACCTGAAAACGGGTCTGGGGCTTAATGATCCTTCTTGTCTTCTGACAATTCTTGGGATAAGATTTGGATTTTCAAACACAAGGGGAGGATTTGGATCTGGATTAGCCCTGGTGTATCTTTTTGAAGCCAGTGTGGTCAAATGTCTATTTTACAAAAATCTTATTTTACAGCCTAGCAAAATCTGAACATCATCTTTCAAAAGTCTGGAATTATTTGATGTACTGGGGCAAATCTTGCAAGTCAAATGTTATGTTTATAAAACTAGACCGGAGATTGAGAAGCAGCATTTATCTACTTATGCACTTGCAAAGCAATGTGCAATTCGAAGGCAACCTGGAATAGCTTCAGGCTCTGTCTATAGTTTATAAAACAAATAACACTAACAAACAAACAATCTTGAACTTTTCCCCAGTGTGGTCGCCAGAGATGTTAGCACCTGAATTGGACCCCAAGCTGAAAAGGAAAAATAGGGTAACAACTAAACCACACTCAACCTTATAGCTAGCCCAACAAGGACAGGAGAGGGCTCTCTCCGTGAAAGAAGATTCAATGGAACACAATAAATGGACTGATATTAGGCTAGATAAAATGATAAAAAAAAAAGGTTTTAATAAAATGAATGAATGAATGAATTTCATGGATGTGTGGGATATAAAGGGACAGTTGAAACCGGGAATTAAATCAGGACACAGGGTATTTCACGGGGCAAGATAGGCAGGAATATTAGCAATTAAAATTTAATGAGGATGGGATGGAAAGACTGGTGAGGAGCTGAAAAGGGCACAATAAATGGATCCTTTTCAAACAGAAGAAAAATACAGAGTATGAATGATTTCCCAAGGCAGAGCATATAAAATGGATTCTACCTTTCTATCTTGAAAGCATTCAAAAGGAAATGTTTATGGATGGATGGAACACATAACAATTCACATATGAAACAAAGGAGAAAACAAATGCTAACTCTCATACCACATGGATCCCACAAATTAGAGCTGCATCTCTTATTAATTCCTGTCAAACTGTACAATGTAGCGCAGAGATGTTCTTCCACACTATTCCCCTACTTTCTAAGTTACAGATTCTCTTTTTACAAATGATTTATAATTACAATAAATACACTAAAATGTGGGAACATAGATCCACATAAAAGGGAGTTGTTCTAATAGCTGAAGAAATTGAAATAAAATCATAGTAAAGAAACACAACAATTTGCCCCTAAAAATAAGAGACAGCATTGTGTTTGACTACTTGGAGATTTTGTTGTTAGGCTATATGAAAGAAAATAGGTAATCCGATGAACAGATTTCCTATTTTGCTGCTTGTTGTAACAATCTTTGTTTTAAATAAGCTCTCGGCCCTTTGATTGTCGCTTTGCTTTCCACTATATTTTTGGAGAGAACTGACTCTTTTAATAAACTGCCGTTGAAATAAAACAGAATGAAATTATCTGCTTTCGTGAAGGGAAAATTTAATCTTAAATGGGAAAAAAGGGAAGAGAAGGAGGTGGATATCATATAAAAATCGCAATCGCAATAGATGGGCGGAGAGATAATATATAACAAACACATGGTAATATGGCGCCATCGCAATTGGCATCAGAATCAAGAGAAGGGAGTAACATATTACCAATATTGCGATGCGATGGGGAGGAAGGCCTTTGTAATAAACAAAATGGATGAATATTAACCTTTACAAAGGAGAAAGGGTTTTTGTAATGAATGGCGGAGGATTTTAAATGGTGGGGCCCGCATAATCGCAATCGGAAGATCGTGGAGGGGCGCATCGCATAACAAAATGGGCCGATGCGATTAGGGAAGGGAAATGGGAAAAACCTTTGCAAAAAATGAAATATAACAAATTTCGAGTTTACAAAGGGGAAAGCCCTTTATATTATAAATGGGCGGAAGTATTGTATGGTGGGCCCGGGGTCAATCGCAATCGAAAATCGGAGGGGAGCGGAGTGTAACACATACGAGGAATGCCGATTGCGATGGCCCGATTAGCTGTGGGCCATCCGATCGGCGGGGAATATCGATGGTGGAGAGATCAATCGAGGGTTTTCCATCGGGGTAGCGGATCGAGAGATCGGAAGAGGAGTTGCGATCGGGTAATCGGAGGGAGTGGTGCGATCGGGTAATCGGAGGGAGGGGTGTGATCGATCGCATCGGAGAATGTTGCAATTGATCGATCAGAGTTTGTTGCGATTGGCCGATCAGAATTTGAAAACAAAACATGTGATGCGATTAAAGAGCATCGAGGTTTATAATATATAACTTAAACTTTATTATAAAGCTTAAGGGGTCATGGAAAAGGGGAAGTGGTTTATAACGGCGGGACTTTATAATATAAAGGTTTTTATTATAAATTTCTACGAGAAATGGAGGGGAAGTGGTTGGGAACAATGGGGGCTTTTATAATATAGAACTTTTTATTATAAAGCTCTATGGCATGGAGGGGAAGTGGTTAGCAATTAAATCGCATATTTTTTTAAAATAATTTATAATACGATTTTGTAATCAGAAAGGGGGAAAAGGGGTTTTTATTAAAGAAATATAAAACTTTAATAATATAAAGTTTAAAGGGAAAAATGGGAAATAGGGGGTATATGAGGGTATAAGGGCTTTTACTTCACTTAAGCATAAATTTCAATTCAGAAGTCAGTTTTGAGAGTGTAGTATACCGTTGGAAAGCTCGTTCTGGGCTCTTTCTGATGGATCTACTTTGGAGGATGATTTGGCGCTGAACATGCTGCTGAAAACTCTCTAAAGGCAGGGACATCACTTTGTGGAGATAACAGCTTCTAAATTGTGACTTATTACACATGATGATATAGAATTACATGATGAATAATAATAAAGGCGAAATATCACGTTTTCACCTCAAAACATAGTTTTGAGATGAAAATTACGTCAAGATGAATAAAATATCTTTTTGATCTTCCAAGTGTTGTGACTTCTGATTTTATTGACTTCCTCATGACCTTGCTGATATTATTGACATTTGACTCATTAATTTTACCATGGTGAGACCCTAGAAACTAATGAGACCCATCCTATGACCTACTGATATGATTTTGAGAATAAAAGTGACTAATGACTAAAGACCATAGAAAGGAAAATCAGAAAGTACCTCATGAGGGACAACTGATAAAAATTACTACAATCAATGAATCCATGACCTAACGGAATGGTGAAATTTATTTGGTATGAGACACCTAATATGAAGATTCAAAAGAGAAGTTTTGATCACTTATTGTGACCATCGATCAACTTACGTTCTTTGGTCCTCATATGGTAGCTAGTCCACCATCATCCCTGTCAGATCTTCATCCACCGTTTGTGTCATCCCCACCACATGTCAATTATGTGGCTACCTATCCTATGCCCGTATTCAGTGATAGTGCCATTGTACATCGTGTGCTCGGGGCATTGGGTCCTGATTTCCAAGATGTTGTTCTCCCATCTAGTGTAGAACTCTTGGAAGCCATGACTACTTGTTCATCATGATGAGTTTTCTTCGGAGCAGAGCTCGTTTTCTTGTGTCAAGCTCCTTAAAAAATGAAACAAGCTCTCCGGAGCATAGTTCATTTTCTTGTGTCAAGCTCCTTAAAAATGAAACAAGGTCGTCAGAGCAGATTTCGTTTTTCTTGTGTCAAGCTCCTTAAAAAAATGAAACAAGGTCATCTGAGGATAGTTCTTTTAATTTGTTAACCTTGTTAAAATAATGAAACATGTTCCCGTTCAATTCGAGTCTTTGATAAGTTCTCGTAAAATCCCAGTCGAGTCTTTCTCTTGATCTCGTAACTTGAACCTTCACTCCATCTACCTCTCATATGGATTAAAGCTTGGGGGGAATGTACCTCGAATTGAGTCACCATGCTGGGGCCATGCTTACTTTTTCAAGCATAGTTTGTTTCCGTTTCAAGCTTGTGTAAAAATGAAACCGGTTTCAAGCATAGTTTATCTTTCTTTCAAGCTTGTGTAAAAATGAAACCAACTTCAAGCAGAGTTTTCTGATTTCAAGCTTGTGTAAAAATGAAACCATTCCCATTTTACCTCTTGTGATTGCCATTTTATCAACCTATTTTTTCCAGATGAGCCTTGGTTTTCTCACTCCATCATCACTATTTGCTTGGCCGATCATATGCCTTCACTTGATTGTTTTACCCAATCCTAAGGAACCTCTTAAATGAATGGTATTGTTAGCCAGCCTCTTGAATTTTATCTTGTTCAGAGCAGTTCCACCATTAACAGAACTAGTTGCTACCCTTTATACCACTTGTTCCTCCAGGAGGAGTCATCTTTCAGCTCTTTTTTGACTCTCTAAAAATGAAAATATTGTTGAGTCACTTGTCATTTTGATCTCGTTAAATTGGCTGTGAAACTACATCTACCTAGTGTACGCTTACCCCTTTTTCGGGCTGGGATAGATTATTTAGGAAAAAGGAATACCCTAGCCTATTGTGACTAAGAGGTTCTCTCAGATATAGTTTTCTACCTTTTCGGATCTAAGGGACTATCTACGAAAAGGGACTGTTGTAGTTTACTTTTTCACTGTATTTTCAAATTCTCTAAACATGAAAATACGCCAAGTTATTCCTTTGTCAGACTCGTTAAAACCTGATGACATTAGACTCTGTCGTAATGATGATACTCGAGTTCCTCCTTCCTAGGGCTCGTTAAATGTACTAGATTGGATTTGTCCGAAGGAAAAACTTATATCACAAGCATATGCTATCCCCTTCAAGCTTATTTTAAAAAATAATTGGTACTCGCCATAAATGGTGGGGAAAAAATGAAACCAGTATCGTTGTTGTGTCGACAGTATGTCACTCTTGAACATGGCACTTGTCTACTTTTGTATCGGGTTGGGGATATCTCATATCGTTTTCTGCTTGCCTCCATGGGTTTGGGTAATATTTTTTGACCACTCATCTGCTCTTTGCCTCGTCATCATGACCTCAGATATTTTGATGTCAAATACTGCCAAATCCAATGTCGTGCTGTCGATATGTTCAAGAGAAGTTGACCTCTACAGTTTTCACCCCCCCTCTGATTCTCTACTGATCCTGATTCATAAACATTATGTTCTTCTGTCTCGCGTTGATGATGTGGGAAACACTGTGGCCCACCATCGATCAAGGGTCACTTCCTGTTGACTTCAGCTCATTATCTAGGAATTTGATTTAGAAACTCCCTTCCGGTACCTTGGAGCCTACATGCCTCAATGGCAGGTTCTTCGCATTCAATGCAAGGTTTTCATCATTGGCCTTCAATCGAATGATTCTGCGGATGTTTGACGCCAGCTTACTGTTCACACTCCGTGGATTGTACCTATAGTACCTTGAGGGCCATCGTCATTATTGGTGGTTCCTCTCGCGTCTATTAACAACTTTCATCATTGGCTGGTAATCAGATGATGTTCTTGCATGTTCAACTTCAACTCACATATTCACATGCTAGGACTTGTACTCTATGTGGGTTGAGATGGAGCGCAAGACCCTGGGTTTTGTCTGATTGAACCCAGGCTGCGGATTTTGTGGATTATCATGATTGGTTACATGACTCATTGATTGGATGGCTATGACCATACCTGAGTCTGCTTATTGATCCTTTCTGGATGGCTGCGTCCATACCTTGGATCTTGATTATTGTATACTCTATTATGGATGGCTGCGCCCATACCACATATCATGTATTTGAGATATCAGTTGTATTTGGCTACGTAGGTTTTTCAACGGCAGTGTTTTTAGTTGGGCATGTTCTCATAAATAATTTCACCCCTCTCTCTCTTTCAGGCCTCATGCTTTAGGGGGCATCCTTTACACAGCAATTTGTCACCGTCCCTGCAATCCCCCGTCCCACACATTGTAGGGCCTTTTTCGTGACCTGTGAGTAGTGACATAACCTGAAACCACTTTCATGGCATCCCCCTGGGTAAGGAAAATCATTCCTCTGAAGAAAGTTTCCTTGGAAAAACCCTAAAAACTGATCTTTTGGCCCTGGCGCAACTAGCCAGTTCAACCCTCGTGCTAATGGGGAAAATCCGCCAAAGAGGGCGCACCAACTGGCACTCTGTCCTAGTGTCTTGCTCGCGCCAAGATTAATAAGGATATATTTTTTTTAAAATAAATGGCAGAAGTTTGATTCCAACAAACTCTTGAACGAGTCTCTAAAATGAGTTGGGAAGTTTGGCTCCGGATCTCCATGTAGGGGAGGTATTTTTCCACCTATCATGGAAGCTTCCTTGAGGATAAGGCCAATCCCACAATTGTAGGGATCCCAAATCCCCTTCCACCATCTATATAAGCTTGCCAATTTCCCTTAGAAAGCTAGTAGTCCTAAAAGCACTAGAGAAGAGATGAACTTATAACAGGGATTCTATCACCAGACATCCTTTGAGATCCAAGCTGAAGAGAGAGAGCTTTGTCCCATTTTTGACGAGCTTCATTGAGACATGCTCTGCTGTCGACCCTACCGAAGGAAGATCCAGCGTCATAGCTTTGGGTTGTATCTTTCCTTTATTATTATTAATGATAAGCGACTTTGATTATGGTTTCATTCATGCGTCTTTGTCTTTGATGCAATGAATTACATCCTCTCTGACTGATTTATGGTTACAAGATTTATTTTCTATGCTGTGTATCATTGCGTTTCTTCATATGCATGGAGGTGTTCGGATGTGTTAAGCGGAAGGATCGTGATCTGCCAAAGCGGAGGACGGGAAGCGTCATCCTTTCTTCGACAACCATCGCGTAGGACCTGAGGTAGGAAACTCATTATGTTTTTTCATTTTTGTAACTAGAGACCTGTGTCACTACGTGACTGATTGTTGCTAGACCCGATCTGGGCTAGTAGGGATCACCTCTGTCCGCAGACGGGATTTACCTCTCCAGCAATGGGGAAGGAAGCCTAAGAGGCTAAGCTACCCAATGGAGTCGCCAGTTCTGTTGTGAGAATAAATCCCCTCCACGGACAGAGGTGATCTCTCTATCCCTAGAGTGGGTCTAGAAACACAAGATTATTTCTAATGCAAATCTCTCTTAAGTAATGTTTACAATGCAATGAGAAAATATACATAAATACCTTTATCCCAAAGCTACACTTGATTCCATTGATGATGACCTCAATACATGATCCTTGTAGGCCTGCTTCCTACTACTAATGCCACATGAATACCTGCAGATGATCAAGAGACAACAAAAACCATGATACAATACATAATATATGTAAACATTATCTATCTAGAATATCAAGGAGTACCAGAATATATGCATAAACATTTAGACAAATATAGAAATAAAAAATTAGATGTTATTATTCATAAATTAAAAAATGAGAGCTTACAACCTGGGCCTTGATGTTGGAGGCGTCACCAAGCTAAAAATTCATTCCTTCTCCCAAACACTTAGGCTTTATAACAATGCTAGCATGCAAATTGATGAGAGTTCAGATGAGTCCAACAATGAGATACCAAGCTCTAAACTTGGGGGAATGAGGGATTTGAATTTATAGGAAGGGAAAAGAGTTTGGGAGCCCATAAAAGTTAGGGTAGGGGGTGGCCACATTCCAACCCCCAAACCCGCGTTTTAAGCATCTGCATTTAATTGTTGGCACAGAACTTCAAGTGGTGGTGGAGTTCCACTAACCGTCAACATGTCCGTCGAAACTGACCGCAGACTTTTGTAACCATGTGAAAAGTCTCGAGGTCGTAGTTTGAATGTTTCTAGAGTTAAAGGTTTCATAATCGTCGGGTCGTTGTAACAAATTTCATGAGCTTTAACATGTGACATGTGACCATAGTTTGGGGCCACCAGCGGGTTGGGACCGCCGGAAGTACCCACCCCCACCCCCCCAACCCATATGCCATGTGTTTAAACTTCAAATATTGTGGGCGCCCCAAAGGGGTAAGTACTACATGGTAGTCCAGATGGTTAAGACCCTTGTGCATGCACCTGGAGGTCGTGGGGTCAAACCCCCAAAACTCAACAAAAAATTTAGTCAAACAAAAAAGGGACACATGGTAGCCTTAGGGTTGGCCACCTGTCACCCAAACATTGGCCCACAATAAAAATGTACAACCACATCAACGATCCAGATTGCACCACTATAAATGATATCATTGGCTTGGAAAACAGAATATTCTCAAGAATATTCCCCTTTTTTATGACTGTACACCTGGATGCTAACTGGGCATCCAACTGAAACATGTTGCAATTTTAGCTATTTGGGAAATCGATCAGAACGTGATATCTCACTCATACGACATCGATTTTTCGAACCGTTAACAACACCGGAATCAGAACGACGAGATATACTTGGTCGCTTAGGTTCGGTATAGTTGCAAGAAATTTAAATTTTGAGAAAAATTCATGAACTCCTGATCACACCTCCCCATTGGGAAGCTTTTTGACCCCAAAAGACTTTGATTACATGTTCAGTAGATGAGCATACAACTCCCTCACCTTTCTAGCTTCCATCAACTTTTCCTTGCTTGGCTTACTACCTTTGAGCCCAACTTGAAGGTAGTCAACACTTCCCTTCTTAGATGCTCTTATCCTCCTATCAAGAATTGTGTCTTCCTTGAGCTCATCCAGAAATTCTGGCAAGAAATCTTCAATAGAAGGTAGCTAAACATCACTTCCTTGATCATCGATCAAAGGTGGCTCATAAAAATGTAAGTTTTCAACATTAAAAACTAAATACATCTGCATATATGAAGGCAAGTCAAGTTGGAATGCATTGTTACCACCTTGATTTATGATCTTGAATGGACCATAGAGAATGGGCTTGAGCTTTCTACCTTCTCCTTGCATCCTTTCTTTTCTTATGTGCAACCATGCCTCATCTCCTTCTTGAAACTTGTGATCAACTCTATGTTTATCATGCCTCTCCTTGTATTTGATTTGAGTCACTCTTCTCAAGTTCTTCTTGAACTTGTTGATGTATAATCTAAATTTTCTCAATGAACTTTTGAGCCTTGTCAATATCACTATGCCCATCAATTCCAAAATCCTTCTCAAAGATGAAGTCTAATGGAGATTTCGGCAAATACCCGAAGCATGCTTCCAAAAGGGTTGTATTTGTAGAAGAGTGCTTTGCCTAGTTGTAAGCGTGCTTAATGTAATGCAGTTGTTCATCCCACAACTTGGGATGTTTTCTGCAATATCCTCTCAATAGATGCATAATGGTTCTGTTCAACACCTTAGTTTGGCCATCAGTTTGCGAATGAAATGTAGTACTCTTTTTCAACTTTATGTCCATCATCTTCCAAAGATTGGACCAAAAATTACCAATGAACCTGGAATCCCTGTCACTAACAATAGAATTTGGAAATCCATAATGAACCCATACATGTTGAAAATAAATTTTAGCAGTTTGTTCAACAGTTATGGTTTTCTTACATGGCATAAGTATACACATTTTATTGAATATATCCACAACTACATAAAGATAGTCATGTCGTTTTCTTGACATAGGTAGACCTCCAAAAAATTCCATGGAGACACTCTCGCATGGCCTTGATGGTACCGGTAGTGGCGTGTGTAACCAAAGTTTCCTATTGCTAGGCTTGCTTTTTGCACACATAGAACAACCTCTTATAAAACATGACACATTATCTATCAATTGAGGCCAATAGCAATACCTCTGTAGATGCGACACTATTTTTCTTACCCCAAAATGTCCAACAATCAGAGATGAATGAGCCTCTCTCATGAAACTTAGCCTCTCTTCTTGTGGTATACACAACTTGCCCAAATGAAACAACAAATTGTTATACATGTGATAATCATTTTCCTCAACTTGATTCCCTTCACTCAAACTAGCATACACATCTTGAAAATCAACATCATGTGCATTTTGTTCTCTGTAACTCTCATGTACAATAGAATCATTCTAAAGTAAATTAGAAGCACTTATAATTGGTCTTGAAATCATATCAAAAACTTTATTGAAAATACCTTTCTTGTACCTTATAACCAAGTGAAACTGTTGAAGGAAACCCATCCACCTAAAATGTCGTGATTGCTGCAACTTTGTTTGTGATTGAAAGTACTATAATGGTTGGTGATTGGTATGTAAAATCGTCTCTTTACCCATCAAGTAGTGTTTCCACTTCTTGACTCTTTGTACCAATGCATAAAACTCTTTGTCATATGTAGGATAATTAGTTACAACACCATTGAATGTTTCAAAATGAAAAGTGATAGGTTTACCATGTTGCAAAATAATTGCGCCTATGGCATAATCACTAGCATTAGTTTGTATCTCGAATCGTTGTCTCAAATTCGGTAATGCAAGGACTGGAGCTGAATTGATCTTGTCTTTTAAAGCTTCGAAATATTGCTGCAATTTTCCTCCCCATTGGAAGCTTTTCTTCACAATTTTCACTCCATGCATAGGAGCTGCTATGGAATAAAATTTAGCAATAAACTTTCTCCAATATTGAGCTGTACCTAAGAAGCTTCTTACCTCAGTTACTATTTTGGGAGTGGGCCAATTCAAAATGGCTTCAACTTTAGAAGGATCAATTCTCAACTCGCCTCCTCCTACAATGTGTCCCAAATAAACCAAAGAAGTCTTTCCGAACTCACACTTAAACATCTTAAGAAATAATTTTTCTTTCTTCAAAACATCAAGCACCCTATTTACATGCAAGACATGTTCTTCTCTTGTTTTGCTGAAAATCAGTATATCATCTAAATAGACAATCACAAAGTCATCAAGAAAGGGACGTAAAACATTGTCCATAACATGCATGAAAGTTGGTGGTGCATTACACAAACCAAATGGAATTACCAACCACTCAAAGAGTCCTTGTTTTGTTTTGAATGCAGTCTTCCATATATCATTTTCTACAAATATTACTTGATGATATCCACTTCGTAAATATAACATAGTGAAAAAATTTGATTCTTTCAGCTGATCAAGCAAATCATCTATCCTTGGGAGTGGGTACCGATTCTTTACCGTAATATTGTTCAAAGCTCTAAAGTCTACACACATGCGCCAAGTCCCATATTTCTTCGGAATCAAGACTATGGGTGAACCGCATGGTGAAGTGTTTGGCCTTATGAGTCCCTTGTCTAACATGTCCTTGATTTGCCTTGTTATTTCATCATTCCCCATTATCGACATGCGATACATATCGATGTTTGGAAGAGGACAATCTTGCTGCAATTGAATCTCATGTTGTATCTCCCTTTTTGGAGGCAATCCTGTTGGCTCCTGAAACATCTCATGATGTCCATCAACTACATCATATAAATCTGATTTCAACTTAGGATCACAATCCTCCAATTATTCATGATTAACATCAGCTTCAGGCTTAATCATTAGAAAAACAAAATTCTTACTTGAATTCAACAACCATTTTACCTATCCAACATTTACCATAGCAACGTTTGTATTCTTGCGATACGCTCTAACAATGTTGTCCCTGAAATCTTTCAATAAATATTATTTGTTCTCATGGAAATGGAATATTGATTTCCTTTCGTACAAGTAAGGACCACCAAAAACAATACCTCTAATGTCAAGCGGAACCACATCTAATTCAACTGTATCAACAAAATGTGCAATTATTGCAAACCACAATATACACTTCTTTGAAACCTGTAAATTTGCATCTTTACAAATCCAACCAACTGGATAAGGTTTTGGATGTATAATGGTTTCAAGATTAAGTTTCTTTACCAAGTCTTCATAGATTAAGTTTTCTTGTAACCCACTATCAAACAATGTGTCAATCCCTCACATGAAACAATTCAATTCTCTCTTCTTCATTTGGAGCTTGTATCTGATAGTTTGATGTACTAGTATTGGTTTTAGTTTCAATTTCTTTCCCCTTCATGTTCTTCAATCCCATGGCTATTATTTTAGATTCATCACCTAAATCTTCTCCTAAATCAGGTTGAGTTGTAGCTGCAATTTTTTGTTTCTCTTTGTTGTTCTGATGTTTGGGCCTCTTTTCAGGATGTAATTTCCAACAATGATTTTCATTATGCCCTTCTTTTGAAAAATGTTTATAGACCACTTTTTCTCCTTCTTTCTTGACAAATTCATTATTTTTTCCTTTACCTTTTGAGGTCTTCTCTTTGTTTTTCCCTCTAGGTTCTAGATGTGTGGCCTGAACACATAACTCATCTAGACTTGTGGGGTTAAACATGAGGATATTATGTCTTAGGTAGCTATGTAAGCCTCCCATGTATTTGAGAAAAGTATCTTGGATAAAAAAATCTACTCCTAATAAGAGACCTCTTCTCCTAAATTCTTGGGTGTAAACTTGCACATTCTATCCTTTCAATTGTCTAAAGTACTGCCACTTCATTAGGGCTTTCTGCATATGAGCTAATGGATAAATTTGTTGTTTTACTACAGTAATGAAATTAGTACATGATAAGATAATATTACCATTCTTCTTGATCTCCTCCTTTTTCTTGGCTTCCCACCAGACAAGTGTTGCACCTTCCATTCTCAATGAAGCTAATTGGATTTTGGTATCATCAACATGAAGGTTCTAAATTCTCAAATAGACCTCCAATTTCCTAATCCAATTATCAATATTTTCTGCATTGGCTTCACCATTAAACATTTGAAATTCAAACTTAAAATCAAGTTTTAGAAAAGGACTTTTACTAGTGTTCTTATACTTGTGTGGACGATGTACTGAAGATGAAGTAGAGGATGATGATGATGAGGTTGAGGATGGTGACTTTCCACTACCTCCATTTCCTCCATTGCCCTTCTTTGATTTATCTTCATCATTTTGACCTCCTGATGATCCTTGTCCTTCCTTGTGAAGTTTGGATCCTTATACTTCTAGATTCTCATTCCTTTCTTAATAGAGTATTCTCACCATCTCAGTCATGTCAAGGAATGCTTTCTTGAACACCCTTTCTTCTTCTTTGGGATCCATTTCTTCATGGATTTCTCCTTCCTTTGGAGGCATTTTTAATGCTAATTCTACTTCTTTAGGAGGTGAACTAGGTGGTGGAGAATGTGGCAATCTTGCCCTCCTTTGTTGTGACTCACTTTGAGACCCTTTTTCTTCCACCAATTTTCCTTCTCCCCTGTTGAGATTGAGCCTAGTAAGCATGTGAAACTTGTAAACAGTTAAAAAAATATTTGCACACAACAACACCAGATAATAAACTCTAGCTTTGATACCAACTTGATATGAAAGGACTATATTAGTTTGTTGTGCTAATTTTATTTTCAGTTACAAAAGATGTACATATTTGTATCCATTTGTTTGCTTAAGGATTGAGGAATTTAACCATGAAACATAGATGAATTTGTGAATTATAAGAATGAAATTAAGCCTAAAAACACTGAAAAATAGTGTCTAACAGAGAAATAAAACCACACATAAGATTTACACAGTAGACATGATGAAGTAGTTCACCCCTCCTAGGCTACATCTACTGGTCCAGCACCCAATGGCATATCCATATTTCATTATGCTCAAAATTTTGAAAATACATGTGTTTAAAAGCTTCCAATGGTTGTTTTCTCTGCACCAATGGCTCCAGAATTTTAAAATTAGTCTTGGTAGATTCTTGTTTCACCCAAATTGGTCGAAAAATGACCCTCCTAGGCCTTTTCCCAATATTTCCTATAAAACCTCCACTAAAACTGGAGGACTGCATTTTAACTACAGTTGGAAATAAAAAAATATTTGAATTTGGAGGGTGCAATTAATATCTACCATTCCAACTAACCGTAGCATTAAATTTAGGGTAGGGGGCGACTGCATGCTGACCCCAAAACCCGCGGTTTAAACATCCACATTTAATCATTAACGCAGAACTTGGAGTGGTGGCAGAGTTATGCTAACTATCGGCATGTCCGTCGGAACTAACCGCAGGCTATCGTAACCATGTGACAAGTCTTGAGGTTGTAGTTTGAATGCCGCCAAAGTTAATGGTTTCATAACCATCAAATCATTGTAACAAATGTCACAGATTTTAATACATGACATGTGACCATCGTTTGGGGCCACCGACGAGTTGGGAACACTGACAGTCCCTGCCCATATGCCATTTTTTTAAACTTTAAATAGTGTGGATGCCCCTAAGGGGTAAGAACTACATGGTAGCCCAGATGGTTAAGACCCTTGTGCGTGCGCCTAGAGGTCATGGGGTCGAACCCCCCAGACCTCAACCAAAATTTTATTCAAACAAACAACAGATACATGGCATCCTCAGGGCTGGCCATGTATCACCCAGCCATTAGCCCACAATAAAAACGTACAGGCACTTCAACAATCCAGATTCCACCATTTAGTAAGATATCATTGGCTTAGAAAACAAAACATCCTGAGGAATATTCCCCCTTTTGCTGATTGTACACCTGCATGCTGACTGGGCATCCCTAGTCAAACCTGTCGCAATTTTAACTGTTTGGGAAATTGATCAGAATGTGATATCTCACTCATACGACATTATTTTTTCGAACCGTTCATGGTGCCAAAATCAGAATGACGAGATCTAATCATTTTCTCAGGTTAGGTACACTTTTGAGCACTTTCAATTTTGAGCAAAATTCATGAACTCCTGATCAAGGAAGGCCCAATTTCTAATGGATGATCCCCCCATGGATGAGATCAAGGCTCTAAACTCAGAGAGCTCAACCTTATCTTCATCATTTATCAACCAAATCGCCACCCTTGAAATTCTAGAGGTTGAAGCTTCTCCTCCATTTGAAGAAGCACTACTAGAGAGGGGATCAACGTGGTTTTCCAAGAAATCAGGGCACTAATAGTGCTAGGACAGAACTATGAAAAATACATCAACACGGTCATGGCACCTGGAAGAGTGCTGACCTAGGTAACTAGGAATTTTACCAAGTTTCCTCAGTAATCTTCCAAGGTAGTCTTCTTCAGATATTCAAGGGGATATGTCAATATATTTATTGATGATGGAAACATTGCACAGGATCTGTCATGGGCATTTCAGGATCAGGGACGGGAAAGTTAGCATGGTGAAAAATTACTGTGTACCACTGAGTATCAGTGGAGGAGTGACATTATAGAAGCTCCAACTACCCTCTGTAAGATGTGGTCCATCTTCGGGAGAGGATAATTTTATTTCAAGGACACCTTGTTCAGATTTATGAAATCTATGCAAAGACAAATCTCCCCTGTTCTTTTCCTTTCTATAACAAGGTTGGAAATCCAATCTGAAAATCGAATAGGAACGAGATAATGATCTTTGTAAAGTATATTTACCTATTTTTCGATTGATGGAATCAGTTTAGGATTGATTCTCGTCAGCTTCTAGTGGAACGTATTTTGATCCGACTTGATTATGATAGCGTGTTGGATGATTTTTTTATCATACACTTTTAAATATGAATAATCCCAAGAAAATACATCAGAAAACTCACTCAAAATTGTTGTGTATTTACCTTTCAACTTAGGGGATAAAGACCTTGATAACTTGACCATTTTGGGGTTATCGGTTGTACCAATGTTTACATCTTCACCACCTACTTCTGTGGGGACCATTGTTGGATTTTTAGCGACATCATTGTGATAAAAAAATTATTCCAAAGCTACAAGACCTCATAGAATTTTATTGTCCTTTAGCTGCAACACCTCAAATTTAGTAGCCTCAATTACTTGATCATCCTCATTATACACAACATCAATATGGGAATTAGAAAATTCCCCCTCCAACTGCAGAAAATTATTTATCTGTTTATCATCCCAAAATACTTGCCACTATCTTAGATTTTCAGGGACAACCGGGTGATGATCCACATGAATTTCAAAATTTTTAGTATCATGAATAGGAATCTTAAAGTTTTTGGCCCTTATGGAAAGAGAATCAACCATAAAATTATGACTTCTTGGAATCATAGACAATGAATATTCTGGAAAAGTTTTAAGAATATTAAGAAAAACATTACGATAAGCTCTCATCCTGGGATGTTTGGCTTGGTAATCCCCTTTTACCTATTTAATCACCAACTCAGAGACACCATATAATGTAATTCCCTTCGCACCTAGCCTTTTCAAAATTATGAGACTGGTTATTAAGGCCTCATATTCAGCCTCATTATTCAAACAATCAAAATATAGTTTATAAGAACACAATATTACATTCCGTGGGAATTTAGATGACTGATGTACAGGGCTATGGATCTAGATTCCGATACCAGCACCATGTTTTCCCAAAGCACCATCGAAGTCCATGGTTCAAAGAATCTCCTCATCATCGAGAAGTTGAAATTCAATGGACTGATCTATTTCTTCTTTTTCACCCGATGTATCAACCTGTTCTTTTCCTTTCTCTGACTCTACTGATATTTTCTCTGAAGTATTTGGCTGCAAGCCATCAAAATTATAATTTCTTTGTTTTACATTCAAGACTGCTTGGACACTATTTGAAAATTCTGAATTTTCTTCAACTTCTACAATTTGACTCTCTAAATCATCAGTACTATGACCATAATACAAAATGAAAGACTCTAAATCGGTATTTACAGAGTGAATGTCGTGATTTTTGGGTTTGTCTTTCCTAGTTATCATGTATCTCATTTTAACTTCCTGGTATAGCTTCCTAAGTTGACCAAATATTGGAATTGTAGCATATGAAAAATCAAGTTGTAGAGTACCCCTTAATTTGGCTCCCCAAGACCCTGAAATTAAGATTCCATACCTTGGAGGTATATCAGAAACTACAACATCCATCAACACATTTTTGGTAGGAATCTGATCAAGAGAGACCACCAAGTCCTTGACAATACCAAGGCATCTGACTCTACCTTAAACAAAAGAATAGAAGTCATGATAGGGTCGGGTTATGTCCAACCCCCACTTATCCATGATGGCCTTTGACATTAAATTGTGTGAGGCCCCATAATCTAACATGGAATTATGTAGGATATTATCATGAATCCTCAAAATGAGATAGAAGGGAGGGAATTCATTATCTTCAACATTTCCATCTACGACTGGGCCAAATAGAAGTTCAGGATGGTCATCACTAACATTGACCATGTCTGACATTTGATCTACTTTCAACATCTTAGCAACATGGAATTTATATTTATCATTCTTTACAATCTCAATAAGGGGAATAGAGATTTTTAACTTGGAAATTTCACTCTCTAAGCTAAACAAGTTAGATTGTTTCTCTACCTCTTTGGAAATTGTATCCCTATTTTTGGGCTGCTCTTTTCCTGAAGACTCCTTTCTTTGTCCTTCCTTGTCTCTCCTTTATGTACATGTAGATGGCTCACTGTTCTTGCTATGATTTGTGGCAGAAATTTCCTTCTCCTTATTTGGAATAGCTTGGGAAGTTTGTTTGGACTGAGCATATGTTTGCGAAGCTGGCCTCTTTTGAGTAGAAGTAATAGGCACATCTCGGTTTCTCAAACTATATTGTCTCTACGTTGAGGTGAGAGAATTTATATACCCCCTTTGATATTCTTTAGGTAGGACCTCCAACCCATCATCCTTTGCAAGTAAATATTATTGGTAATCCAACACATATGTTTCCTTGGTATACTCATCATTCTCTGTAAGGAAGATAGTTCCATGATATTTTTCAAAGAAATGATTTTCTTCAACAATTTCATCTTCATCTTCAAGTCCTTAGGCATAGTTTTTCTTCAATGGAGTGTGGACTTGTTGTTTTTCTTGATGATCTAGAGCTCTCTACTCTCTCTACTTAATTCTAAACTCGGGATGTTGGTGCTGTCCTCAGAAATTGGGATTCCAGACTTGATTTTCTAAATTCCTTTCAGAAATGGACATCTTTTCTACCATATTTTCCACAGTTCTTATCCAAGTATCCAACTTTTCTTCGGATGAGGTTGATGGCCCTTCCTTAATTGTAACTCTCTTTTCAAATTTCCTTTCTGATTTCTTCATCAACTAATTGGCTTCAACACTGACAAAATTTCTCTGAATTTCCTCCAATAAAGTGGGATTTATTTCTCTAAGATTATATGCCATATCAGGGTCAAAGGCATCTAGATAGTGCAACAAGGCCAAGTCAGGCGGAGGTTTGATATTGGAAGGAATGGAATTGTACAACTTCTTGAAACGAGTCGTATAGCCTTGAACTGATTTGATAGGTTGGCTTGTCAATGAGTTATATTCAACCAATATTTGAAGAGGGTATTTCTTTTCCTCCCACTTAAAAATTAAAATATCAGTTAACTATTTTGAATCTAGCACTAAACGAGGTCCAAAAGCTCAAATTTATTTATTTATTTATTCTTGGAAGCTCTGAGAAATTATTCTCATTTTCACATGATCATTGTCTACCTCTTCTAAATATATTAAATCTGTGATTTTATCAATATGTTGCCTAGCTGTAATCTTGGTGGTTACATAAAAAAGAGATAGAATTTGTCCATAGTTCTGAGGTAAATCAGTGAGTTGTTTGGGTAGAGCTAAAGGAGCAAATTTGGCCATAATTGTTCTAGGAGGCAAGATTGTAGTTACAACAGAAGTGCTAGTATGAGTGATAGTTTTGTAAGAGGAAGTTTGGATGAAGAATAAACAAAAGTATGAGGGGATGTAGCATTAGTGTAAGTAGATGAAGCTAAAAAACAGTTAGCAGACAAGGTCTCCTGTTGATATTGTATAAAAGCCTTCTCAGAGGTATATTGAAGATGGTTTTCTAGTTTTTGAAGTTTTTCAAATTGACTCCAAACCTTTCTATCAAAATATAATTCTGAACCTACTTCTGAATTGGATTTTATGGATGAGAAACTTGTTTTAAACTTTGAAGGATCGAATACAATTTAAAATAGAGATGTTTCAGATTTGGATTTAAACAAAGGAAACTTGAACTTAAGATCAAATGGAATATCTTCAAGTGAAACTAGTTCTAGAGGCAGAGATGTAGACCTTACCAAGGTAGATGATCTTCACTAAAACTCAGAATTTTGAATTCTCTGCTTTCTTATGAGTCTTTCCAGATATTCAATAGGAGATGCTGGATTTGGATCTATATTTGATCGTGTATACCTTTTAGGAGCCAGTGTTGTCTTGTTTCTACACTTTGGCTCTCTACAACCTGAATCATCCTTCTTGAAACCTAGGTCCTATCACTTCTTTGAAGCGTTGGGATTACTGTAGTTGATGATGACTTGGTGAGCCTAGCACTTCTAGGCCTTCCAAATCACTGGCATAGTTACCAATATTATGTGAATGGGAGGGATAATTTACCAGATTGGGAGCGACTATGGTCAAATTTGGTACAACAATAGTTTTGGCGAAATACCAGGGATGGATCCTCATCCAAGACTGATGATGAGGAAAATTGTTCCTTGGTTGGTAAGGCAAATAAGGGGAAGGGGAAGAATTCCTATTCGAAATCTAAGACCAAAAAATAAAGCAAGAAATGGTGACATGTCAAAGGTGAAAAGTTTTAATTGTCATGATCATGGACACTATGCCACAAATTGTCCACAAAAGAAGAAGAACAAAAAGAAGGCTCCAAGAGATGAAACAAGTGAAGCTTTCATGTCACAGCTTGATTTGGAATTCTCTCTCATCGCATGCATGGTGTAAACTGTGATGGGATCTATTTGGTACTTGGCTAGTGGAGTATATTTCCACATGAAGGGAAAAAAAGAACTCTTTAGTATCTTGGAGGAGAAGGATCTTCAGATGCACATCGAGATGGGTGATGACGGGAGGTATAGCACTACCAGGACTGGTACGATTAGTTTCTAGAGGTAGTGAAGTAAACATTTCATATTAAAAGATGTCATACATGTACCATGATCGAAAAAAAATTTAGTTTCAGTTTCTGTGTTGGAGGATCTTGGATATGATGTGGTTTTCAGTGAAGGAAAGGCATTCCTTCATCACAAAGCCATAGGACAGGTAAATATTTTGGGTTCATGTGAAGAGCCTCTAAAAACTTGATGTATATGGTTGAGCAACATTGAGAAGTAAAGAAAAGAAGGTGGTGATTCAGGATACATGTGAGTTATAGCACAAGATATTGGGCTATCTACACCACAGTGCTTTGAGGATCATGAAACAAATATCTACAAGTCTTCCAAAGGGTACTCTTGTGCAGATAGATACATGCAAGGGATGTTCCATGGGGAATTATTCTAAAGAAATTTTTCATGAGAAGGAGAACTGAGCAACAAAAATCCTTGAGATATTTCACTCAAGCGTGCTTGGACCATTCTCCATAGATTCCATAGAAAAGCATAGGTATTATGTGATTTTTGATGATGATTTTTATAGAAAGTGTTGGATCTTCTTTCTTCAAAATAAATATCAGACGTTCTCCAAATTTTGTTAGTTAAAATAACTTTTAGAGAAAGATAAAGGGAAGAAGGTGAAGGCTCTAAGGAGTGACAATGGTGGTGAGTATATCTCTAATGAATTCAAGAAATTTTGTGTCGAAGAAAGAATTTGGAAATAATAGATTGCACCTCATAACCCATAATAGAATGGGGTTGCAAAAAGAAAGAACAGAAAAATTGTGGGAGCAGCACGAGTTATGTTATATGATCAAGGCCTACCGTTACATCTATGCGAAGAGGCATGGAACATAGTGGTATTTGTGCAAAGCTGTAGTCCTCATTGAATACTTGTCATGAGTACACCAAAGGAGGATTTTTTAGGTAAGAAACCTAATGTTTCATATTTTAAAATTTTTGCCTCATCTATCTATTTCCATGTGACCAAAGATGCTAGGAAGAAGCTAGAACTAATAGCAGATGTTGGGATATTTGTGGGGTACACTGATACTACCCACAACTCTTGGGTGTATTTTTCGGCTAACAGGATGATAGTTGTCAGGAGAGATGTTAAATTTGATGAGGATAAAGCCATGTGATTGTCCCTTGAGAGGGAGCTTGACTTGCATGAAGATGAGGAACTCTTAGTTCCAAAGGGTAAACCATAGGATGTGGATTAGCCACAAGAAGAGGATCATGGAGTGGAAGAAACCACTGGTGCCAAGAAATCCACCAAAAATGGTAGGAATTACACCAAAGAGACTGACAGATTGATGCTAGATGCGACAAAGAATGTAGGTGCACCTACATCACAGTGCAGGAAGAGAAGGTCTCCAGATAGGTATACTGGTATACTGGATACATGGCTCTTATGAGTGAGTGTATTATGAAGGAACCATCCTCTTTTGAGGAAGAAATGCAGAAGCCAACATGGGTTGATGCCATGGTTGAGGAGTATGACTCCATTATCAGAAACAGTGCAAGGGCAGTGGTCCCAGGACTAGTGGGGAAGTCTGTGGTTGGATCCAGGTGGATCTACAAGGTGAAGCAAGCAGTAGATGGGAGTGTAGATAAATACAAGGTTATATTTGTGGCCCAGGGATTCTCACAGGTAGATGAGATTGACTATGAGGAGAATTTTGCAATGGTTGCAAGGTACTCATCGATTATATCTATCCTTGCACTCTCAATGCAGATGAGGTGGTATATACATCAGATGGTTGTAAAAACAACCTTTCTCAATGGAGTTATTGAGTAAGAAGTGTACATTGAGAATACATAAGGTTTTGAGACCTTTGACAGGGATTCACATGTGTTCAGACTCAAGAGAGCATTGTATGGGCTGAAGTAAGCACCTCGTGCTTGGTACACTAGGATTGACAACTATTTCACTGGGTTGGGCTTCAAAAAGAGTGAAGCGGATGTGAACCAATATCATATTGTGGTTAATGGTAAGATTTTTATTATTGTAATTTATGTTGATGATCTTATATTGATAGGTGATGAGCGGCTCATAACTTATTGCAAAGAGGATCTTGCAAGAGAGTTTGAGATGAAGGACATGGGGCTCTTGCATTATTTACTTGGTTTGAAAATATGGAAAAGAAATGTGGAGCTATTTGTATCTCAGGGCATGTATGCCAGGGAGATTCCGAGGAAGTTCCACATGGAGGGAATCAAACCCATGGATAGTGGATTATATCCATAGAGTGCCATAAATTGGGTTATTTTTGTTGCTATGTGGAGGCATCGCAATCCACAATAAATGTTTTTGTGAAGTCTGGTGTATCTAAGACTAGTGCTTGGTGCATTGCCTCTTTAAGATTTTCGAAGGACCTAGTTGCTTCTGGAGTCCAAGAAAATGCATCTTTCTTCAATAATGTTGTTAGAGGTGTTTATATTCTCCCATAATTATTAACAAACTTGCAATAATTCCCTATTAACCTGAGAAATCCTCACATATGTTTTAGGGTTGTGGGGATTTTCCATTCCTTAATGGCTCTAATTTTGTTAGGGTCTACCTTAAGACCCTAATGAGATACAATATGACCCAGATATTCCACCTATTTTACTCCAAGAAAACATTTGGAGGTTTTTGCATATAATTGTTTCTCCTCAAATAGTTTGAGCACCCTATCAACATGTGGAACATAATCCTTCCAGGACTTATTGTGGAAAAAATTTCTAAGTAAGGTTTTGAAAATGGAATTCATTAACCCTTGAAATGTAGTAGTTGCATTGGTAAGGCCAAAATGCATGACAAAAAATTCATAATGACCCTCATGAGTTCTAAATGTTGTTTTTAGAATGTCTTCAGTCTTCATTCTAATTTGATGATAACCTGAACAAAGATCCAACTTAGTGAAGTAAATTTCTCCATGCAATTCATCCAATAATTCATCAATGACAAGAATGGAAAATTTATCTTTAATAGTGAGCTTGTTGAGCTCCTTATAATCTAGACACATGCACCATGATCCATCCTTCTTGTGCACTAATACTACTAGAGCAAAGAAATAACTTTGACTAGGTTGAATTATAACAACCTCTAACATTTTTACAATCATACGTTTAATTTCGCTCCTTTGGGAATATGGATATCTTTAAGGCCTCATGTTTGGAGGAAAAATTCCTGGAATCAGATGAATATAATGATCGTGATTACAAATAGGTGGGAGGCCTTTGGGAGTCTCAAACACCTTAGAATGATTGTCCAAGACTTTTTGGAGATCTAGAGAAATAAAGGATTGCGATGTTTGAACATGTAGTGAGCATAGTTATGCAATTATGCCTCATTTTTCTTCCCTAAAAAGCTTTTTCATGAAATCAGAGATGATTATCCTTCTTGGTATCCCTGCGATACCCTGTAATTCAACTTGCTTTCATTCCCTAAAAATTTTCAAGAAAAGTTCTTGAAAATTAAAATCTATAGTCCCCAAATATTGTAACCATAGTACAACTTGAACACCACCCATTGGAATAGAAAGAATTGGACTATGAAATACATATTCCCACATGGTTAGCTTGATATTACACTTTCTAGAGCAATTTATAGTTCCTACATTTTCACCTGTCACTTGAAATTCTGGCATTGGATATAGGAACCAATTCAATTCCTTGGCTATCTTAAAATGAATAAAATTATGTGTACTACCCAAATCAATCAACACTATTACCTTTTTTTCTTGATATATCCTTCTATATTGAGAGCTTTAGGAGTGATAATTCCTTCCAATGCATTACAATATATGGTTGGATTCATTTATTCCTTTTATGGGGTTGGTTCTTGTTTTATATTCTCTTATTTTGACGTTTCTTGTTCCTTTTCTTCCTCCTCTTCACAATATATGTAAAATAATTTCTTCTCAACGCACTTATGCCCTTTAGTGTATTTTCTATCACAATTATAACAAAGCCCTTTTTCTATTTTTTCCTCCAATTTTTTTGGTGTCAACCTTGTAGGTTGTGGATGGCTAGGAGAAGCAACATTTCCATATTTATAGTTGTGATTGGTAGACTTCTTTGTTGCCATAATTTTTCTTTCAACTTTTCTTATGATCCCGAATGACTTTTCCAATGAATCAGGTTCCCAAAGAAAAACCTCATTTTTTATGCTATCCTTTGAAGTCCCTATGAAGACATCAATCCTATGTTCCTCTGGAAGATTATTTACCCTTATATTCAATTTTTGGAAGTCCTCAATGTGCTCCATCATTGAACCCTTTTGTTTGAGATTTATCAATTGGCTAAAGAAGGTGTTTCTCTTTGTATCCTCATAATGTGCTATCATTTACTCCATAAAAATTACCAAGTGACAAGTGGTTTGCGAGAACAAATCCATCGGTACCATACAAAATGATTTTTTTCTAAATATAAAGTTTCAATTCCTACCTTTTATGTGAGTTTCACATTATGTAGCTCAAATTATTTCTCAATTTGTAGTATCCATGTTATTGGATCCTTACCATTAAACTTCCTCAAATCAATATTTTGAGTATGGTGGATATTAAATCCAACATTAGAGTCTATGAAATTATGATTAACATTTATTTTGTTCTCATCAAGTGTTTCATCTACTACCCTTTCAGTATTAGGAATCATTTCTTGTAGCAACTTTGTCAAACCTTCCTTCAAACCTTCGATTTTAGACCTTTCTTCATGTCTTCCATGTTTCCTTTCATTTTTTGTTCTATACCATCGATCTTAGCTTCCATGCCATCCATTTCATTCTTCAAACCATCCATATTAGCTTCCATGCCTTTCTTCAAACAATCCATCTTAGCTTTCATTTCATTTTTGGTTACTTTTTTTTAGAGCGAAATTTGTTGCATTTGGTCTCGTAATTTTGATATATCATGTTGCACTTCTTCCTCTTCATACATCATAGTAGAGTTTTCTGAGGGCTTAATGGGTGTGGAATTATTTTTGGGAGGAATTATAGAACCCAATACCGATATCAATCCTTCAATATTCCCTTTGGAATCACTTCAAACTGATATTTTTAAACAATAGATATACAAATTTTAAAAAACAACAAACCTTTTTCTTTCTTTTGAGGAGCACGATATTGAAACTGATGTATCTATGTGATTTTGAATCCCCAATATTTTAACTTCGGCCATGTAGTATCCCCCCGAGTCTTATTGCCAATGCCACAGGTCATACCTAATTTGAATTATTCAACGCAAAGTTATGCCCAACCTCCCACAATGAGCCAAGTTTGGACTAGTTCAGTAGATAGAACTTGCATTACGTGCCACATGTCACTATTTCAATCTTCGGCTTTAAATTCGATACAAAAGAAATGAAAGTCCATGCAATTTCGAACACTTACAAAATTCCAATATGATGCCAGAAATGAAAGATATGATGCTTTTCCCTCGGTCACTTGTTTGAGTTTAAATTATAGAGCCTTCAAAAATCCTAACTTCGACAGATAATGTCTCCAAAAATATTGTGAGCCAAGTTCTGGAATGTTTACAAGAATTTCATCAAGATTTCTGCTCACTGGGGTTAAAATTTCATCTTCTTAATCCTCGTAGAAATTTTTTTATAGAGAAAATTCCAAGATGATTTGTTTGAAGAAGCGAAACCCTAGAATCCCAAACTCTGATACCAAATGTTATGCAATCAACTCACAAAATAGAAGAAAATATAGGTCAACAACTTAGAAATCAACATCTCTGAGGGGAAAACCTCCTTTATATTACATAAATGAACAATTCTTAGATGATCCAAATGATAAAAACCTTCTTTATATATATAGGAGTCTAAGGGGTCCCGACATAATTAGAGCCTACATAACAATAATAATGTAATGGCACAACAATAACAATATTGGGCTTATATAGGGAACAATGATAACACTAAAGAGATTAAATGGGCACAAAATTACAATAAGTGGGCTACACTAACAATAAAAATAAGGGGAGACACTAGTATTATAGGGACCTAACACCATATGTTTAACTCAAAATTTATCTAAAAGATGCTCTGATTTAGTTTTACCAAGTGATTTATATTTTCCTCTTAAAGAAACACTCCAAATTTATCTTTAGTTTGATACTCTTTGTGTTTTTTCCATATTTTCTCACACTCACCCTTATATAATGAATTAATTCCATCACCAAGACTGTCTGTGCTGTCCCTATGGAGAAACCATTTCTCTCTTCATCTTATCATTGGACAAATAATCAATTTGACATGACTCCATGGCCAATGGATCTATCTCCTTTCTAACCAACAAACCTTTTAAAATCACACCTTATTGAGCACTATATCTAGCTTAATATCATATTAGTTAAAAATTGTAAGTGAGAGAGTCCTCTCCAAGGCTAGAAAGGTTATATTCTAGCCTAAAAGTGATTTTGTTCTTACATATGAAATTTATCTCTTAAGCCTAGGGAAATTTATGGAGTGCTAAAATTATCGTGTTATTGTCGGGGAACGAAAGTTTTTATATTATATGGGAAATATCATCAAAGTTTCATATTTGACTGATGAAGGTGGAAAGCAACCAGACATATATGAAGGATGAACCTTTCACCTAGTGACTCCAATCTAGTTTCAACCCGATCCAAAGACTCCACTGGCAGCAGGATTCAGAAATCGGGATTTCACTATTAACTCTATTGGTTCAAGATGGATCAAATATTTGCAAGATATTGCCCTCTGCATCACATTCATATCCTAGTCTTTCAAAACTACATGCCTTATGTAGATTGGCAGCCTTATTTTCCAAAATTCAGAGATGAGGTAGGAGATGATGCTGCTCTTCATTTGTTTAAATTTCATATGTGTGTACGTAGACTTAAGGTTGAATTACATGAGGATTATTTAATGAATATGTTTATGGAAACTTTAGAGGAAAAATACGGTCTTAGTATGAAGATTTTCCACATGGTATCTTGGATTCCCTTAACAATTTTCATTTAATTTTTTTTGAAAAATACAAAGAATCCCATCCTTCTTTGTAATTGGTTAAGAATCTTTGTGACCTTTTTTGGGATTTCATTCGAAATCTGGAAAATTCTTATGATGATGAAGAGTTCATAGATGAATAAATCTTGGAAGCTTTGTACGAGAACCCTTTTCATCACCAAGAATAAATGGCGGCTTCACCCTTGGATGGAAATGAAACCAAGTAGGATTTTAATGATGACAGTCATGTTCTATTCTCTAAAGTTGATGGAAATTTGTAGCAGCCTTGTCAGTCTTTTTGTGATCAAAAGTATGAGAATTATTTAAAACAACAGAAGGGAATAGTAAATTATGAAGACAGTTTCCATGATATTTAGGTGGATTCCCAACAGGAAATAATTTATTCCTTAGCTGAAGATGAAACTAATAAGGAATTTTATGTATATATTAATGTCCATTATCCTAGGATTGATGAAGTAATACAATAGCTATTTCTGCATGAGCTTAACGAATATATTTGGAATATTTTTAATGATAAATAAAAGGAAATAAACATTCAAACAATTTATTCATATTTTGGGTCAGTGACTGAAGAAAAGAATATTATAAATCCTTTTGAAAATTATAATTCTCAAAAGGATGAGAATGCATCCCAAGAAAATGATATTGAAAAGGTATGTGACATAGAATTGCATCTTAAAATGCAAATTGTTGAAGAGTGTGTTAAAGTTAATATACTGCTCTAGAAATGCTCAATTTAGAATCACATAAGGGATTACTCATGAATCTATTTTCTCAAGGGGATATGCATGAAGCTTTATATTTTGAGGATGCTAAGCTCCAAATTGACCCTCATAAGTTGCAGGAAAGCAGTGAAAAAGAAAGGGTTGTTCTAGAGCCTTTTGAAAATGAATACTTTATTCAAGAAAATATTCAGGTTCAATGTAACAAATACATAATATTTTGAAAATAAATATCATATTTCTGTTGAAGCTCATGAAAGGTTAACTCTTAAAACTATGATTATACATGATGCAATTATTCCATTTGTAGTCCCTCATGAAAATTCAAAGTTTTTTTCTTGTGGATGAGAAGAGTGAGAACAAAAGAAAAGTCACTCAAGGTTCAGAAAATGAGGAGTCTAATAAAGATGAACAATTATCCATTATATTTGAAGTAAAATCCCTTCTTTTTGTTGATCATCAAGAACAAGCAATATTTCATGATTTTCAAGATCCTCTTGCCAATTTTTCACAGTCATTAACTAAGGTAGATTTTTCAGCATTACTACACCAAGAACATCAATCCCAATTATAGTTTGAGTTGCTATTCTTTTATTTTCTTAGCCTGATCAAGGAAAGTGTGATAAAAATTCAATTAAGTGGCCATCTTCTTTAATATTTACACTGGAAATTTTCTATTACCTGATGTAGTAGATGTTTCCAGCAATTTTGAGTAGGTAGGTGTGTGAATAAGCTCAAACCTCAGAGCATGTTTTAAGTAGTGTGCCAGTTCCAGCTGTTTTCCTTAGTAGTTTGGTATTATTTATCAGATTTCAGGTGTGGCTGGTTGTCATTAGAGTTTGAAGCGCAAAGTGGAGGCCCTAAGGTTCTGATGAGCTGCTAACATATGTAATAAAAGTAAAGTCATTCTTAGTAAGTTAAAAGTAAGACTCCATCGCCCAGTGGTTGAGGCACATGGTCTGATTTGTTCTTGGAACCTCACAGGGTGGATGCCATCCCTATTGGAGCCAATATTAGTATCCTATATGATAGGTGTCATAGTAATTTATATCTTAATATTTATTTGAAGTCAATTTCTGAGTAACAATATTGGTTTCATGAGTGTTAATTCAAAAGGTTCTATTGCTAAACTCCAAGGTGTAATTACATCATGGAAGAGTATTAAAGGTCATGACATGAAAGTTATAGTCATTATGAGTTAGTTATGTCGATGTTGTGTTAGTTATTAGAATAAATTTTGAAGGTCAGTTATGGTCAGTTATGTCATGTCATGGTCATAATTTCAAAAACACCCTTATTCATTTTGTCACATCACCAAGTGGGCCATCATGATTTCAAAGAAATCTCTAGTGGCATTAGGAGTTTAAATCTTCATGTCACTCCTCATTTCCCCTCATTAGAAATTCATATTGGCTCTAGAGTGGTGTTATAGGGTTGGAAAGAGGAGTTGTTGTGAAAATCATAGACTTGCTCTGAAAGTAGGGTTGTCACTGCAAAAGTCTGAGTGCTGCTGCTTAATTGGAAAAAATATCATCATGGATCTGAGTGATTATTTCTTCATCTCCTGTAGAGTTTTTTATGTTTTATGTGATATGTATTTTTTCCCTAAATTGGTCTAAGAGTCTGAAAGAAACCTGAGCTATTCAAACCTACGAATGCATTGACTTTTGTTGCGCAAACATATTTTAATAATATATCTTAAAAAATTTACCCATTTTTCTTGAAATTATTAAAATATATGCATGGGGATGATATGAATAATTGCAATTAATTTCAGCCCAAAACACTTCACAGTGTTCAAGAAACAGTCCACTGTCATCTACAACCATTTTCGTATTTTCTCGAAATCCATGAATCAGATTGGGATAAATTTTTTTGTGGAGAATAATTATGATAATATTAACCTTATTAAAAACAATAAGATCAATCAGATTCGCCATTTATAATATATTTAAAAAATATTAGTTAGAGGGGAAGTGCTGAGAAATTTTGTCGCGAATATGATAGGAAAAGGGAGATAGTGGTTTGAAGCTGATTTTTTAGTTTTCAGGATGTTTTAGAGGTTCATTACCATACTAGAGATATTTTGAGAATACCCAATTTCTCCTTTTCATCAGAGGAAGGAGAAAGTGTTTTAGAGGCACTATGAAAGTTGTTGTGAAACTTAGAGTTTTGCAACAGATGTTGCATTTTAACACAGTCTTGATTTTGCCTTGTAAATTCAATTTTTGGGGGTACCAAAGGTTGTTTAATCATGTTTTTAGGTGGAATTAATACGTAGGATGGTGTTATTAGTGGTGTTTTATGAGTATTTCTAATTTTAATGATGTATTAAGTAGAAAACCGCATTAGGTAATTAGTTCCTATTTTTAAGCAAAGTAGGTGGACAATTCGATGTATCTAGCTAATTGACTAGTTTTATTTTGAAATTTTTTACCTAGGTGGATGATAATAGAATATTTTTGATATATATAATATCTAGAAAGCTAAGAGGACGGTTCTATTGGTTAGATTGGAGAGAAATAGAAATTTTGTGCATTTGTATTTCTAAATTATTTTTCCAGGGAATGAAAGACATAAGGTGATTCACAGGGATTCATGTATCAGATCTTGATGGAATCGTGCTTCCTTGTAGTTGTAAGTTTGTATTATGTTTTTAAATATCTTGAATTTATGTCTTCATGCTTGGAAAAACCCTATGTTTAACTTAGGATTATTCTAAAATATGCTCAGATTTAGTTTTACCAAGTGATCTATGTTTTCCTCTAAAATAAAAATTCATAATTTATCTGTAGTTTTTTACTCTTTGTGTTTTTTCCATATTTTCTCACACTCACCCTTCTACAACGAATTAATTCCATCACCAAGACTACCTACATTACCCCTGTGGAGAAACCTTTTCTCTCTTCATCATATCAATGGAAAAATTATTAATTTGACATGACTCCATGCCCAATGGATCTATCTCCTTTTCTACCAGAAAACCTTTGAAAATCACATCTTATTGAGCACTATATATAGCCTAATATCAAATTAGTTTAACAACCTAAGTGAGAGATCCCTCTCCAAGGCTATAAATCTATATTGTAGCCTAAAATTCATCTTGTGCTTATCTATGAAATTTCTCTCTTGATCCTAGTGAAATTTGCGGAGTGCTAACAAATCCCATGTAGCACTTAGATGTTCTCTTCCTATTTCCAACCTGATCATCATTGTATCCATGCAAACTCATACCTTCAAAAGTATATATTACAATATTTTATCTTGAAATTAGATTCCAACTACTTCTCATGATTCCAATTTCTTCTCATGATTGATCATCAAAGGCTTACTACCTATCAAGAATAAATATTCAATATACAAAATAAAAAAAATAAAAGGCATACGTTGGACCAAATTAGAGGTTTATATCGAAACTACTTCTAGGATTCACCATGCAACTATGAATGTGAACATGCTAGGCTTTGGGAGCTTACTTCAAAGCATACAATGTTTTTTTCTCGTAGAAGTATCCATGATCTACTCTATATCGTATAGGTATGTCATATTCCTAGTTTTCTCCTTTAGCTTTTTGTGTCCTACAAGCTCAATCGCACCCATAGGCCTTCTTCCGTGCAATCAAGAGGCTTATAACCACACCCTTAATCCTTTCTCCTAGCGGTTGTGGCTTGGACTAGGATAAAATTTCTCCACTCAAATAAAAACTTGCTAAAACTTCTTCAACAACATCAAATGGTTATTCATGTCCAGAATCCTTACTTCAATAGTCAAGTATCTTCTTTCCAAATAATACTAGGTGTTCAAATATCATGAAGATTTTCTCCCTCTGAATGAGAAGCCTCTATAATCATCACCACCAAACTGTCTATCATAATATTTTAATTCTACAAAAAAACTATTATATTACAAACTATATCAGGTTCTCAAACATATCTCATAAAAATTCATCATCATGTAGTCAAACATTCATTAAGGGTCAGTGTCATATGAGTGTATTTTCATACTTCAAGGATCATAATCAATTCATGGAATACAAGTATACCACATGCCATATTTACTAATATTAACAAACCCTTACAAAGAGTATCAATCTTATTGTCATACTTTCATCATACTTATCACAAGTATTAATGATAGTATCAAGTTACTATATAATGTATCTACCCTGCTTCATGAAATACATCATATCTAAAACGTAAAACTTTCCAAGTATCAAGTTCATCAATATATAATATGTTCCATAAATCAAAATTACTTTCATATGTATGCATGAAGGTGATATTTTTGTTGTACCCCGGGGCTTACCTTACCGTCGAATTTTGCAGCTTACATACCTTATAGTATTCACATACCTTTGTAGCACTTTGTCAATGTTTTCACTAACTCATCTAGTCCTACACTAGATTTATTTTCCTACAACTTAGATGATCATCAAGAAGTATATTCTTATCAAATATCATCTAGAGGTTAGAATTATTCCAATATTTTAATATGTAGGAAGTATAAAAATAATCAAAACAATAAGAATAGTCTCAAAAATCATAAATCTAAAAGTTACTTATATTTAAATAAAGGATATAACCTCCCTCTTTAACCAACCTTCAAGAGTCATATAATGACATTTCCTTCTATTATCTCAACCAACTTCATCAAAAACCAGGCCTAATAGAGATTAGCCCATCTAGAGTCATACTTAATCTGTCACAAGTTCTAAAACAACTTCTCATTGATCATGCTAGGGTTTCAAAATTGCAAAACTTAAACTTTTATCTTATCTCAGGGTTTCTTCCAGAACCTAACCTCATAATACCTTAATCACCAAATTTCCTAGGGTTTCCTTCAAAACCTAGAAATATTTTAGGTCTCCTCCATCTTCTCTTGCTTCCATCAAAGGTGTCTACTCAAGGGTGACGTCAATGACTTTCTTTAGCCCAAATCTCATACCATTTTAATTTTTCTAAGGGATATAATTTTATTTGATTTGGTAATTTCATTTCATTATGTACATATTAATTCACCCCGCAACATATTATCATTATTAAAAAACATATGCAATTATATAGAAATAAAAATAGCATCATCAATGCAGCGAAACATAAAGAAAAATGGAAGAAAATCATTCACACATAGAGAGTCCAAGATTGGTTGGATACCAAAGAA
The DNA here is from genome assembly GCA_034641835.2 of Pinus albicaulis. Taxonomy (NCBI): domain Eukaryota; kingdom Viridiplantae; phylum Streptophyta; class Pinopsida; order Pinales; family Pinaceae; genus Pinus; species Pinus albicaulis. The sequence continues at coordinate 573,677,457 of CM076577.1, forward strand.
AAACCCCACAAGGGGGAAAACCATTTCAAATTATTCTTATTATTAGATTTTCATTGAATGTTTCAACAAAGAGAGAGTACAATGATACATATCTTCAACCACAAAACTATGCAACAAAATCATTTGAACACCATCAAAGAGATGAGCCAAATAATTCTAATAATCAAAACTCTGATTCAAAAGCCTGGGTCAACTAACCTTGTTTACGATCAACTTCCAAATTCTGTTGTCAGTTGAAAAATAAAACCCTAGTTTTCAACCACATGTAGAGAGTGTATGTGTGTGTGACTAAAACCATCCAACGACACTCATGAACTTGTGTATCTGCGGTTGTAACTGAAATTTTCCTGTGACAAGCCTGCTGCTGGAAACCAAAACCATAAATACACGTCAAAACCCCAAACTCTACAATTTAAACATGTACGAACCAATCTATGTGACCTATCCAAAGACTTGTGTGAACCAATCAAAGAAGAGAAAATAATAACACTTCATGATCATCCCCAAATGAGGTCCACTTGACTTTTATCTATAGCCATCCGAGAGTGTCCAATTTCTCTTTGGGGCCTAGCTATCCTTTTTTTTTCACACGAGGTATTCAATTTAAAACACACTTTACCTTGTCCAAATCATGTGCTTCAAAAGTCAAACTTGGTACTCTCAAAAAGAGGAATCTGGTCCCATGATTGGAATTTGTCACTAAGCTGCCAAATCAACCTCATGGTGGAATAATTAGTAGAATATAGTGTAGGCTTAGTAGTGGTTATAGAGTGGTGATGAAAATATGGAGGAGTTAGAGGGTGCATGCATGTGCTGGCCTAACGTTTTTCTAGTTTTTTGTACCGGTCTTCCAAATTATGTAGTTCCATTTTTAGAATAGAGGCTTCTCCATTCCAAATTTTGTAGTTCAATTTTTAGAATAGGTGCTTTTATATTTTTGAGTTTTCTTTTCTAGAATCAGCTTGAAGATATTTTAGTGATAATTATCATTTTAGATAAAGCATATGAGCTTGAACAACTTCCATTTTTTAGATAAGGGTGAACTATCCTCAGTCGGGTTTATGCTTGCATGCATGAGAAACCTCTCCTAGTGGGTGAAATTCTCTAGTTAGTTGGCTCATGTAGGGAGGCTCACCATTCTAGGAATATTTAAGTGTAGGGTTATATCTCTAGATTACTATTCTATTTTTATTATGTCCATTTTCTTAATCTACAAAAGAGAAAGGTACAGGTAGGGTGTTAGACAATTATTCTAGTTTTGTTATATTGTTGTGTATTTATATGTTCTATTTATTTGAATACAAATGAAATATTAAGAGTTTAGGTTTGTGTATATGATGTTCATAATTTTTAACAATATATTTTTGTAGATTAATGCATTTAGAGGTTTTTTCTTAAATGAAAGTTTTGAGTCTTAATCTACATAGGTTTATGTTTTTTTTCTTTGAGTGCACAATTTTATTTCCTTGGTCTGAAATGAGCATCCTACCCATTTATTTGTACGAAGGAGAACATAATTAAATCCCATTTCTCATGATAATTCTACATTTTCATCATCTGCATGCTCCTTTCATTTCACTTTATACATTTTTAGAAAAGTTTAATTTACCTTGGACTTCCTCTTTGAATTAGAAGACACTCTAGTGTCTTGGTATACTAACAAGGTGCATTTTCATTAACATTACTATATTTGTGATTCATTTTGAAGTCTCTCCTACTCTAGGTTTCTTAAAGCCATGGGTTTATCCAAGTTTTTGTATACATTTGTACTTGGCTCAACCATGCAAATCCTAGTTAATTTTGTTATTTTTCATGGGAACATGTGCATAACTTCACTCCATCACCAATGATGTCCTATATTATGAATATGATGTTTGGTGTAGCTTCAGTTAAAATTATGGATGGAAAGAAAATTACCATTCTTCAGAATTGCCACTATTTTTTTTTCTTGTCTAGGTGATTCTTTTTTATATACTAATACAATTTTTTATTTTATTTATTTAATTAAATTTAAGTTCCATGAGTTTTTGGTTCCTTCACTCTTTTGGGGTTTCATGTCACTCCCAACCATTTTGGCTCTATCCATCCATGGTGAGAGTTTTGAATATCTTTGTAACAGAAAAAGAGTTGAAGAGAAATAAGAAACCTTACTTCCCATGATGAAATAAACTTTAAAATATCTATAGAATACTAAGGATCTGGGGATCCTTCGATATGTGTGCAAGTGATCTTCAAAAATATCTCTACTTTTTTGAACATTCTAAATTTGAAATCCAATAGTCTCCACATCTTCAATATATCTCCTATGGATGCTCTGAAGGTGAAAAAATGACAATAGAAAGCTTGTTGGCTCTCTTCTATGCTTACCGAACCCAAATGAGCTCTTATCTTCCTTCAAATTGAAGTCAAATGAATGACACTGTGGGAAGAGGGAAGCATGTTTGCATAAAGAAGCTAGGATTAGATGCTTTCTTTATTTAGTTTTTGTATTTTTTAATGGTTTATGTTGTCATGCCAACAGGGTCCTTTGGGAGCGACATTTTCCTGACTAATTGTTGAAAACCTTAAATTGGCCTCTTTTAGTGCTTTGTTGGGGCCTATCAAGTTGAGCAACATATTGTTATTATAAATGCCCCTCGATAACCTAGGATGCCCAATCCCTGAGGATATTGGGGAGTGGTTGGGGATCATAGGGTGCCTCCATTGTCCTTAACTCTGCCCCAACAAACATTAGATGTCCCTCATTCATCTCAAAGTACCTTGGGATATAGTAAACTTAGTTGTAGGTTCATTTTTTTTATAGGAGTTTTTATTGCTAATTTTTATCGCTATTATTGTATCTTCCACAGAGTTGTATCAATCATCCTCCTGGCTCACAGAGCATCACCTTCTTGAAGTATGCCTTCTAGAGTTATTTGTGCTTGATTCCATTTTGAACCAATGATGTGTCATTAGGTGAACTTGATAATATTTTGTTTATGTGATATATATCTCAAGAGTAGGATCCCTATTTCCTTGAAGATAATATCTTTCTATATCTAATGCACCATTTGTACTAAAAAAAAACAAAATCGTAAGCATGATCATATTAATTGAGCGGCCTACTTAAATTCATAATTTATAATGTAAAATATAAAAAATGCACACAAACAAGGACAAAAATATATGATTTAGGAATGGAATTATAAATGGATCGTTAAAGTACTCATTTTAAATTCCTTTCATACCCCTCTACTTATATTTTTGCACATGCTTGGGAAATTTTACCTGCTAGTGCCATTGTTCCCATTTTTGTTATTCTTCATCATGATTCTCTTTGAATTCTTTCATAATGGTCCAAGCCATGTATATAATGAGGTATACCTAATGGTAGAAAAATAATGCTTCTTCCATTCCTTTCCATTCAAATTGTTTCTTTTTTTATTAAAGACTGATTTTGGCTAGAGCAGTGAATTGAACTTTATTCCATCCTGTCTTGTAAATATAGTTTGTGCCAATTTATTATATAGTTTTTTCCTAGATATAATATCTTGTATATTACTAGGGGCATAAGGTTTTCAAACTTGAAGGCTATAAGTGAAATATTTCCATCTTCTTTGGAAATTTAGGTTGGCCTCATCCCTTAGTAGCCTAATCATATCCTCTATATGTATAAAACATATTTTTCTTCTTCAAATGGGAGCCACTACTTGATCAAAAGAAAAAATCTTGTCAGTTTCAAATATTGTCTCCGATTTTGGGGAGTCAGATCTTACCCATAGGGAGCTAGATATTTATTCTTACCTATACTTATTTATTTCATCAATCCTTACTTCTTCATGCATTATCTATGTGGCCAAGCTCAACACTTTTACATTTCTTCGGTCCTTTATTCTTAAAAATGTAGCCATGAGGGTAGGGTTATTAACTATGCATGTTCCATGTAAGGGTTGGTGCCATAAGTGGGGGGATGAGTAAGGCTGAATTTGTGAAGGTATAATTCACATAGCCTTTATTTTTCCTCGACATTACTATCATGATATGCATGTGTTAATGCTTATAATGTTTTAATAATAAGCATTCCCTATTATGCGAGGATGGAAATTTGGTTCTTGCACCATTATTCTTTCAAGAACAAGACCTATGTCTTGGTAGGTGACTTATATTCTATCATTTCCATAACTATGATCCATTGTCCCTTAGGATGTTTCCAATGATCCAATTATGTTATCTCTACTAACTACTTCCCTTTTATCCTCCTTTAAGTCCTCCCTAAGTGCTTTCTTGTCATTATGGAGTTGTTATTTGTTTTCCTCTTCTTCCAATGTCAAAACCATCATATATTCTCTTAATTGTTTTATTTTTTCCTATAGCTTCATACAATCACTCATCCTTTTGTCTATGGATAAACTTCTCTACTTATTTTCTTTAATTATATTTTTTTTAAGTCTCAACAAGGTGTTGGGTATAAGAAATTCTAGAACAATTTTACATGGGCTTGGAATAAGTGTTGTTACCATGTGATCTTGGCCTATCTAGGGAATTTGTTTTGGCTAAGGTATTTCATCCTTTGTTGTAGGTTCTTCTATATAGTGTGTCAATCCTCAATCTGCACCATTGTAGTTGAGGGTGTCTCTATTTCTTATAGGTTCTTTGGTAATTAGCCATATTTATTTTGTATGTTTGGGGACCCAACCATAGGTTTTGTCTAGATATGTTCTATATATATATAATCAATCTCTCATAGCCACATTAACACTATATATCTAATAATTATTAATGTGATTAATAAATGCATATCCACGTAGATCAACCACATTGGTAAATATAGTTGTGCTAGTAATAATTATGATTGTTTTATGTTAGCTACCATGGAACTTGCATGAAAAAATGTAATCATGATGCTTAGTCGATGTAATAACTATTTTTTCAAGATTGCAAAATTTATAAAAAAAAAAAATGAGAAACATGATCATGACGTGTAGTCCATGGAAAAATCTATTATTTGTAATTAAGAACAATTATAAATAAACCACAACCAGATAGTCTTGATTAGTGTTTGACGATGCGATTTGGGGAATGTTAAGCGATACTTGTTATTAAATCCTTGTGCGTCGCTACAATTGGAGGGGCTATGCTAATATACTACTGCTAAAAAGGTGAATCTATCACTCTACAAAGGGGGAGAAAAGCCTAAAATTACAGAGAACCATTTTTCATTAATATGTTTCGTAGAGTGTGGAGGAAACATTTTTCCTCTGCACTCCACATAATGTATCAATGTTAATAGTTGTGCGAAGTACAATGAGTTCCACGTTAGTTCAAGCTACCAAATTAAATGAGCGGCATAATGTTTAAGATGTTGTCATACATGCTGTTGACTCGAGAGGTTGTAGAAATTCAAGCTAGCAAATGAATTTCCATGCCAGTTCAAGCTACCAAATGAAATGAGTGATGTAGTGTTTAATAGGTTTTCTTACATGTTGTTGACTCGAGAGGTTATAGAAGTTCAAGCTACCAAATGAAGTTCCATGTCAGTTCAAGCTACCAAATGAAATGAGCGATGCAATATTTAAGAGGTTGGCATACATGTTGTTGAATTGAGAGGTTGTAGAAGTTCAAACTCCAAATGAAATGAGTGATGTAGTGTGTAAGAGGTTTTCATACATGTTGTTGAGTTGAGAGGCTCATTCTACATCCTAGTGTGAGGGTGATGTGTAAGTATGCTTGTCTTCTGACACGCGTACCTATTAAAATAAAAATAAAATATTCTATAAATAAAAAAACAATGTTGGGTATAAGAAACATCCATCAATAACATTAAAATCATTTTATTTGGTATTAATATATTTTTAAGTATACCTCAATATCCATTCATATTAAAATACTTTCTTCATAATTCACATTGGTTATTTATTATATACAACATTAAAATAATTTTTTTTAATATATGAAGTTTTATTATTGGTAGTTTTTGGGTTCCATGTTTTGAAAGCCCATAATATTTTCTCATGGTAATCTCTATGTAATATCTAACATTCATAAAAAATGAAAAATTATACATTATTTTTTCCACTCTAAAATAAACTTGTAACTGAAAAAAATTGATCCCTCTTTACTCATAGTAGATCTGTGCTTAAAATAAATCTATGCTAATTCTAAGTGCAGTTATATTCCTTATAATACCTATAAAAAAAAAATACATGTCAATACACACCACCTTAAGAATGCATAACAACTAACTAAATTGTCATTAAACATAATATATACCATACACATTACGATTATGCTATATATATATATATATATATATATATATATATATATATATATATATCTATATATATATATATATACCCCATAGTATGGACATTCTCATAGTGGTATAGCATGGACATGTATCCCCATCCTCCCACATAGCATATTCTTGAATTGACTTCTAAATAATTCCACAATATAAATGATGTCAATTCAAGAACGTAGACTAAATCTCCTTGTATCAAGTATGCCCCATCATGCCGGCTACAATTTTACAATCTAAGTGATGTTAATTCAGGAATGTTATACTTGGTTAATGTATCTTGGGATAGATATTAAAATAGATTACAGTCATATTAAAAGTATTAATGTAGTTGATATAATTTAAGGTTTTATCAATATAATAAAAAATTTATTGTAATATTAAAAATTACATATTTATGGATCAATTTTAATTTGAAAAAAAAAATGAATTACATATTTTATTATAAAATAGATTATTTTGTTAAATAAAATTTGCTTATATATAATTGAATGTTGTAAATAATAATGAATAACTTATAATAAATAAACTTATTAAAATTGGAATAATCTCAAATTTCTAAAAAATTAATGAGCAAACCCACCAATCCAATTAAAAAAATCCTCAATAATAAAACAAAACATCTATCTACTTAGGATTAAATTTTATGATCCATCCCATAACAAAGACCAATGACCATTCGTTCATATTTGGTGACATTTCTATGTAATAAAATTTACTATTGATATTATATTTAATTTATTTGATATTTGCAAATATGCTTTATTGCGGCCTCTGGTACCCTAAAAGTATGTGGCACCTGCATTCGGAACATCGGAAGTCAATGTCACAGAATAATCCTCCTCAAAACAAAATTCTTGACTTACAAAATATTTGTTCATATAACCCTTGAGTAAATTCTTGACTTACAAAAATATTTGTTCATATAACCCTGAAGTTGGCTCGCATCACAACCGTTTTCATACCATCCAAGCGATGGCAACTGCAAGACAAAAATATTTGCTCATATAACCCTGAAGTTGGCTCGCATCACAACTGTTTTCATACCATCCAAGCATGGCAACTGACTTACAAAAATATTTGTTCATATAACCCTGAAGTTGGCTCGCATCACAACCGTTTTCATACCATCCAAGCGATGGCAACTGCAAGGTGTGGGAGTGCGGAGAAGTACCTCCGCACCTCTACACTAAAATGTCATACTCTCCCCCATCAAGAACGCCAATAGAGTGTCATTCATGTTTGAGATGGCTTATCGAATTCAAACAACACGCAAATAGAATATCACAATATTTTATTTCCTTTAATATTTCAGTGAGTAAGAGTGTGAAATGCAATGTTCCTTTTCCAACAAAGTTTATTATATTTGTCAAACTTTGATGAATTTATGTGGGGAAGTGTATAGGTGTGGAGGAAGCACAATGCATCTTTTTATTGAGCATAATTTTTCTGGATTTGTTAATTTAATTTAATTAAGCTTTGCCATTATACTTTATTATCGCTTGCACTTCTTCAATCTGCACAATCAGCGTATTTGTTCAAATCCTTCTTTCCTCCCCTTACTCTCACTCCCTAGCTTATGTAATTGACCTCCAACTCCGTTATTTTGGTATCACTGGGCATAGAAGTAAGGGTAGTGGTCACTCACTCAATTACATAATGGTCACTCACAAAATTAGTCTTCTTTGTTAAGAAGAAAAATACCAAAAATAAAACTCAGTCCATGAGGGGACTTATGTCACATTATAAAAATTAGTAATTTTTTTTTTGTTGGAAAGTTTGGTAGTGCCTCTCTATTCATTCATTAACAAAAATAGTAGGTTACATTTTCTAAATTAATACTTGATAGCCTCAACCTACCTCCCCTATGGAAACCAGGTTTGTTGGCCACCTAAAAGAGTTAAAAGCCAACCAAAATTGGAACATCTTAATCCTATATTTAAATGCCTTATATGGTATATTTTCTACTATATATTTTAACATACTTATGGAAACGTGTTGGCCACCTAAAAGAGTTAAAAGCCAACCAAAATTGGAACACCTTAATCCTATCTTTAAATGCCTTATATGGTATATTTTCTACTATATGTTTTAACATACTATGGAAACGTAAATGCTAGTTGCCCTCTTAATTCAACAAAAAAACTAAACTTCTATGATTACCCATCTGGAGATTTGATAGGTGTCGGATCCTTTGCACTTGATCCAGACATATCTAGTTGATGCAAGTTTTGGAGCTGACATTCTTTGCGCCCAAGACACACATTCTGGTGATGCCCTTGGAATTATATTTCGTGAATGTCTCTGTGCATGTCAACGGATGTTGAGGTTGCCTTTGGATCTCCTCCTCCCTCTTGGATTGCTACAATGGCTTTTTCTAGATACACTTCATAGTCCAGTATAGGTGGATTTCTGATTTAAATAAACTCAATTGACCTCTTGTATTTCTCGAATATGTCATCATTGGTTCCAATTCATTATTTGGAATTTCATCCTCAACTTTGGTGTTGAGCTCTCTCTCCCAACCTGATATCAAACTGCGGAGGAGGTGTGGGAGAGGGGAGAAGTAAGTACTCACCTCCACACTAAAATGGCATATTCTCCCCGTCAAGAGTGCCAATACGCTGTCATTCATATTTGAGATGGCTTATCAAATTCAAACAACAAGAAAATAGAATATCACAATATTATTTTTCTTTGTCAAAGGTAGATGAATTGAATTTATGTTGTAGTGTGCAGGTGTGGAGGAAGCATAATAAAAGTTTTTTCAGCATCTCCTCATTTCTCATAAATCGCTCTGGATTTGTTATTTTAATTTTTATTAAGCTTTGCCACCATATTTTACTATAGGTTGCATTTTCTCACTCTCTACAATGAAATTTTCCTCAACATATTTGTTCAACACCTCCTTCCTCCCCCACTCCCACCACCTAGATTCTGTAAGTGATCTGGATCTCGGTTAGTTTTGGCATGATTGGGTAGAGCAATAAGGGTGATATTGATAGTGTCATAGCACATAATGGCAGTGTCACAAACATAATATTGGCAATGTCATAGACATAATGATCACTCACAAAATGAACCTTATTTGTCGCAGACAAATACCAAAAATAAAACTCCCTCCACCATGGGATTTATGTCACATTAAGGCTCTCTGAGCCCATGGAAAATTAGAAATAAAATTTCCAAAAATCAGTAAATTATTATTGAATTTACTAAAAAAAAATAGAAATATTCAGTATTTTTTGTGGTTAAAATTACAAAAACTCCGAAAAATAATCCAAATTAGATAAACTTTGACCACAAAATAGCCAAGCTAAAACTAATAAATTTTTATATCTCGTAACATCTACACAAAAACAACTCACAAATCACAATACCATTCGTAGCTTTCTCTCAAATCACAATTAAATTAAGCTTTGTTGCTCATCTCAGAAAATGCACTTTATAAAGCTTCATTTATTATAAAATGTAATATTGAAAGTATTTATAATTTATAAAGTATAAATTAATTAATTTGTGTGATGTTTAATTTCAATTAAATATAATTAATTAATGTGTGAATTTAATCTGGATCAAATTTCATGAAATTGATAGATTGACTGAGATTACACTTCATCCAAGTTTGAATGTAAAAAGATTCTACAAATGCTAGAGACTTTGGTGGCTGTTCTCTGAGGGCTCGAGTTCAACTCTTTCTTTCAAATTAGCAATATATTCAATGTGGTTGGTGGTAATGTCAAATTCATATAAAAATCTCAGAAGCTGATCTCATTTTGTCGTCATCCTTATCGTTTGATTTACTCAATGGATTTCAAAGTTGGCAAATGCTACATTCATAGCCAAATGGTCTTCTTTGTTTTATTCGTCAGCATACAACAACCCAGGATTCTTCTTCTTCCTTTGGTTCTAGTTTAGTTTCAACTATGACGAGTACTTCCTTTCACTCAACTAGAGTTCGCAAGATGTCACTCAGTTTATATGTCTCTGTTTGAAATTTTCAGCTGCCTCTTTTGTTCGCAAGATGTCATGATCATCTTTTGATAAGTCCTACGAAATAGCGCTATGATATTCTTGAAATTATCTTTACAAGGAAAAAGAAAGTCACCGTACATTTGAAATGATGCAAGAAATTAAAGTTGAAGTTATACAAGAGAGGTATCATGATTGTTTAACATAGATCTCAATGTGTTAAATTCCAAAAACATAATTTTAATGTACTGCAAACTAGTAAATATTTAGTTCATGGTATAATTGGAGATATAAATATTTATCTATATTTTTTAATTTTATAAATATTGGCAATTTCAATCTATGAGATATAGATTAGTTGGTTTTTTTTATTGGGTTTTAAATTTTAGGTCCAAGTTTTATGGGGAATGATTAAGAGTAAAAGCTACATGTGAGAGCAGTCTCATCTTTTGTCAAGTCTTATACAATCTTGATGAAATCATTCTTCTATCCAACAATAAGCTAATGAACTTAATCTGAATTCAGATTAACTAGAAAAATAAAAAATAAAACTATGTGAAGAAAGCAAATTGACAATGTCACCTTGGAAACTGTCAATTCAGAACTCCAATGCTCCTTGATACTACCATTATTCACAGACAGATGCTACCATTATTCACATTTAAAAGGTAGTGTTGTCATTAACAAAAATACAGATAATATATTCTATAAGTATTAAACCAAATTTAAAATATAAATGGTATTTCTACCCATATTAAACACTTTCGGTGACTTTCGGTGGAGATCAACATTAAATTTTTTTGCTTCACATGAAACCACAAACTAAAATGAAAACGGATCAATCTCACAAATTCCTGGTTCATACAACTCTCAAGAACTCAAAAAATCAAATGACAACCAATGAAAACCATAATAGAAATATTAGACTTCAACTAAAATCTCTGCCTAGCACTCGGACATAGTTCAACACTGACACGTAAACACCTGCAAAGGGTCATGATATGTGTGGGTGAAAAAGGCAACCTAAACCAAATCAAATGCGAACATTATGCTGATACCATATATATTTGGTGGGAAAGGGGAGTCTTTTAAATATCTAAAATTTAACAAAATAAGTTTTTAATATTTATTTTTAAAAAATATAAAAATTTAAAGAATTGTCTTTTATTAATTTGATAAAATTGTATTATTATTTAAATTTTTGTGAAGGTTGAAAAGAAAAGAAAAATTACAACAAACATAAATAAATAAAATGTATGATATAAGTAATATATAAATAAAATGTATGATATAAGTAATATAATAGATGTAAACGTTAGTGGTATATAAAATTGTTGAGAATAAACTCATAACTCATTTATTTAAATTTAATAATTTAATAACAAATAGAAAATAGAGCAGAAAAATATGATAACCAAAATCATTAATATTTTTAATAGTATTGATATTAACTTTTTACTTTCTTATATTATGGATTTATTAAGTATTGAAATGAATCAAATCTCTTGGAGTGTAAACTTGTTTTCAACTTTTGCATTCAAAAAGATGTTGGCATATCTAGAAATTTGATCTCTTTGGCACCTGGTAAATTCAGAGTTAAGATAGACCTATATCGATTATATGACATTTTGCATGCTAACTAATAAAATATCTACACGAATAATATAAAACAAAGGCAAGTGTTATGAAATAATATTAAATAAAGAACCAAATGTTGAAATTTGCAACAAGAAACAGTGAAATTGGCATCCAGAAACAAAATCCAGAAAATGGCTACCATGGAGGCTTTTGATTTAATTATTTCTTAATTAAATTAGAAGAAATATGTGTCAAATTTGTTTATCCCTTAAATAAATTGGACAATAAATTGTAATCTTATCTCATAATCACTTTTAATAGTTAACTGAGTGTGATAGACTCAGTTAACTCATAAAATTTGAGTTGAGGGTGGTTGGTGAGGCATGTAGAGTGATTATATTTGTTTTATAGTCGAAGTTGTAGTTAGTGTATTATTTTAATGCATGAGAAATCAATTAACTCAATTAAGTGAGTTAAAGTTACTCTAACTAGTTGTAACTGATTGTTGCACTAGTGAGAGGTCAAGTGAATTAAATCAGATTTAAATGACATGCAGTGATATGTCAAGTGACTGATGATTTACTATTAATAGTTGCATCCATGTCAGTTCTGATGAAGATTCAGTTGAGATATAGGTTAAATGGAAGTTATCTATCATTTGTATTATTAGAAAATTTCCGTGACACAATTATATACACCATAGGATGCCCATGATTTATTACACAGTCAAGGATGGCTAATTATCCTAAATAATACATATTATTTTCCTAGGGATTACGTGAGCAAGGTAGGCTGAAGATAGGCTGAGAATTGGCTAAGTGTTTGACCAATTTTGTCTGGATCAGTGTGAGACAGTCAGGATAGTGCAGCAGACTCATGTGAGAAGAGTGCATTGTATTGTTTCATGATTCCTTGGTTCATTATACAATAAATATAGAGGGGTTTTGAGCAGTAATCTTTCTCGAGGAAAAATATCTGTGTTGTGGATTGATTTGCTTCTTTCATTTACTTGGTGTGGTTGTGCGATCACATTTGTTTTCCACAATTAATTTGTAGAAGGATTTAGTATCTTTATTTAGCATATCACATGATCGAATTGAATCCATTGTTATACATACTATTCGCATAATTTCTATATGGTATCAGAGCATGAAATTTTTTGGTAGCAAGTTTGGAGAGAATATACGAAATTGTGATGCAAAAATTTCAAAAAAAAATAGCATATTTGGATTCCTTGCAAAAATATACCAAATTGAAAAAAAAATCAGTCAAATCAGAGCTCCGATGAGGGAGATAATGTCGATTTAAAATCAATGTTTTTTTTAGAAATTTTTGCAACGGCAAGAAAATTACAATGTCCGCAAGTCAAAAAAGGAAAGAAAGCCAAGGGAAATAATTCCCAAGGAAAAGAGGGCAAGAGAGTCTTGTCCAAGATCAGATGTTTTCACTATCACGAGCATGGGCACTATGCTTCGAATTGTCCACAGAAGAAGGAAAGCAAGAAGGAGCATGCAGTTGCAGTGGGTGAAGCATTGGATTCACAGTTTGAGCTTGATTTTACTCTCATTGCATGAATGGCTCGCACTACGATGGGATGCATGTGGTATTTAGAAAATGGTGTCTCATTCCATACGACGGGGGATAGAGAGCTCTTTAGTGACTTGGAGGAGAAGGACCTTCATTAGAGAATAGAGTTTGGAGATGACGAGAGGTATAGTGCTATCGGCATAGGTACAGTTACCTTTTAGAGGGAAAATGGCTCTCATCTGAGAATATCAGATTTTTTCTATGTTCCAGGCCTAAGGAATAATATTGTCTCCGCAACAGTATTGGAAGACCATGGTTATAAAGTGATGTTTAGAAAAGGAAAATATTTCTTTAAACACATAGCCATGGGAGAGGTGAAGCAGATCGTTTCAAGATTCAAGAACATGTATGCTCTCGAGATTGAGGATGCATGTAAGGCTTTGAGGAGAAAAGCAGTGGTTAACGACTTGGTAGTTGAGAGGGAGAAATTATCTCTTAGCATGAAGCCTCAGAAGCAGTCCTAGAAGGTTGTGGAGCAACCACAATTGGAGAAGAAGAGAGGAGTGGAAGAGTCCACTCAAGAAAAGACCTCTAGGAGGGGAAAATTTTGACCCAAAAGGGTAGAGGGAGTACATGCAGTGATACCTCCAGGTGTGAGGTGGGGCGATGTGCAGAATTAATCCCAAGAAGAAATTGGGTAGGGTTAATTGAGATGGTGTGTCTCATGCATAAAACCTGGCTATGAGGAGCCCACAGTACAGCAGTAGAATGAAGGATTACTTATATTAATGCAATAATATGAAAGGAAGACAGAAATTAGAGTGACAAGTTTCAGATACTAGAGCACAGATCAGAGTTGGCAATAGTGCAAAGTGCATGGATGAAGATGTCAATAGCACACAGAGTCCAGTAGACATGTGCAGTAGGATCCAGCAGTCAGAAGACTCTGATGACAAATGCATTATAATGATTCGGTTGTTTGGAGGCTATTTATTTTCAGAAGTGTTGCATGCAGAACATTCCAAAGGTACCAGATTGAGACAAATTGATTCCTTTCTTGTTGAGAGGGAGTGTTAAGATTTGCAACAAGAAATAGTGAAATTGGCATCCAGAAAAAAAATCCAAAAAATGGCACCTAGAAATGGCTACCATGGAGGCTTTTAATTTAATTATTTCTTAATTAAAATAGAAGAAATGTGTGTCAAATTTATTTATCCCTTAAATAAATTGGACAATAAATTGTAATCTTATCTCATAATCACTTATAATAGTTAATTGAGTGTGATAGACCCAGTCAGCTCATGAAATTCAAGTTGAGGTTGGTTTGTGAGGCATGTAGAATAATTCTATTTGTTTTAGAGTCCAAGTTGCAGTTAGTGTATTAGTTTAATGCATGATAAATCAGTTAAATCAATTAAGTGAGTTAAAATTAGTCTAACTAGTTGTAACTAATTGTTACACTAGTGAGAGTTTAAGTGAATTAAATCATATTTAATTGACATGCATTGATTTGTCAAGTGACTGATGATTTAATATTAATATTTGCATGCATGTCAGTTTGATGAAGACCTAGTTGAGACAGAGGTTAAAGGGAATTTATCTATCAGTTGTATTATTAGAAAATTTCCCGGGCGCAATTATATACACGATAGGATGCCGATGATGTATTGTGCAGTCAAGGAAGGAAAATTATCCTAAATAATAGGGATTAATTGCCTAGGGATTGTGTGATAAAGGCAGGCTAAAGACAGGTTGAGAATTGGCTAAGTGTTGGACCAATTTTGTCTGGATCAGTGTAAGACAGTTAGGATAGTGCAGCAGACTCTTGTGAGAAGAGTGCATTGTATTGTTTCATTATTCCTTGGTTCATTATACAATAGAGTTAGAGGGATTTTGAGCAACACGCTTTTCGTAGGAAAAATATATGTGTTGTGGATTGATTTGCTTCTTTATTTTACTTGGTGTGATTGTGCGATCATGTTTATTTTCCACAATTAATTTGTAGTTCAGGATTCAATATATTTCTTTAGCATATCGCATGATCAGATTGAATCCATTGATATACGTATTGTTTGCATAATTTATGCACCAAATGGACAAAATAGTGTGATGAGAAAGGACTTCATTGTAATACCTAATGATGAATAATAAACAAAAAAATTATTATTGAAATAAATATAATAAAATTATGTCATAACATATTTAAAGTAATGACTAAAGAGTAAATGGAAAAGATTAAAAAATAGTTATTTTATAATAATATTAAATACGAAGAAGATGATAAAAACCCTTAATTAAAAAAAAAATTGGCAAGGCCTTTTCTTTCATTTTCTTCAAAAAGGCAGGTTACATCCATAATTCAAATGGTTAGGTGGCCTCAACCTGCCTAGTCGAAAACCAGATTTGTTACCCACCTAACTGCATTATAAGTCATCCAAAAACATAAAAGTTTGAGATTGTCAAGCAAATTTATATAGTTCTGAGTATCTTTAAGCCTTATAAATTCAAAATAACCAAAAATATATATCATTGTAAACAAAATTTCAAACCAAAATTAAGCCTAACAAGTTGCTAGTCATCAGAAGAGTCCACTAGAGCCTCGAGCCAGGTAATTATGTTTGAGGGAGGAAAGGAATGTGTTTCTTAATGCAATTAAGGCGGGAAATATGTTGTTGAATCTAAAACTAAATAAGTTGAAATTACTGACGAATTTCTTGGAGACTAGGATTAGTCTTGGAAGGGCCAACTGTAGGACTCATCAAATATCTTACCAAAATATTCTCCATCAACCAATATAAATATAAATTTTGTTTATATTGATAGGACTGACCTCTAGAGTTCACAGGATCTAACACCAAGTCTCGCCATTCCTCCATATCTATCTCTGCACCTGCTACTTTTTGTTTTAATTATGCTTCCCAAACCGATATTAATTGACAAACCTGAGTTGGTGTGCATGTCTGGTATGAATGGGTGGAATCCTAAATGAGTCTTGAAGTGTATTCACGGCCCCTTTCCCCTAGCTTGGCGAGGTTGGGGTTGGATTATGCCCCTACGTTGCCATGTATTTCTTCTGCCCCCACAACCTCCACTAGCCGAAGAGCCTTTGAAGGAGGATGGACATACCATGTTTCTATTTAACCAAACAATACAATGAAATGAAACCATGAGACAATAATCCAAGACCTCGAACTTGAAACAATTTACAAGCATAAGGTCCCAGTGCACACACTACAAATATAAAATTATAACAATACCATGATAGAAACCGATATCACAATGAGAATTAAAGCCAAAAACCAAAAAAATTCCCCTAGATATGAAATGGCTCTATCGTAGGAGGCTAAAAACATTAATCTAGGGCTCACCAAGCCATCTCAATGAAAAACACAGAGTCAATTCAGGAGGAACCTTACTGAGGAGACCCCAATTCTTAATAAGCATCAAGAACAAAAAACAGACAAGGAAATAAACATAGTCATCCATGTAGGAGATACACGTTGAATTCCATACCTAATAACTTGTTTACATCAAATTTAATATAGCAATATTCCAAAATAAACAAAAATTTTTTTACAATGTTTAGACAACCCATCATAACAAAACAAGCTTATCCTCCTAAAATTCATGGATGGATTTTTTTCTAACTCCGAGCATCAAATAATGAACACTTCCCTATCGATAAAAAAATTGAATTTGGTACTCATGGGAGGGGAGATAAGAGAAAATCAATAAAATAACATACATGTTGTTGTTGTCCATAGGGAGGAGGGAACCTTTTGCACCAGGGTGGCAGCCCACGAGAAGCTCCCTCACGATCTTCCTCAAGATTACCAATAGATTTGTGACCATTCCAGCGACAATAACAATAAATATTTCCCCTAAAATCTCAGATCTACCATCATAAAACCCCAATGTAAAGGTGTCCCTACGTCCTTCCCCTAAGACACTAATTGTTTGCATGCACGATGCCACCTTATGCTCAAGAACAAATGTTTGAGGGTTGTAACAAGATTCCCCTCCAATCCTTCCTTTCATGAAAATGATCATGGCACGGATCCCAAAGGGTCCCATCTAACAAATCGCACCCCAATCGAGGGATGAAAACCCTTAATTAATAACCATATATATATATATATATATATATATATATATATATATATATATATATATAATTTTATCTTTAAATTATCAATACTCTCAAATACAAATATTAAAAAAATATTAACTAACATTAAAAAAAAAAACCCTCAATAATACCAAATAAAAATATTAAAATACATTGACTAACAACAAAAATTTCATTAATATGAAATAAAAGAAATAAAAAACATTAACTAACAACAAAAAATAAAAAATAAAGAAAAATATTTACTTCTTTATCTACTCCTTGGTAGTAGTGATTGCACCTAGCAAAAGTTCTTGTTTGAGAAAGAGAACCGCCTTTCATGGCATAAGAAAACCTAAACCGAAGATTTCATATAATGTGAATAAAGTGCCATCACCATATAGGCATTCAAAATTAGCATAAACATGCTACTCATCCTACTAATCCTATATGGGAAAATTATTCAGTAGAAACACATATCTCTTGACACCCACATAATTCAAAGAAAACTTATGCACAAAAGGAAAATCGAAGAAGTTTCAAAAGAAAATTCACATCACTACATTCAAGCTTATCACCTACAAAAGAAAATTGATATAAGTAGAAAAATATAGCCACAAAAATAAAGCTATCCTACTTTTAAACTTATCTTTACAAAAATAAAACATCTCGTGTTAATTTGTAATGATACAAGAAATTAAACATAAATGAGAAGTATTATTTCTATACAAATTGGGTATCATGATTATTTGTCATAGATCATAATGTCTGAAACATAAAAACCATGATTTTAATGTACTCCAAATTTCAAGAATATTGATTGAGAAGAAAATAGCATGCCTTTCCCTTTTGTCCTAGCTCACCAACCATTATATATATATATATATATATATATATATATATATATATATATATATATATATATATGTATGTATATATATATATATATATATATATATATATATATATATATATATATATATATATATATATATATATTCAAAATCATTAAAATAGCAATTTATAAAGACTATTTAGTTCATGGAATAATTTTTAGTACAAAATCCTTATTGTTTCCTTATAATTGGCTCTTGTAAATATGTGCAATTTTAACCTATGAATTGTATATAAGTTGGTTTATGTGGGATTTAGCATTATGGTTTAACTATTATGGGAAGGGGTCGAGTGTGGGAGCCACTTATGGAGTATAGAATTTTCCTATGGGCATCTAGACTTTATCAAGCCTCACATAATCCTGTTGATAGCAAATCACTTGTAAGCATGGAAAGTCATTCTTCCATTGACAATGAATATGGACCTTGCCAACTCTCAACTTAGCTATGAAAAAAAAAATATGTGCAATTAATTTTTATGTTATCTTTTTAACCATGATGAATCAGTAACATGTTGGAGTAATCTAAGAAACTCCCAAGATAAAACCTAGAAGTTTCCATTATTTACTAGGATTTTTTTAACTTAGAAACACATGAAATTCCACTCGGGTGGGGGAGCCTACTCTTCCACACTTATCACAATGGGCCAAAGATGTCCCCCCATGGGATTTGAAACCAGGTAAGGGGATAACATCCCATTGTGACAACCATTCAGTTGTCCCACAAAGAGATGGAAAATATGTGCAATTTCAGGGAAAAGTGTTAGGTCCCTATATTACTAGTGTAGTCCCTTATTATGTTAGTATAGCCCCCCTTATTGTTATTGTTGTACCCCTGTAACCCCCATATTGTTATTATTATACCCTTACATTATTATTGTTAGGTCGGCTAGGATTACAATGTGGCCCCAATAGGATAGCATTGTGGCCCCATGGACTCCTATATATAGAGAGGAAGTTTTCTCATTTGTATCATCCAAGAATTGTTCATTCATGTAATGTATTCAAGGTTTCCCCCTCGAAGTGGCTTATTTATAAGGCATTGATATCTCTTTTCTTCTATTTTTGGAGCTGGTTTCACAACATTTGGTATCAAAGATTTGGATTCTCGGGTTTCGCTGCCCCAAATAGGTCATTGTGGAATTTTAGCTATAACGTTTTTTCTACGAAGTTTCAGAGGCTGAAATTTTTAGAGTGCGAAGCCGAAATCTTGAAGAACATCGTCACAAAATTCTAGATCTTGGTTCGCAATATTTTAGGAGATATGATCTATGGAAGTTAGGGCTTTTTGCAGGGTCCTGAATTTAACCTAAACAGGTCATCGCTGAATTTACGCTATAAATTTTGTTCTATGAAGTTTCAGAAGCTGAAATTTTTAGAGTGCGAAGCCGAAATCCTAAGGAAAATCGTCGCAAAATTTCATAGCTTGATGCACAATATTTTCGGAGATATGATCTGTGGAATTTAGGTCTTTTTCAGGCTCCCAAATTTCATCTCAAAGAGGTTATCATGGGAAAATCTTCATAACTCTCTCTCTGAGCATTGGATTGGAATGCTATAAAAATTGGCCACGAGTAAACAGGAGGAAATAGTGACACGTGGCAATTCATACAAGTTCGCTATACTGAACCAATCCATAATTGGGTCATTGTGGGAGATTGGACATAACTTTGCCTTGAAGAATCCAAATTAGGTGAGACCTATGGCATTCGAAAGAGAATTTAGAGGGCTAGCTTAGGGCTGAATTTGAAATATTGAAGATCCGAAATCATAGAGATAATTCAGTTTTAATATTGAGCTCCTCAAAATCAAGACAAAGGTGTGATTTTGTTTTTTCGAATTGCATAAATCTTGTGCGAAAAATCAGTTTGAAGTGATTCCAAGGGCATATTGAAGCATAGATATCAGTATTGGGTTCTAAAATTCCACCTAAAAATAATTCCATACCAATTAAGCGCTCATAAATTTATACTATGACGCATGAAGAGGAATAATTTCAGTATGAGATATCAAAATTACGGTACCAAGTGCAACAAATTTCGATCTTACGAAGAGCAATCGAAGATGACATAGATGGTTTAAAAACAGAAATGGAGGATAAGTTGGATGGTTTGAAGGATCAAATAAAATCTAATATGGATGATAAAGTAGTGGAAGATCACATCGAGCATCAACAACAAGTTTTCCAACTCTCAAAGGATAACCTAACTTTGGTGTAGAATCAAATGAAACAACAGGAAGATCAACATCACATTTAAAGAAGTTCTAAAGTAGTCACAGAAACAAGAACTCAAAAATTACGATCAATTTTAGAGTATCTCAACAAGTGGAAGAACTTTCCTGTAGAATATTCCACACGGGAGGATGATAATTTTATACATAAGCATCAAGAAATAATCAAGCATTGAGGACAACACTTGTTTGAAGGAGAGGAGCATGTTAGGTCCCTATATTACTAGTGTAGTCCCTTATTATGTTTGTATATCCCCCCTTATTGTTATTGTTGTACCCATGTAACCCCCATATTGTTATTATTTTATCCTTACATTATTATTGTTAGGTCGACTAGGATTACATTGTGGCCCCATGGAATCCTATATATAGAGAGGAGGTTTTCTCATTTGTATCACCCAAGAATTGTTCAATCATGTAATGTATTGGAGGTTTCTCCCTCGAAGTGGCTTATTTATAAGGTGTTGATATCTTTTATTCTATTTTTGGAGCTGGTTTCATAACAAAAAGGGATCCTGAAGTTAGGATCAATAAGAAGATGTTGAAAAAATGGAGCAAGAAATCTTCAATTTGATTTTTTCTCGACTAAATTGAGAAATTTTGAATTTCCACATCAGCGGATGACTTGGATACAATTAAATGAGGTAAAATGGCTCTTTTCACTTAGTTAGCTCAATAAATTTGAGTTAGAGGAGTTAGATTTTAGTTAAGTATGTATGATTGCTAATTTGTAGCAATCAAGGTCAGTTATTTCAAGTTGTTTTCAGTTAAAATAATTCTAACTGTTGGAGGAACTAGTGGAAGGTCACTTGTGCAGTGGGACTTTAATCAAACTCAGTGATCATTCATTTAACTGATGAGTCAACCCAAAATAGCTAGTGCATACATATAATTTTAGTTCCCATTTGTGGTGGAGATTCCAAGGTAATGTAACATCAGTTGTAGACAATTCTTGAGTGCACAAGTGTTGCATGCAACCATATGATCAACCTTGGGAATTGTGCAATCAATTTGAGGAATTTCCTAAATAATATGGGCCTAATTTCTCAAGTAATTTCCAAAGGAAATAGGGGCTCAAGCAGAGGCATAATTTGACTAAGTCTGGGTCAGAGATTCTCGGTGAGCAGCGATATAGGTTTTTCACTTGTAGGTTGAGCTTAGTTGAGCAAAGCAATTGTAATACATCTCTATTCATCAGATTAAAGAAAGTAGACAAAGGGATTTTTATAAAATTGGTTTCCCTTGAAACATATTGTGTTCATGTGTGTTATTTCTCATTGTGTGTTTGTGATTGATGTTCTAAATTGTGAATTGAATTCTGAAGAGAAGTAGAGTAGGTTTTTGTCTCATTATTTTGATTACAATTTCATGAGAAGCTTAAAATGTACATCATAATTTATACATGGTATCAGAGTAGGATTCAAATTAGAGCAGGAATTTTGAATTTGTTTCTCAAGAGATTAGAATCTACAGTTCAGTGACACATGATCTCTTCAAAGCTGAGAATATGACCTTCAAGAAGTTGAGGCTATAGTATGTTTTGGAAGGAATATTTAATTTCATCGCATGGAAGGATCCCACGGAGGTGGTAATGGATGAAAATGGATTGCTATAATACATCAAGACAAATGTTGTAAAACCACAAGCGTCTAATGCCAAAAATATTTCTCAATGGAAGAAAGATGTAGGCAAGGCGAGGAGAATAATCTTGGAAGGAGTACGAGATCACATTTTCTCAAATTTCTATAGAAAAGAATCTTTGTTGACAATGTGGAATGCACTGACAGAATTGTTCAAGAATAGTAGTGAACATAAGAAGTTGGCTCTCAAGGATATACATCGAAATATCAAGATGTAGAATAATGACACTATTTTGCACTATCTGAGTAGGTTCACACAAGTCAGTGATGAAATTAGAGGGGTTGGTGTTAATGTTGCAACATATGACTTGGTAAGCCTAGCCCTTCTAGGCCTTCCCAAGAGTTTGCATCAATCACCTAAGTCTAATCACTAGATGCCTTGAATTGAATTAGGAATGCTTATGATATGATTTGGTACAAGAGGAAATAACATGGAATAATAGAGATGGGACTTCATCCAAGGGCGTGGGTGAAGAAAAAATTGCATTAGTTGGAAAGGGAAGAAGCGAAAAGGGAATAAATCTCGAACCAAACTATAATCCAGCCAATGGGGGCAAGAAGAAATATTTTTCCAAAATTAAATGCTTCAATTGTTATGAATTTGGGCATTATGCCACAAAGTTTCCACACAAAAAGGCGAGCGATAAGACCTTAGGAGGAGGAGGAGCAAGTGAATCTTTGGATTCACAGTTCAAGCTTAACTTTACCCTTACCACATGCATGGAAAGCACAATGATGGGGAGCATGTAGTGATTAGACTTAGGTGCCTTGTTCCACATGATAGAGTGTAGAAATTATTTCAGTGACTTAGAAGAGAAGGATATATAGATTCACATCGTGTTAGGGGACAACAGAAGGTACAACACACTGGGATTGGTATAGTCATCTTTTAGAGGGAGTTGAGATGTCCTCTCAAGCTCAAGGATATCATTTTCATTCCAAGCCTAAAGAAAACTTTCATCCGTTTTTTAGTTTTTGAAGATCGTGGTTACGATGTGATATTTAGCAAAGGAAAAGCATTCCTAAGACACATAGCCACAGGACAGGTGATGCAGATCGAGGTTCGTGCGATGAACCTATATAAGCTATATGTGGAAAATTGTGTTGCATTAAGCATTAAGGAAAATAAAGTGCAGGGTCGCGATGTAAGTGAACTTTGTCATAGAATACTTGGCCATTTTCATCATGACACCTTGAAGATTATGTAGCAAATAACCAATAACCTCCCTAAAGGAGCACATAAGAAGTAGGATGTATGCAAAGGATGTACCTCGAGGAAGTACACAAAATCCACATTCCATGATCAGGAAATCAAAGCACATGCAATCTTGGAAAGTATCCACTCTGATGTTTGTGGACCTTTCTCGATAGCCTCGACTACCAGAAAAAAAATATTTTGTCATTTTATTAATGAATTCTCACGGAGGTGTTGTATTCTTTATGCGGAAGAAGGATGAGACATTCTCCAAGTTTGTAGAATTCAATGCACTGGTTGAGAAAGAAACTGGGAAGAAGGTGAAGGCACTCAGGAATGATAATGATGGTGAGTATGTGTCAAATGAATTAAAAAAATTCTATGATAAATAAGGCATTCGACGAGATATGACAACACCCCACAACTGACAAAAAAATGGGTTAGGTGAGAGAAATAACCATATCATTGTGGAAGTTACGAGGGTGATGTTGCATTACCAAGGCCTACCACTGAACTTATGGGTAGAGGCATGCAACACAATAGCCTATTTACAAAACCAGAGTCTTCATAAGATTTTGGGCAGGATTACACCAGAGGATGATTTCTCGAGGAGAAAGGCAGATGTGTGGCACTTCAGGAATTTTGGAGCCTCTATTTACTGCCATATATCCAAATAATCAAGGAAGAATCTTGATTCGAGGATAGAATTGGAGGTATTTATGGGTTACACATAAAATCCTCACAACTACTGTGTGTAATTTTCATCCCTCATAATGACATTTGTGTGAAGTGATGTAAAATTTGATGAGGAGAAAGTGATGTAGTTCTCTCTTGAGAGGGAGATTCAAATCCCACCAGAGGAGGAGAATTTAGCTCCAAATGGGGAGCCTTGGGAAGTTGTGGAGAAAGCATAAATTGAGGAGCAAATAGTGGTGACATCCACTCAAGAATAACCATCAAGAGAAAGCAAAAAAAGGACCAAGGAAGTTGATAGATTTATGTCGGATGCAAGGGAGAATGTGGGATGTCCTCCAAAATTTCATAGGCAAAGAAGGTCATGTGATCGGTACACTGGATACATGGATATAATGATTGATATTGTACATACTAAGCCATTCTATTTCCAGGAAGAAATATAGAAAAATGTATGGGCTGATTCAGTGGTGGAAGAATATCAATCCATTGTAGAGAACAATGTTTGGGAGGTCGTCCCAAGACCAACAGATAAATCCAGTATGGGTTCGAGATGGATCTTCAAGGTAAAGCATGCTGTAAACGAAAGCATATAGAAGTATAAGGCCATGTTTGTGTCTAAGGGATAATCTAAAGTTGAGGTAATTGACTAAGAGGATACTATTGCTCCTATAGCAAGGTAATCATTGATTAGATAAATTCTTTCACTGGCTGCGTGTATGGGGTGGAAGATCCACTAGATGGATGTAAGAAAAACTTTTCTCAATGTTTTTATTGAGGAGGAGGTGTACAAGAAGAAACCAAAAGATTTTGATACATTTAAACTAGGGTCTCATGTGTGTGGACTCAAGCAAGTGTTGTACGGTCTCAAATAAGCACCCTGTGCTTGGTACACCAAGATCGATAGCTATCTCACTGGTTTTGGCTTCAGCAAAATTAAAGTGGATGAAAACCTTTATCAAATCTTGGTAGAAGGTAAATTTATTAGTATTATCTTATATGTTGATGATTTTATTTTAACTGGTGATGAGAAGCTGATCATATCTTGCAATGAGGACCTTGCAAGGGAATTTGAAATTAACGACACGGGTCTCATGCACTACTTCCTTGAGTTTGAATTATGGAAAGGTGATGGGGAACTGTTTGTAACTAAATTAAAGTATGAAAATGAGATACTACAAATATTCTGCATGGAGAGTTGCAAACCCATGGAGATGCCTCTAGCGACCAAATGGAGGAAGGAGGATGATACTTCAGGTGAGGAAGTGGATGCTACCATTTATTGACATCTAGTGGGTTCATTGATGTATCTTGTGAAAAAACAACTAGATATGTGCCATGCAGTCAACCAGATGAGCGAAGCTATGGTTATCCCAACCAAATTCTTTTGGAAGATAGCTAAGCATGTTTTATAGTACCTCAGAGGCACTACCCAATTTGTACTATGGTATAGATGGACAAAGGGAGTGAAGTTGTGTGGCTTCATAGATGTGGATTGGGTGGCAAGTCCATTAGAATAAAATATTACTTAGGTGGAATTTTCAGTGTTGGGTTCACAATTTTTTCTTGGTACAGTAGGAAGCAAATATATGTGGCGCTCAGCTCGGAAAAAGAAAAATACATGGCTGCAAGTAAAGCAACATGTGAGGCGATATGGATGAGAAAGATACTCGTGGGATTACCTGGTCAGATGACGGATTCAGCTATGATATACTGTGATAATCAGAGTTGCATCAAGATATATTAGAATCATGTATTTCACGATCAATCGAAGAATATAGATATCTGATATCACCATTTATGAGACAATGTGCAAAGGTGAATAATGTTGCTACAATACATTCTGGCATAGGAACAATATGGTGGAATTTTAACAAATGCCTTTTCAAGATGGAATTTATAGTTCCACATGTGCAAGATAGGGTGGTTGATAATCCGTTTCTTTTTGACAGGGATTTTTGATGTAGCAATAAATTCTCAATTTTATTTTTCCTTGATTAAATTGAGAAAATTCAAATTTCCACATCAATAGCCAAATTGGATGTAGTTAGGTGAGGTGATATGACTCTTATCACTCATTTAGCTTGGTAAATTAGAGTTATATGAGTTAGAGTTCAATTAATCATGTGCAAATGCTAATTTTTAGCAATCAATTTCCGTTATTTCAAGTTGTTTTCAATTAAACTAGCTCTAACTGTTAGAGGAGTTAGTGGAAGGTCAATTGTGCAGTAGGATTTCATTAAAACTCAGTGATCATCTAGTGAACTGATGAATCAACCTAAAATAGCTAGTGCATGCAGATAATTTGAGTTACCCAATTGTGGTAGAGATTCCAAGGTAGTGTCACATTAGTTGTAGACTATTCTTGAGTGTACATGTGTTTCATGCAGTCAGATGATTAACCTTGGGAATTGCGCAATGAATTTGAGGAATTTCATAAATAATAGGGGCATAATTTCTCAAGGTATTACGCAAGGAAATAGAAAATCAAGCATAGGCATAATTTTACTAATTTTGGGTCAGAGCTTCTCAGTGAACATAGCGATAGGTTATTCACTTGCATGTTAAGCTTAGTTGATCAAAGCAATTGTAATACATCTCTATTCATCAGATTAATGCAGGAAGGAGAATGTGTTTTTTATCAGATTTCTTTACCTTGAAAAATATTGTGTGCATGTGTGTTATTTCTTATTTCAAGTTTGTGATTGATGTTCTAAATTGTGAATTGAATTATTAATAACAATATAGTAGGTTTATGTTTTATTATTTTGACTAAAATTTCATGAGCAGTTGTAAATATAAATCATAATATTTACATTCTATTGTAGTAGGATTCACATTAGAGCAGGAATTTCAAATTTTTTTCTCAGGAGAATCAAATTTGTAGTTCGGTGCAACAAGATCTCTTTAAAGATGATAAGATGGTCTTCAATGAGCTGAGGCTAGAATTTGACTTGGAAGGAAGCTCTAATTTCATCGCATGGAAGGATCACATGTAGGCAGTATTGGATGAAAATGATTTGCTAGAATAAATTGATACAGATGTTGCAAAACCACAAGCATTTGATGCCCATATCCTTGCTCAGTGGAATAAATATGTAGCCAAGGTGAGGAGAATAATCTTAGAGGGAGTACAGGATCACATTGTCTGAAATATCCATGGAAAAGAAAATTTTCTCATAATGTGGAAAACACTAATAATATTTTTTGAGAATAGTAGTGACCGTAGGAAACTAACGCTCAAGGAGATACTTCAAAATATCAAGATGCAGAAGAATGACACTATTCTGCAGTCTCTTAGTAGTTCAGACAAGTTTTTGATGAACTTGGAAAGGTTGGTGTTAATGTTTCCAATAACGGCTTGGTGAGACTATCTCTTCTAGGGATTCCCAAGAGGTGGCATAACTACCAATATTCGATGATCAAGAAGGAAAAAATACCAAATTCGGAACGCTTATGGTCATATTTGATACAAGCGCAAATAAGGTAGAATACTAGAGATGGGGCTTCATCCAAGGGCGATGATGAATAAAAAATTTCATAGGTTGGAAAGGGAAATAATGGAAAAGGGAAAAATTCTCAAACCAAACCAATATCCAGCCAAGGGGGCAAGAAGAAAGATTTGTCCAAAATTAAATGTTTCAATTATCATGAATTTGGGAACTATGCCATGAAGTGTCCACACAAAAAGGCAAGCAAGAAGACCTTAGTAGGAATAGCAGATGAAGCTTTGGCTTCAGAGTTCAGGCTTGAATTTATCCTTATCACACGCATGGCGAGCATAGTGATGGGGAATGTGTCGTACTTGGATTTAGGTGTCTCGTTCCACATGAAATGGTGTAGAGAGTTTAGGAGAAATATATATAGATGCACATTGATCTAGGGGACCATGGAAGGTACATTGTGAACATAATTAGTAAAGTCACCTTTGAGAGGGAGTTGAGCTCCCCTCATAGGCTCAAGGATGTCATGTTCATTTTGGGCCTAATGAAAAACCCCATCTCTAGTGCATTTTTGTAAGACCGTGGTTATGATGTGATATTTAGTAAAGGAAAAACATTCCTGAGATAGATAGCCAAGAGACAAATGAAGCAGATCAGGGTTCATGTAACCAACTTGTATAAGATAGATGTGGAAAATTGTGTTGCAATAACAACCAAGGAAAATAAAGTGTAGATCTGTGATGTAGATAAAATTTGGAATAGAAGACTTTGTCATATGCATCATAGCGCCTTGAATATTATGCAACAAATAATCAATGACCTCCCTAAAGGAGTGCTTGATTAGTAGGATGTGTGCAAATGATGTACCTTGGAGAAGTACAAAAAATCCACATTCCATGACCAGGAAAACGAAGCACATGTAGTCTTGGAAAGGATCCACTTTGATGTCTGTGCACATTTCTCGACAACCTCCACTAGAAAACACAAATATTTTGTCATTTTTATTCATGACTTCTCATGGAAGTGATGGATCTTCTTCATGCAGAAGAAGGATGTGATGTTCTCCAAGTTTGTAGAATTCAAGGCACTAGTTGAGAAAGAATCTGACAAGAAGCTGAGGGATCTCACGATAAATAATGAAGGTGAGTATATTAAGGATAATACATGAAATATTAAGGATAATAATAATTGAGGTTGTTTTATGCTAGATACCATGGAGGTTGCATGAACAAACATAATCATGATGTGTAGCCTATGTAATATCTATTTTTTTGGGATTGAAAAAATTATAAATAAAAGCATTTGAAATGTGATCATAATGTGTAGCCCATGGCAAAGTGTATTCTTTGGAGTCATGAAAATTTATACATAAACCACAAAGAGAAAGTCTTCACTGACATTTCTAATTAGTGTTTGACGATGCTAATTGGGTAATTTTAAGCAAGACTTGTAATTAAATTGTTGTGTGTCACTACAATTGGGAGGGAACAATTTAATATACAAATGTTAAAAACGTTAAGTTATCATTATACAAAGGGGGAAAAAAGGCTGAAATTATGAACAGCGGTTATTCATTCGTACATTGTGTGGAGTGTTGAGGAAGCTTTCTTCCTCTGCACCTCTGCACTCAGCACAATGTATTAACATTAACAATTGTTTTGAGTTTTATATCCAATTTTGTTGCATCTAATAAATGGGCCTACAAACCAGATCGATCATCAGCCATGAACATGTTTTCATCATCCCTACACAAATCCCTTACCATGACTTTTCCAAATTCCTGATTTTATGGGTATAACTACTCTAAAACAATGTTTTTACGCCCCATTACACCCGTCCCCTTTAGATACTTGTGTTTAGTAGTAGGTTGATCCATTTGGCACCAGTGTTGACTATCAACAACTTTCTCCTTGGTGGGGGTGTGTTGATTCTAGAAATTTGGGAAAATTAAAAAGAATCCTAAAGCTTCATCTTCTAGAAGCTTCTAGGAGTTGTTCAACCATTTACCTTGGATAAGAAGCTTGAATCCATTATGATCCTACCTTGGATATTTCACCTCTTATCCCTTGATCTCATCCTCCTATTTTAAGTAGATCTTAATTCTATATTGGTAAATGGATAAGAATTCCTAAACTACCTCACTCTCCTATAAATTTACTGCCATCCAAAACATCAGGTTTGGATTTTGGAGATTAGTCATGCCCTTATGTTGCTGCCTTGAATCTAAGAGAGTCATCATATTCATGCATTAGGATGACATTTAGGCGACCTTTCTGACAAGGAAGGAAAAGTCAAATTGGGGATATATCTACAATATATGCACTATCTTTTGTTGTAAACTCTCTCTTATTTATATTAAAACAAAGAGTATACTATTTCCCTATATGTGTTATGTTATGTTTACATTCACCTTTTTCAATGCCTCAATGATTCATTGAATAGAGTGATTGAATTATGCTACGTAGATTTTGCAAATCCTTCCATTTTTTTATTTTATGTGCAAGTTTTAATTATAGTAATTGATGTAGAGATTCTACATAAATCAGAGTAGAGCGCATAAAAGGGTGTGTATTTCCTTTATCATGAAAATCCTCATCAAAATATTCATTAAAACCACATTCAATTCAACTTAAAATATATATAAAGAAGAGAGAACCAAACATAAACAAAATACTGGTATATAATAACAACAAGAATTTTAGATTCCAACTATTTGCTTGAATATTACATTTGTGGGCCTCTCGGCTCTCGCCCTTTACATGAACTATCACACCATTTCTCTCTATATCACTCTGTTTCATCCTCACACAAACCTCATATTTATACATAATTGTGGATTAATTTCAATCCATGATTTCCTCCACCAATAACTCAACCAAATTCTAAAATAGATTTATCCCTTTTTTGACTCGACTAAGTTCCATTTAAGGAATTCTTAATCCCTAAAATATCTATCCAACCCAAATCCACTCATATTCTCAATTAACTAAGAGAATATTTATAATAAATCTCACACTCATATTTTTCTCTTAATTTAAATAAAAATGTGCATAATTTATAAAATAATTAAAAAAAAACATCACCCCCTAAATCACACAAATAAATAATGAAAATTTTTCTCGATGCTCCTGCATCAGACTCCCCATGTAGAGAAGTTTCCATAGACTCTTGTCTATGAGGTCTATCACTTTTCTGTAATAATGCGATAGCCACAAGTCTCAATGACTTGCTCCCTCCAAGATTCCAAACTTTGTTTTGCTGCTGGTCTTTTAAAGTATCAACTCCATTTTGTAAATTTGCACAAAATTTCCAGAATATTATTTTCAGAATACTATTGAATGTAACTCTCACTTTTCCATACCACATCATCTTTATTTCAAAAATTACAGACTCATGTAGAAACACTCATACCCATTCTCCTAGTCTCCAAACTTTGAAATAATCTCGAACTGGCTTTACATCAACATCACTCATTCTATCAACTGGATTCTGTCGACCTCTCCAACAATTTCTTTCTCCAATTCCTGGGAGTAATTCATCTTTTCTTGATGCTTCCATCTCCAATTGCATTGAACACTCAACTTCCTGAAATGAAGAATAATAATAACTTCTCCTTGATCACAACTATAGTCATTGATTGCTCCTATAGTAAAAAATTTCTCATTCAGTGTTGTACCTGCATTCATCAACAAATTATTAGTTTTAAAAAGATAAGACCTTTCGACCTCTTTGATGCTTCAAGCACCAGTCTCCCATCATAGAATTTCTAGATTTCAGTAGATCCTGTTTTGAATTGCTGGCTGCTTTCATCTTTATCTTGCTGGATTAATAATTTTGTTTCCTTTATGTCTCTAAGGAGATAACTTTCTTGCTGCTCCTGATATTTCATCTCAACTTCAAATAATTTTTGCTCAATTTCTCTCATTCAACATCATATTTATTAATGTTTCCTTCTGTACCTACAGTCACATTATTATTTGAAGAGTTAAAAAATTCACTTAACTCTATAAACATTAGAAACATTTCATCCTTATCATGCATAGTAACTGCAATCTCTTCTGTATCAGGTTCTGAAAGGTTCATCTCTCCTTCAGGTTCCTTGAGCCATCTTTCCAAGAATTCTATTTCCATGTGAAATCTTTCCAGCATTTCATCACAACCTTAATTCTTAATTTCATTCTTCTTATGGAAATCCTCCTGGGTTATCCTGTTTTCTGTGTCATCACATTGCAAAATTCTGTCATCAAATTCATTAAACAAATTCATTTGTTTACCTCCTTGGAATCTCACTACAACATTTTCATTATGATTATGCTCCATAACAACTTCAACTGGTTGTCTTACACAAAACAAGAATTCATCTATGATTTCTTTCTGCGGCAAAAAATCAATATCTTCCTCCTCTGAAAGGCATTCTCCATCATACTTCACCTCAAAGGCTTCATTTATCTCTGTGACAGTTTCACCATACTGTCCACCATATTCTGCACATCCTGCAAACATACACAAACTATGAGTTTTAAAATACAAGGCTTCATAGCCTCATCTACTTCCCTTGTCAACATGTCTTCAAATTGTTTTGAACTATTCCAATAGTCCATGAGATCTTTCTCATTAATCTCTTCACTCGGAATTTCACCCCGTTTTGGGCCATAAATGGAAACTTCCATTTTCAACTAAACTTCTCTAAGTTCTTCACATCTCAATTGCACACTCATCCCCTCTTTGCGTGTAGCCTCTTCCATTTCACTTTCTTCGTCATGGTCCAACCATGTCTCTGGTATTTCTTATTTCTATGCAACAATTCCATAAACAACTCAAGGTGAACTGATATCTCAACTTTCTCCCTCTCATACTCTTCATCA
The DNA here is from genome assembly GCA_034641835.2 of Pinus albicaulis. Taxonomy (NCBI): domain Eukaryota; kingdom Viridiplantae; phylum Streptophyta; class Pinopsida; order Pinales; family Pinaceae; genus Pinus; species Pinus albicaulis. The sequence continues at coordinate 573,709,882 of CM076577.1, forward strand.
GTCAACTCCTTCCATATTCCATTTGCCTTGGAATTTTCCTTCTTCTTCCTTCTGCTGAGGTATTTCTCAGAACCTCTACAATGGCTATCAACAATCATCTTCTCCCCCTTTGTCAACTTCATCTGTTCACTTGTGGATTTCATTTAGTCCCCTTTTCAGCAAGCCTTCCTACTTGCCATCCAACAATGAAATCTCTTTTCCAGCGCTTGGTATTTTTCAGTTCTCTATTTTTGAATCATCTTCTAGACAAATCTCTTGCTTCTCCTTGCTTCAAACAACAACTGCAATATTTCATGTGTTATAATGACCAAACTCTTTTGGTGTCGGGCTTCGCCGATCATGCACCCAATTACATTCAAACCTTTGACTTGATTTAAGACTTTTTGACTCCAGACTTGACATCAATTCTTCATCTTGGATGAAAATGCACCCTTTTCTACAGTAATTTAATGGTTTAACTTGAATCAAGCTATCCAAATTTCTTCATTTGACCTTAACATCTTATTGACTTCAAAGCTTGTCCCAATCATTACAATAGTGGATATTTTGACTCTAATTCATGTAATACAATATACCAATGAACATCCACCCTTAATACATTTTCATGATGTAAAATATTCACTCCACCAATTCTCTTTCATACTCCATTCTTATGATAATATCATAAGTTACTAATTATAGCATCTCCCATTATCACTCATGATACTTCAAATTTTAAATCGAAGTGCAATCCACTTTTCCCAAGATTTATTTTATGGTGAAAATAAATAAGCCATTTAATTTTCAACATTTAAAATACCTCTCTGAAATGAATTTTCATACCTTATGCTCCCTTCAAGGTTATTTAATAAACCTTCTCTTCACAATTTCAACTCTCCAGATTTCATTCTTCTGTGTCTTTCTTATCACTATGAATATGCTCGTGCCCTTCATTGAAATTGTAAAAAAAATATATACCATAATATCTTCAACACGCTCACCATCTTAGCGCAGACAATTTTCTTGCTCTTCCATGCAGCTCCTTCTTTGCAGTGATGGTTCTCATGCAACACCGTCTCCCTTCAGAACACCAAAAACATTTCATTCATAGGAACTTTCCAAAACTTTCTTTTAAAATAGTGGCATCAACATATTTCTCTAGCAGCAACTAACACAAACTACACTATCTTCGGGACAAAAAAATGTGAACACTTTCACATGCGCTACAAGCAACGATCAATCATGATATTTAACTCATAGAAATCATAGATGCTCCTTTACCCGTCTAATCTTTCATGTAGATCTCAGTTATTATAACCCCAAAACGATATGCCACAACCACGGTGGTTCACCACTATTTTGTTGCGATTTGGTTCACCACTTTCTCTTGAAATGCCACTAACATATCTCAATCAGTAAGGTCAAAACACTTCTTCAACAATTCATTTCATAATTTTATGTTTCAATGAAGTTTTTCTTCAAACTATTAGTTGACACATTGGTGTAGGTGCTCACTGTAAAATATACCCCAACAGTCTTCTCAAGGCACAAATATGATTTTCTTTTAAGAGAGAAAAAAATAACTTATTTAAATCAATGAAGAGAATTACCATGTTTTTTAGCTCAACGCAGCAAACACCGTAGTTATTAGCAGGAAAAAAAAATCATAGAAAACACCAGGCTTGGACGGTGCTCTTCCACATTTAGATGTAATGGAGGCCTCCCCTTTCACAACAAGGGATGAATGAACACACTAGTGTTGGCTCCTCTACAACAGATCCTGCTTGAAAAACTATTCTTCTTTGAGGCTAAATACCTTGCCTTCCACAATGAGAAGTAGGTTTCAAAGAGCTACCCAAACACTGAAAAAAAATTCATAATAAGGTGCAATATGGGGTGCAATAGGACTTCACACTTGATTCCAGCTTTATACATCTGCACTTCCAGACTGTGTCGTTCAAGGATGCGATGCGTCAATTCTCTTAAGTTATGCAAAAAGAAAAGAAAGATTCTACACCCAACAGAACACTGTGTGATTTTAACGTCGTGGGTGATTTCGAACGTTGCTCGATCTAACACATACACAATACACCAACTACCTCACGTAGTAGGCTCACACATACACTAGACTCACGATGCCTAAGTGTGGATTCTAACCTCACATGGTCTTGATGATCATTTCGAGTGATGGTTATCAGCTCTAGAGATGGCTCTCACACCCAGAAACTGTACAGCAAAGTAATAGATTGTTGTGCCACCAACGGTTGCTGCTTAATTCACACAACCACACATAGATCTAACACCAAGTTGACCGATGAGCAATTAATCACCACTGTGATTCAATTATTGCTTGGATTGTAGTAGTAAATACATGCAGAGATGCAGCGTATTATGCATCACTCTTGCTCCTTTTGGACCTCCAATGATCCTCAAGGCCTTAGCATATGACTTCATAGAAAGAACATAGCCAAATTATTTCCCCTTCACAACCTTTAGTGATCGCCACACCAAGGGTTTGACCAAACACAATTGTTGCCACAAGAGTTCCAGAGTAGTACAAGGGCTCAATACCATAGTAGTTTGAGACCACTACAAGGGTTTGAAACCAGTACCACAATGATGTGGCCAAATTATAGAAACAACTAAACAACCTCCGAAAAATAGGCTTATGAGGCCGAGAGGCTGCATCTAGATTCCAATGCTCGCAAATAAATGATGCTCTCAGTAGATCGATTCTAATTCCAATGCTTGGAAATGGGTAGACCAACAAATGCCTCTTATCTTCTCAGCAAGGGATCTCTAACACCGCCACCAAACCACCAACACCGTCGATGCAAAAATACCTCTATGTGTGCTACACTTATGCTGGCTTCTATGCAACCTTCAATGACAGCTTCATTTTTGGTGCACAGAGATAAACAATAACATTGCCTCCAAAATAACAGTGTGGCTCAAAAACTCGCAACAATTCACATGAGCTTCCAACTCACTGCACTCACAAGAACAAGCACTTGGGTGACAACTTCAATATCATATTCAACATAACTTAGGCTCCTGACTTGTAGCTTCATAAGCTTGCTTACACTGTCTCTAATCCCAGTAGTCTGCTTACAAAACAATCTTCTTTCCATTTCATCGTCTCCACACTTGCCTTATGTCCAAATCAGACAATCCACTTGTAATTTATCGTGACAATCCAAGATTGAAGCAGCTTCCATTCATGGGTACTGAATAGATATTTGGGCTCTGATACCAAATGATGCAGAGAATCTACATAACTCAGAATAGAGGGCATAAAAGGGTGTGTATTTCCTTTATCATGAAAATCCTCATGAAAATCTTCATTAAAACCACAGTCAATTCAACTCAAAATATATATAAAGAAGAGGCAACTGAACATAAAAAAAAATACTAGTATATAATAACAACAATAATTTCAGATTCAAACCATTTTCCCGAATATTACATTTGTGGGCCTCTCGGCTCTCGCCCTTTACATGAACTCTCACACCATTTCTCTTTATATCACTCTGTTTCATCCTCACACAAACCTCATATTTCTGCATAATTGTGGATTAATTTCAATCCATGATTTCCTCCACCAATAACTCAACCGAATTCTAAAATAACTTTATCCCTTTTTTGACTCAACTAAGTTCCATTTAAGTAATTTCTAATCCCAAAAATATCTATCCAACCCTATTATCAATTAATTAAGAGAATATTTACAATAAATCTCACACTCAGATTTTTCTCTTAATTTAAATAAAAAAGTGCATAATTTATAAAATAATTAAAGAAAACATCACCCCCTAAATCACACAAATAAATAATGAAAATTTTGCTTGATGCTTCTGCATTAGTAATTAGAGCTAGGATTGGAGCTTACAAGTCGGGAGATAATTAAAGCTTGTGGCAAATTCCAAGTAAGCCTCTTTCCATATTTCAATTTCCTTAAGGGAAACTCTATGTTCTTTTCTTTATGTTTTTCTAGACCATTTCACTAGCTCTAGGGGAGATACTTTTGTCCACAATCGTAAATCTCACATAACAAATTGGCGACTCCACTAGGGACCCTTTCTTTCCCTTAGTGGTTTCCTTGACCTTAGCGCTTGTTTTATCTCTTGAAACAACCTTTATTTCCCCACTTAGGTATTGATTAACCCTATCAAGGACTTTATATGAGCTTGATTTTATTTTTTGTGATTTAAGTTAGATCGATCTGCATCAATTCTCCCTTTGTTCTAGAGACAAACTGTTGCAATGCATTCTAGCCTTATTTACACCTGCGATGAAGAGCACTGGTACCCTTTCAGCACCCATGTTGATCCATGTTACATGAAAAACAATATTAATTTTGTGTCTTCCTCTCTGATCTGTCTTGTTCTAACTTATTTTCATTTTGTCTCTAAGTGTGTCCTTATCTTTTAAAAGCTTTCAATTTATTTGTTTTTGGTTTTATTTTCCTTTGGTCATTACTCAGAGGTTTGCTTCAGTCTCTTAACAATTTTTTAGTGTTTTTTATTTCATTTTTGTTGAATTATGTATGACTGTTAATCCCCTCTCAGTTTATTCACCTTTTTTTATAATATTTTTGTTTCATTCTTTCTTTCTTCTTGCCAATTAGGGTTTCTATGCATAGATTGACTATTGAATTTGAAAAGTAAATTTTCCATTAAATTTAAAGTCTGTGTGATTATTTTAATTATTGATCAAGTTGCATTCATCTGTTTCTTTTGATTTGAAACATTGAAAGGAAAGAAATGAAAAATATCATCATTTTTCATTATTTGAATTGCATATAGGGCTTTGGTTTTGATTGGAATAGTGAAGTTGAGGAGATGGATATTTGCATCACTTATTTTTTTCATTTTTTATTGATTTCTTCTTCCCCTGCTTATTTAGGCATTTTTTTTAAAAAGGAAAATGAAAAGAGATATTTCTGTCTCAGTAGTTGCATCATAGGTGTGTTCAGGTGACATTGAGTTTTAAGCCTTGAAATCGAAACATAATTAAAGATAAAATTCAAAATTTATTGAATAAACCTAAGGATAATTTTTCATATTAACACAAACATCTAGAGGTCTAGGCTAGAGATGTGTTCCAGTGTCTTTAAACATAGGAGCTATTATTTTTTGTTAGAGTTTCATTCCGAGGGTGACATCCTGTTCCACGGATGTAAGTGTATAGGATATTTCTTAGCGTACCTTCGAGTGTATTGGATGACACTCAACGCACGAAACAGATATGGGAATTCTCTCATCATACGATTACACATTAGACAACACTACTATGGATTATGCTTCCACATACTTTCAGGTATATTTTGGAAGTCCTCGCTAGGTTGTTATTTCGTCATAGATAACTGAGTCAGCCACCTTGTACACTGTGATACACTGAACACAACATTCAGAGAGATTTATTGCTAGTACGTAAATCCTTGGTTCACCAAGGTCATATATTGTAGTTCACAGTGACTTGGTAAACCTTCTTCCTAGTTGCCCCTTTGTTTTATTTTGTGTATTTAATTTCCAAAATAAATTAACTATCCACGGAACAACATCCTCACCATGGAAAAACTCCTTATTGGACCTTAGGTTGAGACTAATTGCGATAGTTCCCAATTCTACCAACGAAGGAAACCCCTCCGACAGGAATCCTGGTCCCTTTCCTTCTTTTGGAAATATTGGTGCTCCTTATATGGAATGGTGCCCCTTCCCATATTTACCATTTGTTTTCTAGTTTGGTTTTTTTTAACCCCAATGGTTTTGAATGTCTAAATTTCTCCTCAACCAAGTTCTCCTCCACTTGCACAACATAAACCTCAAGTTGATCCTAAAGTTGACCCTTTTCATTCTTCGCCTATTGTTTCTTCATCCCGTTCTTCCTCCTCGCCAGGTAGAAGTCGTGATTCTAGTAACTGTGGAGCTAAGAATAAGAAGAAAAGAATGAAGAAGAAGAAGGAAAATAAGCAGGGGGAAAACAAGTCACCATTTATACCAATGCAATTAGTATGGATAAACCTTCCAATTGGCCCCACAAAGTGAAACTATCTTGCAGGTTATGTAAGGGTGATCACCTTCTTATATATTTCCTGGTATTCGACAGGTGTTAGAAGTGTGGTCCACGGGCTCACATGAGCCTTTTTAATCAGATTCTAGAGATAATGTCAGTGACAAAAAATCGAATATTGATCATAAGATTCACGAGAAAAAAGGGTGCAATTAAGTATCCATATATATTATGTGAAGAGAATAATCCGATTCACATTTTCCCTTATATAGATGAATCTTCAAAAGTGTTGGAAAACCTCACAAATTATCAAACTCATCTTCTGGCTGGTTATCAAAATCTTTCTCCCAATCCTTCACTAGTTGATGAAGTGCATGATCGGAATTTGAGTCTAGTCAATCCCACTCTCTCTAAACATGAATCCCATGAGTCCATTCCTGACCATCCATTGGTTGATAAAATGGTTGAGTCAATTCCACCTTTAGTTGATTGTAATTTTCCCATAGAGAGTGAGTCTCATACCACTCACGTTCTTCTCATTTCTTCAGGTTCCAATGAACTTGGGAGCTATCCTCCCAGTACAACATCACAAGGGGAAAATCCTCCCATTCCCATGGAACAGGGGGGAAATCCTGTTGTTCCCACAGTACAAGGGAGAAATTATCTCATTCCCACAACACAAGGGCGTATTTCTTCCATTTCCATGATACCTCCTCGGAGTAGTATGGTCACTTCCTTTCACTGGAGTCAACTGGTAGTATATCATATTCCTCCTTACTTGCCCTTGTAGATCATATTAAATGCTTATAATATGCCCATATCTGGTATATTCATATAGGAAGGCGTGTCTGTTAATATTTCGTCAACTACTTGAAAATATTTCGGTTCTTCTCAGCTTATGCCTATTACCCTGAATCTGTTGGCCTTTAATAGAGGAATCAGTCAACCGTAAAGGATCCTTCCTTAGTTTCCTATAAATTTGGGGGGAAATATTTTATGTATCAATGTGATGGTAGTTCTAGGCCCTTTGGATTTTAATTTACTCCTTAGGCATTACTATGTTTATGACATGGGAGCTCTTGTCTCTTCACACTTTCATGTGATGTGTTTCCTGCATGAAAGCAGAATCATGACCATTGACTAGCTTTCATTCATTAGTCCTAATTTGAATCCCAATAAACCAAATTCCACAAACGGTCCTTATATGCAAGTGGTATCTCCCCTATAACAAGTCAATTATGTGGCAACCTGTTCCTTACCCACGTCAACTGACGATCTAGTAGGTGATGTAGTGCATCATGTACTAGGGGTATTGGAGCTAGATATTTCCATTAGATCCATTGATACGCACTTGTTCCAAATTGGTTTTCTCCCATATGATGAGATTTTCTTGGAAGCCATGGCCTCCCGGAGGTAATGATAAAAGTTCACATAACAGAGTTCCTTTTCTTATGTCAAGCTCCTTAAAAAATGAAACAAGGTCCTGGAGCAGAGTACCTTTTCTTGTTTCAAGCTCCCTAAAAAATTAACCAAGGAGCTATGATCATAGTTCTTTTGATGTTTAAGATCGTTAAAAAAGGAAAAAAATCCCCTTCCAATTCGAGTCTTTGATTATATCTCATAAGTTTCTAGTATGGTCATTAAATTGATATCGTAAATGAAGCTTCATTTCATTCGCCTATTAGTAATCAGTGGTCTACTTGGGTGAGTAAAATTAAGCTTAGGGGGAATGCTCCTAGAATTGAGTCATTATGCTAGGGGCATACACACTTTTTTTAAATATATTTTTCCTCTGTTACCAGCTTGTGTAAAAATGAAACCATTATCATTCTATCCCTCATGATTTCCATTTTTATTAGCCTATTTCTGCCAAATGAGCCTCGATTTCTCATTCCATCATCACCATATGCTTCAATGATCATACACTTTCACTTGGATTTTTCACCCTTTCCCTGAGGAACCGCTACGATGAGTGGTATTATTAGCCAACCTCTTGACATATACATGTTTTCAGCAGTTCCATCATGACCAAAACCAGTTGCTACCATTTATACAACTTACTCCTCTAGGAGGAATACTCTTTCACCTCTTTTTATACTCCCTAAACATGAAAATATTTTTGAGCACTTGCATTTTCGAACGTGTTAAAGTAAATGAAAAGACTTCTACTCAGTATAAGTTTAACCCTTTTCTGAACTAATATAGACTAATTACAAAAAATGAATACCTTAGTCGAACATGGAAAATAGGTTTTCTTGAGTATTATTTTATGCCTTTTCAGACTCAAAAGAAAAATTTACAAAAAGGAACCTTTGGATTCTTCCTTTTTGCCCCTTTTTTAAACTCTCTAAACATGAAAAAAGAGCAAAGTTTCACGTTCGGTGGACTCATAAAAACATCAAATAGTGATGTACTCGTTAAACATGATGAGACCGAAACACTCCTTCTCAGGGTTTGTTAAATATGATTGCAGGGATTCATCCGAAGGAGATGAACTTACATATCACGCATATGTTATACTCGTTAAGCTTGTTAAAAAATAAAGACGCATTGACCAAAAATGGTTGGGAAAATTTGAAAAATAGGGCACTATACCTATTAATGGTAGTGAGTCGCTCTTGAACATGAAACTCTTCCACTTCATCTTCATGGTTTTTCAGTTGGGAAATCTTCTTGTATTTTGGTTCATCACACCATAACAAAGCCTTCATTTTCGGTTTTAGGTTAATGCTGCCAAATCCATTAACTGTCATTAATATGTTCAAGAGAATGCATTCAGTTGATATATGCTACAACACTCTTAAGGATTCATTATATGTCTTCCATTCCTGAACCAGTTCCATATCAACATCATTTTGTCTCAAATCATGATACATGTTTCGTGTCGTTGATGGGGGATACATTAAGGCCTCCTATGATGGGTCACTTCCTATCGACATCAAGTCATTATCCAAGAATTTTACATAGAAACTCCCTCTAGTACCTTGAAATTTGCATACATCAATGGAAATTTTCAGCGCTCTCAACAACACATTTTCATCAGTGGCCTTCAACCAAAATATTCTATGTGGTGTTCGAATTCAGCTCATTCATTCACACCATATGGATTTTAATATTGTATTTTAAGAGAAATTAACATCATTGGTGGTTTCTCTCGCATCTATTAATGACTTACATCATTGGCCGATAATTAGATGTTGTATACCATGTTTGACTATAACACATTTATTCCCATGTTTAAACTTATACATTGGACAAACAAATGAAAGAGATGAAAGACTCTGTATCTAGTTCCATCCATTCGGGTTAAGCTTCTAGGATTAATGCAAGATAAAAAAATCATGATGTGTATGATCTTAAAGAAAGTTATCCAATCACGAGTCCACTCTCTGTCATTAGTGGCCTAAATTCGTGATCATTTTACATGTAATTTTAGCTTATGTGTGGAGTATGGGTATACTTCCCTTAATAAAATTATCATGATGAAAATGTATTGTAACATATGATGATCTCGACCATTTTTTATTGATCGTAACTTGTTACAAGGTAAAGCACTTCAAACATCAACTATTGTTTCTGACTTTACTATCTAGGGGGCAATTTGTTATAGGCCATTTTTTCACATCTAGTTAATAGGCCTACAAAATGGATCGATCATCATATGTGAACAATTTTTCATCATCCCTACACAAAACCCTAAGCATGACCTTTTCAAATTCCCGTGTTTTTGGGTCTAAATGCTCCAAAACGGTGCTTTTAAGCCCCTAAGCACCCCACCCATTTCAAGATCTATGTTCAAAAATAGGTTTCTCCCTTATGCACAAGCATTGATCAACAATAGCTTGCTCTTTGCTGCGGGTGCAATAATTCTTGAAATTCGATAAATTTAAATATAATCTTGAAGCTTCCTCTTCCAAAATATTCGAGGAGTTGTTATAACCATTTACCTTATATAAGAAGATTGAATCCTATCTGATCCTACATTGGATATTTGGCCTCTTATCCCTCTTAAGTGGATCTCAAGGCTATATTGGTAAATGGATAAGAACTCCTAAAATACCACACTCTCCAGAAATTTATTTTCATCCACACATCCGGTTTGGCTTTTGGAGATTGATCATGCCCTCATGTTTCTACCTTGAATCTAAGAGAGTCGTCATCTTCATGCACTGGGGTTACATTGAGGCATGCTTTGTGACAAGGAAGGGAAAGTCAACTTAGGGAGATCTCTATAAGATCAACACTATATTTGGTTGTAAAATATCTCCTATTTATATTAACAGAAAGAGTATACTATTTTCTTATATGTGTTATGTTACGTTTACATTCATGTATTTCAATGGCTCACAGATTCATTGAATAGTGTGATTGAATTATAATACGTAGGTGTTGTAGATCCGTGATTTGTTTTGATTGTATGTGCAAGCTCTAATTATATCAATGAGGGATAGGGTTGGAGCTTACAAGTAGGGAGGAAAGTAAATCTTGTGAAATATTCCAAGTAGGTATATTTCCATCTTTTAATTTCTCTAAGGGAAACTCTATGTTCTTTGATTTATGTTGTTCTAGACAGGTCCACTAGGTCTAGGGGAGATAATTTTTTTTGCAATCATATATCCTGCATAACATAGAGTACAACAAATTCCACATCTTTTAAGCTACCAAATAAAATGAGTGAAATAGTATAGGATATACCCCACTGGGATCTTAGAGAAGTTAACACTGATGCACAACGACACCATCACTGAGTACAGGCACGGGGTAGGTAGCCACATAGTTGACTTGCCGTGGGGCAGATACAACGGGTGGATAAAAAACAAGAAGGGATGATGGTGAGCCAGCTGCCACATCAGGACCAAAGAACGAAAGTTGATCAATGGTCACAATATGTCCTTCATGTCGAAAACAGACCACACGAAAAAGGGATGCGACAAGCGCTCCCATGGCATAGGTGTAAGCGCGCCCTAAGAGCAGATTGAAATCTAAGGGGCCTAGAACAACCATCACATCCATATGGATGGTTTTACCTCCCAAAGTAACAGGTAGCGTCGGAAGGATCCCTAACGGGAGACTAGTTCTTCTGTTGAATGCCAACAGATTCTTCATAACAGGCGCAAGCGGTGGAAAACCGAAAGATTTCCAAATAGTTGAGGATAGAACACTAACAGACGCAGCTTCATCTATAATGGTGCTGGGTACGACTAGACCAAAAGCCTGTACCGTGATCTCGAAAGGCACATAAGACAGAAGGCGGTATCTTGGAAATCAATTCCAATCAAAGGAAGCGACCAAAATACTCGGAGGGGCTACCATCGAACCGAGATGGTCTTCCCCTGGTGTTATGGAAGAAGAAGGAGCATCCTCCGTGACCTCCATCACGGAGTCGGGAAGGGTATCCTCCGAGACCTCCATCACGGGAGGCGGAGGATCAGCTTCTTGAGATATAAGGACAGGAGAAACTTTCTCCAAGTTTGAAGAATCTGAAGAAACAAGAAGGACATGAGGGGTGTGAGATCCACTCTCAACGGAAAAGACCTAGTGTACTGCAGACGGGGCCAGCTCAACCGATCCCATGACTAATGGTTGGTCAGGGATGGAATCCTGAATTTGAATTTCTGAGGGAGCAGGATCGACCAAGGATGACTCTTGACCAATCGTAGGATCAGCTGGCGGAGGACTTAAAGAAAACTGTTAGTAACCAACCAGAAGGCACGACGCAGAAACAGTCGAGTTGTCAAAAACTTGCTTGGCTTCATCCATATATGGACAAAGGTGAATGGCATGGTGCCCTTCACACAACTTATAGGGATTGGCAAGCTTACCCTTCTTCTTAAGAGTTTTACTAGCACTAGCTGAAGACGTGCCCCCAACCTAACTCCCAGAATCCAAAGGCAACGGCAGATGAACGTTGGACCATACTTCGAGTACCTTGGGAATGCCAGGGCAGTCTCAAAGAAGATGGTCTCCCTGGCACAACATGCAAGGGAATTTGACTTTTCGCGGAGGGTTGGAAGGTTTATCAATGGAATACTTCTTAGGCACAATATCCGCAGAGCTAGCCTCTCCTTTATCAGACTTCTTCTTCTTTGTATTCTTCTTCTTCTTCTTAGCCACTTGGTTACTCGAATCCAAACTTTCACCAGGCGAAGTAGAAGAGGAGGACGCAGAAATAGGAGAAGAAGGGGATATGTCCACCTTGGAATCAACATGATGTTGTTCAGGCAGAGGAATTGATTGAATAGTAGGCAGGACATTCAGAACCACAGAGGTTGAGAACAACCAAACAAGAAACCCGACAGTTAACCCAGGAAGGGACAACGTTGCCATATAAGGAGCACCAACATTTCCAAAAGGAGGAAAAGGACCAGGAATCCCATCGGAGGGGATTCCTTGGTTGGTGAACTTCGGAAAAGTTTCCATCAGAAACGATCTTCAGAACAACACCCTAAGGAAACTAAATTTAACCAGGAATATTTCGTGGGCAGTTAATTTTTTAAAACATTGAAACAAAACTCTACCGTTTCATATTTTAAGAGTCAAGAAACAAGAAAAAGGTGACTCTATCACTTTCAGGTTGGAAACAAGCGTGAAAGGACAAGCGCTTGATGATCTTTTCAAATTTAATGAGTCAGAAAGGATCAAAATGACTACAATGGTAATCTAGGCCAATGGGTGTACCGGATATCCGTGAACTGAAATATACACCTTGGTTTTAAAATGAAAGAGAAATCAACCAAGGACTTGACGTACGTGCAGGAAATCTCCTCGAATGCTGTGTCCGGTGTATCATGGGCATAAGGCAACAGATTCGACTTCCTACCGATAAAGGATAGAAACCTAGTGTGGTCTCCCTTTATATACGTGACAGTACGGGGAGCACAAGTCCGTACTAGTGCTGTCTAAAGCCAAGAGGTGAATGAAAACTACTATGTTTAATGACAACGGAACACATCTCTAACCTAGACCTCTTAATGTTTCGTTAATTTTTCAATGATGCCTTAGTGTAAATTAAATAAATTTTAATGTTAATCTTCAAATATGTTTCAATTTTTAGGCCCTAGCAAGTGTAATGTCTCAAAATCTCCTAAATGCACACTACATGCCAGAGTATATCATTTCATTCAATGAAAGCTAATTATGAGAGAGTTAAGATCTTTTCATACAATAACAAAATGACCAGAAAACAATCACTAATGTCTCTAATGCAAGCTAATGAAAACTGAAAAGCTTTTCTTTCAGAGTTACAAATCACTAATAACATAAAAAAGATTCGATTTGCATTAACTAATCAAGAGAAAAAAAGATTTTTTCTGTATTTTCAGTGTTTAAGAGCAAAGTGCACTAAACAAAATGAAAACTAATGAAATGAACAATTTGAGAAGTGATAGAAAATGAGTAAAAACAAGCATGTTTCACTCAATGCAAGCACACAATGAGACCTCAAATTGAAAAAACAATCCCTCAAAACCAAAAGAATCCCAAAGACTCAAATGAACCATGTAATCCAGGCCCAAAACGAGACAAGGCAGAATTCGAATGAAGAAACCAATCACACAAACAACACAACAAAACGATATACAACCACCAAACGAATGTAGAGAAGAAATCACAAAGTTGATTGAACAGATAGAAACCAAAAACTCCCACGGGAGGCTCGATACACTATAGCACCTAGATGCCCTAGGGCTAGAATGTAAAATAGATAGAAGAGGGAAAACAACCAAAGGATGAATGCCACAGTCAGTCAAACATGGCTCCAGAACACTCAAGCAATTGTAAAAACGAAACCAAAATCACAGATCAAGCTCAGAAAGCTCAAGCCCAAGAAAAATCTAGCACCTTACAGAATTGGTGCGACTACTAGGCTGCAACTAGTGCCATAACAGCATTGGCGCGGGTAGTACACTAGCAACGTGTGCCAATTGGTGCGACTGTCAGGCTAATAAGCGCGCGAGTCGAGTTTACTATGTAAAAAAAAAAGAAAAAGAGAAATCCAAGAAACAGACTAGTGATGGCAAAGCTAAACAAAAGTTTAACACATGAAAAGAGCCAGCCGAAAGAGCTGATCAAGCAAGGAAAGTCAAGAATCGACCGAATAGACAAGACAATACTCCAAATCAACGTCTCCCCAGTGGAGTCGCTAGTTTGTTGTACAGGTAAATCCCCTATGCAGACAGAGGCGATCTCTACTAGCCCAGATTGGGTCTAGCAACAATTGTATCATGCTAAGACGTAAGTTCCTAATCGCAATAGACCAAATTGCAAGAAAGGCCTACCTCAAGTCCAACGCTATTTTTCACGGAGATGATAGTGCTCCAGTTCCCTTGCCACGGTAGATCACAATTCTCCTGCTTGGTGCGATCGAACACCTGCACATACAAGAAACACGACGAACACCTGCACATACAAGAAACACGACAAACACACAAGCATAAAACCCAATATATGCAATTATGTATCAGCCAGAGAAGATACAACCCATAATCACAAAGTATGAACAATACCAGTGGAAACATAACCAAAGTCGTTTATCATTAATCAATACAAAGAAAGATACAACCTGGCTCTGACGCTTAATCTTCCTTCGGCGGGTCGACAGCAGAGTATGCCTCGATAAAGCTTGTTGGGAATGGGACAAGCCTCTCTCTTCTGTTGTCTTGACAATAATCTCCTTGCTACTGATTTTTCTCTATGAGGACTATCAAGGCTCTTTCAGCATTCTCTATGCTATTGAGGGCTCTTGAAGGCTAGCTTGCAAAAGGAAAATGACAGGCTTCTATAGATGGTGGAAGGGGATTTGGGATCCCTATAATCATGGGATTGGCCCTATCCTCAAGAAAGCTTCCATGAGAGGTGGAAAACCACTTCCTCTACATGGAGATCTGGAGCCAAACCTCCCAACTCAATTTAGAGACCAGTTCAAGAATTGGTTGGAGTCAATATTCCGCCATTTATTTTTAAAAAACACTCCTTAATAAGCCTGGCGCGAGTACAAAACTGAGACAGTGTGCCAACTGGCGCACCCTCTTTGGAGGATTTCCCCCATTGGCACGAGGGCTGAACTGGATAGTCGCGCCAAGGAAAAAAAGGCTATTTTTAGGGTTTTTCACAAGGAATTTTCTTTAGGGGAATGAATGTCCTTATCCAGGGGGATACCATGAAAGTGGTTTTAGATCATGTCACTGCTCACAGGTCACGGAATAAGCCCTCCAATGTGTGGGACGGGGGATTGCAAGGACGGTGAAAAATTGCTGTGTAACAAGCCTGAAAAAATCAAATACAATGAGGAAGATGCAAGTGACATTATTAAAATATTTAGTGCATGAACCATTGAGGTATATTTTATAGCTTATCGATCCAGTGAAAAGTTGGCTTGCTAAATTGCATGAGCAATAGATAAAATTATGCAAACATTAAAGCTAAACAATCTTCGCAAAACGTGAGAGCATTAAAATTGAAAATGTTACAAATTCCTACCATTCACAGAAGAAATTTCTATTGATCCTTGTAAAATGGTGACAATATTATTTTACAAGTTTGCTCAATAAGTTCTGGAAGGGTTATCTCATAAAGCCTAAGCCATTGATGTTTTGCAAGCATTAATCCTTAGCTACGAGACTGTTCTTTAATGGATCACTATTAGATACATAAAGCTAATTCGAGACTAATTCTTATGATCCAACTATCCACATTATAAACTGATTCTTTTTTTTTTTACAATGGGAATTGATAACTCTTTAGACTAATCTAAGGGAGGTCACGGGATCAATCCTCGTGGCTGCCTTATAACACCATTAGCGTATTCTAGCAACTTGCAAGCCAGATACATAGACCGATTCTTATGATCGAAGGTTCCACATTTTCGTTGGACAATAAACAAACTCAGATATGTGCACATGCCTAAAAGAATAAGTCACGTGAAATATAAATTGAATTAATTTTAGATCTAATTTATTAATGAGTAGGGAGAGACTTTCCATTAGTGACCCTAGGGATAGATTTATTTAACATGTTTTCTCCATAATTTTGTATGAAACGAGAAAATTTTTCTACATATTGGACATATTGAACTAAGAGGTATGATTCCCCTTGCTTTAATCGAGCTACACACATATTTTACTATAGCGGTGCGACTTTGGTGCTTTCAACTATGGAGCAAAGTTTCCTTCACACATCAAATTGCTATGATTAATTTATAGTTTGAAATTTATTTCCACTTACTCTAAACAAGGGTTTCATTAGGGGAGAAATATCATACCATGTGTGTTCATATTGAAGGATATATTGAGGAAAAAATGACATAATATATTGAGCATATAATAAGGGGAAAAGGGTTTTTATACATTGTGTATAAAAAATGGAACTAAAAAATAATGAAAAAATATAAAGGGATATCAAAAAAATGTTAATGAAAAAATAGATATCTACCATATCTAATGAAAATAGGGTTTTTTAAATTGGGAAGGTATATTAGATTAGTATTGGTAAGGGATTAAATAAATTTATTTTTAGTAATAAGGGTATTGTTTAATATGCCACAAAATGCTTTGTCATAGATTCATTGAGTAAAACCATTGTAACTCTAAGTGACTTTAAATACACACATAATAAACAAATTTTATAATTAGGTCCATATGGTTTACAAACCTACATCAAATGAAACATTTCCAGAGTAAGGTGATTACGTATGACATGAAATGCAAAGATAATACATACCTGAAAGAACAAGAGTTAAGTGCAATTACGATTATAGTTGAATGTTCTGTGAATTTGAGAGAATTAGATGCTCAGGAAAATTGAACGTGGTGGAAACGTATATATACATTGTGTGTCATGTAAAACGGCTTTCTAACATAGATTTTCCCAACTTGCAAATGATTTTAGCAACGTCGAGAAAATAATAATAAAATCAAAATTTATTGTAAATTATATTTTCGTGGGTGTATTCTCATGAATCATTTCTTCCGCTATGCGCTCCACTAAACATGCCAAATTAGCGCTGGATGGATCAAATTTCTTTGGATTGCTTAAATACTTCTTCGCAAACGCAACATATTATGTGTAATATCCCTAAAACATCAATATAAAATTTACCACTTGTCATAATATTATTATTCTAACTTGATTGATGTTCATTTAATTTATTGGAACGTTATGGTTAAATCAAGAAACAGTTAGGGTTGAAAGTTCTTGGTAATTCCCATTTTAATCATTATTCACCAAGGATCTATGCTTTAAAAAAAGGTTTTTTTTTTACCCGGTGATGATATAGACACACATATTATTTTTTAACCCGGTAATGATATAGACACACATATTATTTTTAAAGGAATGGCAGGTGTGTCGAGTCTCATTTGCAAATAAAAATGGATACTGACACTGCAATTTATTGGGTAAGATATTATTTTCAACTTTTCATTAAAGAAACCTACCTTGTATTAACTTGGACAATGCAGATTCTAGCCCCACTTGCAATCAATTTGGTAATATTCATCATAATTTGGGCAACCATTCCACCACCGGGATGGATCCCGGACATCAATCGTGTTGGCCATCTCATTTTCTTTCAAGGGATGCATTTTTCATGGGTTTTGTGAAACCGCTTTCTTTTTCTATAAGCGAGTTCCTAAATGATTTATCATCCATAGTGTGGATTCCTGGGAAAGACAACAATCCTAAAATAGATTTAAAGTCCATTCCTTACAGAATCTCGTTACATATTTGCAAATTCTTATTTTTAATAATAAATAATCTCAACTAACAACAAAGTCCTCATAATAAAGATATTCCATAAAATCTCAACATACAAAAATGAATGGTACGTGTAGTCCTTTATATGATCTTGAGAGATTCTTGTGCCTCTGTCATTGATGTTCAGAAATATATTTAACATTTAACTTTCTTTATAATATGTTTATGCAGGTTCATATTCATGTCTAAGAGGGTTTGTAGAGGTGATGTCATATTAATATCATGATAATATTAGTATAATAAGAAAAACAATAGTTAATAAGAGAAGGATAATTTATTTTCCGCTTAGTTAAAAATATTTCATATGTCTTTACGTTATTACCTAAAGAATATGTTTTGTGCAATACAAGAAACTGGTTTACGAACCACCATAGTTCATAATAAAAATTGAAGCTTAAAACGAAAAAGCTGAATGATAGAGAATGCAAACAAATTTGCCCAGCCACGCTAGCAAAGAATTGGATATGGAGACACAAATTAAGGTAACCATTGGTAGATTCTCCAAGGAAAAGTTAAATAACTGTGTTATTTTTAGTGACCTAGTTAGTGCACATAAAAGATAAGGTCATAAGGTTATTTTTCATGAAAATAGTTTAGTAGTTTAATTCTTCAGATATTTCATGGGTTTGAAGATAAGTTAATTAGTTTTTTTTGGAAAATAAGTTATGAAGAATTAAGAGGGTTTGAAGATAAGTTAATTAGTTTTTCTTGGAAAATAAGTCATGAAGAACCCATCTTAGTTTTTCATGTAGAAAAATAATATTCATTTCTTTGGGAAATATCATGTTGATTATTGTGTGATAAGAATAATTGTTTCTTGGGAAAATATTATGTTGTTCTTGGCTGAAAATAATAAGTGATTATGATAAATTTCTTGGAAATCAAGCAATAAGTTATGATTTTTGTAAAAGATCATTTGAAAGAAACATATTATTTCATGTTGTATGTCATTATATTTTCTTGAAAAGGAAACACATGTTTAATGGCTACTATGTTTAAACTCTCCTTTTGAGAACATGGGCGTGTATTTGCATGCACAAAAATTGAATTAGTTAGTTTGAGGTTCTTTGAGAGGAAATAAGTTCACGAAAATTGAACTAGTTAGTTTGATGTTCCTTGAGAGGAAATGAGTTCTTTGCATGCAGCAAAATAGAACTATTATGCTTGATATCTCTTGAGACAAAATAAGTTACCTGCATGTATGATATAGAAATACTATGTTTGATATTTCTTGAAAGAAAATGTGTTATTTGCTTGCACAAAAAACAAAAATATTGTGTTTGATCTCATGAAAGGAGATGTGATCTTTGTGTCCATGAAAAGTACACCTATAATCTTGGATTCTTTAAAAATAATTATACATGCAAAGTATATAGTTATTGTGTTAGGCCTTTTGATGAGAAACGGGAATTTATGTGCAGAAAAGAATAATCATTATGTTTGACCTTGGAAGAGAAACAAGTAATCACATGCAATAAATGCATTAGATTTCCTTTGGAAAAACACTTATATCCATACTAAATAATAACTAACACACTAGTTTTCTTTTAGAAAAAAACATGTATTTGCGTGTACAAAAAACTTTGTAAATAGCTCTATCTTGGGAAAGATGCTTTTGGAAAAGGGCCTTGCATCTAAATGCATGATAATAATATTTATTATGTTAGATTTCCCTTAGAAGGGGACATGCATTTGCATGCATAATAGTAATAATAATAATATGTATTGTATTGGAAAGATTACTTATTTGCATGCACAAAAAGTAATTCTGAAGGGCTAGTTATTTTTATAAATTTTATGTAACTCGAATGCATGATGTGTTAGTTATTCCTTTAAAGGAACTTCTGGAGTGATAGTTTTTTTTATTGTAGGAATGTGTACATGTCCGAGAAGGGTCATAGTAATTTGGTATTTATCTTTTCATGATTGATAATTATTTTATTGCACTTAATGCATGAGTATTTTTATTAGAAGAAGCATGTTGTGATATTATATTTACATGTCATGTATTCACATGAATAGATGTTAAAGGATCATTTTAAAATACTGATTATTGGTTGATTAATGATTTATCTAATCATGATATCAAATCTTCTTGACGAAAATAATGACAGGAAAGGATGGTGACTTGTGCAAAGAATAGATTATGTTTAACATTATGGCAGGTAAAAAATTGATGGTCCATGTAGATGAGTGCAAGATTCAGGATGGTCCACTGATGGAACAACAAAGGCACAAATATATAAAGAGTGGTGATTTTTGCGTAAACGATTTGATGATGATTGTAATAGATTTTAGCTAGATATTTTGTATTTTAATAATATTTATTTGTAATATTTTATGGCAATGGTTAAGGGATGGACTCCCTTATAACTCATTGAGTGAGGGGTGTACACCGTCATGAGTGTTTAATAATAAAATTAAACGTTTTCTTGTTTTAACCCTACTGGGTTTCTAGGGTATATAAGTGTTCAATTATGTGATTGTTCATTGTGTCAATTTGATGATGTTGATTCTTGCATGATGTGGTGTTTACAATATCAAACATGTGATTAAATAATCAATTTAAAGGAATCATGATGATGATGCAACGTTACATCAAAATGTTTATGTTAATATGCTACAACAATAGTTGTTAAAATTTATGTAACTTACTCTATGTACTGATGAAAATTCCATATAATAGTTAATGAGGAGTATGGAATAGTAATTTGGACAATTACCAGAGAGTAAATTGTGTAAAAATTTTCTAACTCCGTGCATTTTCACGTGAGGTTACTAGAGGATGAAATAAGTGGTATTAGAGATGAAGGTTACAACATTGGCACCTTTGGGAATTGTTAAGAAAAAAATAAATTGAGGTATGCTACTAGTGGGCATCAACTTAGGTATGAGTCTAAAAATCTACATATTGATCTATGCAGTAAACTACTTTGGCATGATATGTGTGATTCATGTTTATAACCGTATTAAAGAGTAGTAAGTAATAAAGTCTGTTGCAAAACTATGTTCATGACATTTGAATTATGTTGAGGATAAATGAAAGTAAGACCATTGTTGCACCTATGAACAATCCTTAGAACTCACAAGTGGAAGTGAGAATTAACTACCAAGATTTTCATATATGACTATATTATTGATACATTTAATGAAAATGACTAAAGTTACAATGCACTACTTACAATGAATGAATGCATGAATGTAAAAGATAGGGAATTTCCTTGAAGAGCACGATAGAGTGTTTTAAAAAGGATATTGAAAGAACCTTTTTAGATGTTAAAAATTAACAATGAGTTGATTAGTGAGACCTGATTGTAATAGCTAGTTGTTGATTAAGCCTTGTCATGATTGAATTAATATGTGTGGTAACATTGATTAGTTAGTGTTACATGACTAAATATGAAAAATTATATTCATAAATTGGATTTGATCTAATCTTATTTCAAGTTGTAAACAAGTGATTATCATAGTTACTTCATGTACCAATCTGTTGGTGACAATATACTGCGGGAATTGGAAATGTTTGGATTGTTACCCTAAAAATTATTGACATTTACACATTAATTAAAATTTGTGTATACTTTTATGCATGACAGTGTTGTATTCATGAAACTAAAATAATTGCAGAAGTGAATACTTGTTTAAAAAATGTATATTTATGACTAATTTTGTTGATGGATTGAGCAGCGATAACTTAATGGAAACAAGAAAAATTATGAAAGTAAAACTTTGGAATGTGAATTGAAACTATAAACAAGAGATTATAATTTTATGGTATATCAGACTGTATACAACCTATATGTTGATTATGTTTCCTATCAATCTAGATATTTTGGACCCATATTGTATGAATGCAAGAGGTACATAAATGTTTATTTTGTTTTAATGATAATATGTGTATGGTTTACTATGTAAATTAATGCGGTAAAGGGTGCTAAAAAATAATTTCACATGCCAAATAGTTGTTGACAGTTGTGAAAGGCCTTGAGACCTTAGGTTGATGGTAGTTTCCTTCCCAAAGGGATTTATGGCACTTTCATACCCAGATTTCATCTCCCTAGAGATAGATGATATAAGTAAGGGAAAAAAGTTGGTCAAGATGGTGAAGAGGTGAAAAATCCTGAGAAAACTCTAATGATTTCGGAGCCTGTTGGAGGAGGCCCAAGAATTTCTCATAGACAAGACACTATCAGAGGAATAAGCAGGATGCTGCCAATAAGAATATTGTATTAGACCCTTTATGGTCATTGGAATTCTTGAGATGGTTGGCCAGTGGAATTCCAAACTGGACCTGGTATGGTCTCTATCAAAGAGCTATCTGGATGTCAAAATGACTCGATCTAGTTGTGGAAACCAACTCCCATTGATTGGAAGGAGAATTACTTAGCTTATTATGGTTCTCATAGATGAAAAATTAACTAATAAATTGTGTGTTATGTTAAAAATTAATTTTCTATATAATTGTGTAAATATTTTATTTACATATTGATAGAAAAGGAGCCTAGTGATTTGAAAGGAATTAATGGAAGTGTAAATTCATTTATTGTATTACCAATCTTATGGATGCCTCTAGCAAGGGCTAAGACAATTTGCATTGGATGCAATTATTGATCATTTCAATGACTAGATAGCTAGGTGCTCTCTAAGTACTTGTGCAAGTATTGTGATTAAAATATTGCTTGACTTTGCGGGAATGCTTGATAGTTAAAGTTATTTCATTTGATTGAAAGTGTTGTGACTAATGTGATTACGTTGGAGTTGTTGATCATATATTAGAGAGTGGAATTCTTGTTAAAAGAGACCATGACTTCCAATAATAATTGGTAAGTAATGGTAAGTTGGTATAGAGATTATAATTTGTCTATATAAATTTTAATAGTGGCAAAGTGATGGAAAGTAGAATTTACATATTTTCACAGTTATAAATGTTTATGGCTATTGATTTAAAAATTATTGTTTTTGTTTATTATCATTTCTTAGAATTAAATCCTTCATTTTAAAGGGGAAGGATGTATTTTTGGGTTGTTTAGATTGTTATACCAAGAGTAAATGTTAAGTCCCAGCGAGGGATGAAAACTGAGAAAAATGTTCTATTTAAGGGGGGGAGTATGTAATATCCCTAAAACATAAATATAACATTTAAAATTTATGTGAATATTATTATTCTGACTTGATTGATGTTCACCTAATTTATTGGAAGGTTATGGTTAAATCAATAAACAGTTAGGGTTGATAGTTCTTGGCAACGACCATTTAAATCATTCTTCACTGAGGATCTATGTTCAAAAATGTTATTTTTTTACGTAGTGATGATAAATAAGCATAGATTAATTTTTAAGGAATGGAAGATGTGTCTGCTCTCATTGGGAAGAAAAATGGATATTGAAATTGCAATCTATCGGGTAATATATTGTTTTATACTTCCATTAAGGAAACCCTGTATTAACTTGGAAAATCTATATTCTAACTCCACTTGCAATCAATTTGGAAATTTTCATGATACATTTGGAAACCCTTCCACCACTGGGATGGACATCAATAATGTAAGAAGTAAATTACATCATTGAGTTTTTGTTGTTGGCAATCTCATTTTATTTTAAGTGATAATTCATTTTTCATGTGTTTTATGAGACGTCTTTTTTTTTCTTTAAGTGATTGCCTAAATGATTTATCATACATAGTGTGGATTCCTTGGAAGGAAAAAATATCCTAAAATAGATTTAAAGTTCATTTGTTAGAGAATCTCTTTACGTATTTACAAATTTTTATTTTTAATCATAAAAAATATCAACTAGAAACAAAGTCCTCATTACCAAGATATTCCATAAAATATCAACATACAAAAACGAATGGTACGTGTAACACCTTCTTCCCACATCTACCCAAGTAACTGACCAACCAGGTAAACATGTGATGAGAGGTTATGATGATCAGACTCAACCTCCTAGGTGACCTTAATGAAGTGGAATCGATGGAAACCTATCACACAGACCTTGTATAACAATCATAACACCCCCAAGAACCAATCGAACCAATCAAGCATCCTTCCCCTGGGCCCCACTAACCTTTTTAGCTTTTGGCCCTCTAGACACATGCATGGGCCTACAAGAAAAAATATGAGGATGTGGACACATGCATAAGCCAATATGCCAGCATCCAGGTACTAAATTACTCAGTGTTGTGCCATTGTCCCTGAGATTTGAGAAACTTTTTCAGGCTCAAAACCTAGTGCACTGCTCAGAATTTCATAGAAATTTCAAAGATGAATTATAATTACCAAATATTGATATATTTACAAAAACATCCATGAGGACTAAATTGGGACCCTACTAACCATGACAAGAATTTCATAAAACATGTCACAAACATGAAAGCTACAGGTATAAAGAAAAAAATAGAGAAATGGGGCATCATACTTATTTGAGAATCGCAAAGAAGAATTGATCCCCTACATCATTAGCTACAATAAAATATATATGACAATAGATACATTGCGAACTCATTTAGAGGTAAAAACATGAGGAGATCTATACATCATCACTGTCAAAATATACGTTCATGACCAACAAAACAACATAAATACTATGAATTCATCATCCATATAACCCACATATAATTTAGTACATTTTAACATTAATGAAAATGGAATCAATTTCTCATTAATGAATAGAGAAACCAACCAGGGATGGGACTAGCACGTTCCACCCAACTATAGATTGGATGATCCAAATATCTCTTTAGCCAATAATCCCCGTGCCATATTCCAAGCATGAATGTGGGACTCATAACCAACCCCGCCCAAAAAAACAAGCATGAATGCTACCATAGTTCTCCACCTACACTGTGAGGAATTTTAGTGCCTCCTAGTCTCTCATGCTTTACTGTAATCCAGAGTTTGATCCAGGGATAAATAGTCCCTACACTGAGACCCACTCTCCAGGATTTACCTTACATCCCATCCCAGGACAACTAGGCACAACAAAGATAAATCCACCTCTTGGATATACCGTATATCCCTCCATTCACCGGAAATTATTTTTAGTCTCACCGAGGAACAAAATCCTAGATTTACTACAACCTACAGTATCGTTCAGGGGTTACTAGGTCAGTGGATTTACCATGATCCACATTCCGGTTTAGGGAGAACTAGGACATGTGTTTTTCATTTTAGAGATCCACCTCAGTCAACTTCGAATCCATACAAAAATTTAGCTCAACTAATGTATGAGAATTCATCTCATCAAGCCTATCCAGAAATGGCAAGGCTAGGCTGAAAACAATGTCACACCTAGAAAACACCATGCCATGATAGAAAAGAACCACATGAAATACCATGCATGTCATATCAAGCAAGGAAATCACATAGGAAAATCAATACCTACAAAAAATCATGTTGTAGCTTCTTGATCCTGCTCTTCCTTTCTTGCTCCTGGGTGAAAATGTGAAGTTGGGAAACACTTTTTGCCCTTTTTTGACGTTGAAAATTGTAATTTTCTATGTTTTTCAACTTCAACTCCACTAAACTCATATTTTTATCGCAAATTATGCTTTGACATAAAAACAAGAATTGTAGAGAATTGTCTTACCTCCATACCGATATTTTTTTTAAAAAAAAATATTGACATATAGAGGGGTAAATTTGTTGTTTACTAACTGCATATACTTGAAATTAACAGGCAAACATAAATAGTCACTTTTTTATCCTTTACTTTTTTTAGGGAAGGTTATTCATTTTTTGGAAAAAAACCATAGCATCATAATCTGCATATATTGCACTAGTGCACAGACTATTGTTTGGTAATTTTCGGATCAAATCACTATTTTTTATTATTTTTTGAAATGGACGAAGACAAAAAAACAGTGATGTTTCAGTACATTTTATTATCCTTTGATTTTCTTTTCAATGTGATCGTCAATAAGAAAAATGAGAGTAACCTTTTGAAGTAGATAGGGAGAGGAAGTGCACTATGATTTTTTTAAATTTTTTGGTGTCCTCGTTTGAAAGTTATTGAATTTTCATTCAGTGCAATTTTTCGAACAATGAAATTCCATAGTGACATAGTTTAGTAAAAAATTAATAAAAAATTGAATTTTGTAATGAAACTCCATAAATCTCACATCATCAAAAACTAGATTTAGAGACGAATCTAATGGTACTTGGTCCGACATATAAAATTTTGTTTTTGTAGGAGTTCTGCCCCTCCAAAGTTGCAGGTTTCTCAAAACTGCAGAGGTTTCTGAGTTTTTTGTTGACCAGAAACTCTCGGCCGAGAAAAACTCTCGGCCGAGAAATTTTTAAAACTCTCGGCCGAGAGTTTTAAACCAATTTATGCGCGGGAAAACTCCTGGGCAAAAGTTTTAAAAACTCTCGGCCGAGAGTTTGCGGCCGAGAGTTTACCCAAGGTGCCTCGCCGAGAGTTGCAGAAAAACTCCCCGCCGAGAGTGACAGCGCAAATCCCGCCGCAAACTCGGCCGAGAGTTTGCGGCCGAGAGTTTTGTCACACAAATCTCGGCCGAGAGTTTTCAAAACTCTCGTCCGAGAAAATTCGAAATATTTAAAATCTCTCGGACGAGAGTTTTGAAAACTCTTGGCCGAGAAATTTAGTTGACTTCTTTTCTCGGCCAAGAAATTAAAAAATCCTCCCGAATTCTATCTCATGCCAAAAAGTGTTTCCCAACTTCGCGTTTTCGCCCTCCTTCCTTCTTCTTACTTTCTTTCTTTTCTTGCTCCAATACCAAAGTGCTCCAAGATAACTCTAAGTATCCAAGAGTGATAGATAGAGAGAGATAATAATGAGAGAGCTCCAAAACTGAACTAGAAAAAGGTGCTATTTGATCCTCATAAGCCTTCTTGTAGATGAGGCCTCTATTTTCTTGATTTTCCTCCTCATATGGAACTTGTGACCTTTCATCTCCCTTTTCTCCTAATTTCCATTATTTTTCTTAAATAAATATGCCAAATATTCCATTTTTCCTTTCCAAAGCCTTTTCCTTTACCTTTGCCAATTTTCCTAGCCATATTAATCGAAATGAACACCCACTAGGATGTTTTTCCCAACATTGAGCTTGGAATAAGTGTCCCATCAAACATGGTTATTATTTTTAACTTTTATTACATGGAAATTTTCACCAGGTATGCTACTGAACCCTCCCCCTTGGGGGATACCGTCCTCAGTGTTCAATCACACATATACCTCAACAAAACCATCGGAAGACAACATACTTCTCATGGAGCTTTATATCATAGCTTGATGCAGTACTTACAATGACCACCATCCTGAATCGAAATCCATCATGAAAACATAACAACATGACATCATATCAACATGACATCATAACAACATGATAAATATACTAACATGACACCCATACCTCTTACTGGAGCTTTATAGAGTAGTTTATGGGGGTATTTAAATCGATATACATATGTAAATCTACCCGAACATCATCATCAAAACATATATAAAAACATCACCAAAACATATGTCAAACAAATACCAACATCAGACCAAAACTTATTTTCCTCAACACGAAAACAAGGAAGGATATATGGCCTGCTTCTGATCTGCCATCTCCCATGAAGCTTCATCAGGCCAAAATTGCTTCCATTACACTTTAACCTGCTCTATTTCTCAATTCCTGAGCATGATCAACTTTTTCTAAAATATACATTGAGGCTCTGACTAGAATTCTCCATATGGTTCCACTTACAATACAGACTAGTCAATCACATGATGAACATATTTAACAAACATATTAAGAAATTATATATAAAAAAAGTCATGGAATGTCAAAATGGAAGGTAGTGCAAGTCGATAGGCCATTGGTCCGATCCTCTCAATGATCCTAAAGGGTCCACAAAACCATGGTGCCAGCTTGGCACATGATCCAATCCATACAGATATCTTCTTGGGCTTGATGCACAAGTACATCGGTTCCCCAACCTAAAATTCCTCGAACAACTTGTTCCTTTCTACATAACTCTTCTTCCTATCCTGTGATGCTTTCAAGTTCTTCTTGATCACCTGCATTTCCTATTCCATCTCTACCAATAAGTTTGGTCCAATCAACACCCTGTTAGCCAAATCACTCCAATTGATGGGAGTGTTGCAACTCAGACCATACAATGCCTCAAACAGACTCATCTTCAAGGACTCTTGATACCTGTTATTGTAGGCGAACTATATCAGTGGAAGATACTCTTACCACTTGCGATGCTGATGCATCACATACATCCTACATATCCTTCAATATCTTGTTGACCCTCTCAGTCTATTCATATGTCTATGGATGATAAGTTGTGTGGAAGGGAAAATCGTTGCCAAAACCTATAAACAACTCCTTACAAAAATTGGAAGTGCACTTTGCATCCATGTCCGACAAAATTTTATTTGGAAACCATGCAATCTGACCACATATCTAATGAACACCCATGAGATACCGCTAGTTGAATATGTATTCTTCACTGGTATGAAGTGTGCAACCTTCCTCAACCTATCCACAGCAACCATGATGGAATACGATTGTCTAGTTGTCTTAGGAAAGCTTGTGATTAAGTACATGGAAATGACCTCCCATTTCCACTCCAGAATCATAATTGGTTATAGAATATCACCTGGATGCTTACAATCTAGCTTAACCATTTGAAAATCTAAACATCTAGCTACAAACTTCGCCACATCCTTCTTTATATTTAGCCAATAGTAGAACCTCTTCACTATAGTCAATGTCTTCTAGTAGCCTAGGTGACCCGAATATGGTTTCACATGAAACTCCCTCAAGATCACCTTATTGAGCTCATCGTTTCCCAACACATATATCTTGTCTCTAAATTTAATCAATCCATTTGTTGTCAGATGATAGTCAAAATCTTGTACACCTACACTTGTACCACTACATGTACCTGCACATGTACCCTGTTGCAACATGTGAAAAATATCCATATACTTGTGATCCTCTTGACCTACCTGCAAGATCCTATCCTGTAAATATGTCCCATAGGATCTCATAGATGCTATGTGATTTACCTATACATACCTCCTAAGAGCATCTATGACCTTGTTCTCCTTTCCCTTGATGTACATGATCTTGAAGTCAAACTCACTAAATGTGTCCAACCATCCAGTCTGCTTTGCATTCAAATTTGGCTGGTCAAACAGGTACCTAAACCCAATGTGATCACTCATAAATACGAACCTCCTACCAAGGAGATAGCTCCTCCAAATCTTCAGTACATGTATGATCTTTGTAAGCTCAAGATCATGTCTCGGGTAGTTTTGCTTTTGCTCGTTCATTTTTCGTGACTTATAGAATACTACTTGTCCCTCCTGCATAAGGACCCCACCAAGTCCTCTCTTTCAAGAATTTTTTCACACTACAAACTCCTTGTCTGGATCTACAATATTGAACATTGGAGCATGTGTCAACAATGCTTAAGCTGCTCAAAACTAGCCTCACACTCCTTTTCCCAATCAAAATTATTACCTTTCCTCTACAATGATGTGATAATATAAGAAATCTGTGAGAATTTTTTTATGAAACTCCAGCCATAACCTGCAAATCCAATAAAGGATCTCACCTCATCTACATTTTTATGAGTTACCCACTCCATGATGGCCCCTATCTTCTCTGGATCTACTGCAATGTCCTCCTTGGAGACAACATGTCCCATGTAATTTACCTCAATCTATAAGAAATTGCATTTGCTGAGTTTTACATATAACTGATGCTCTCTCAACAATCTCAACACTTGTACCTAATTCTTGGCATGCTCTTCCTCATTTTTAGAATACACCAATATGTCATCAATGAACACAATAACAAAATTGTCCAAATAAAAACGCAACACATTTTTCATCAAACACATAAATTTAGTTGGGGCATTAGTTAAATTGAATGGAACTAAAAAAAAATCATAATGCGCATACCTAGTCCTAAATGCAGTCTTATAGACATCCTCTTATTTGATGTGTTCCTAGTGGTATCGTGATCTCAAGCCAATCTTACAAAACATTGTTTCTCCCTTTAACTGATCAAAAAAATCATCAATCCTTGGTAATGGGTACTTTTTCTTGATGGCCACTTTGTTCAGCTGCCTGTAATCAATGCATAGTCTAAGAGTGCCATCTTTCTTCTTTACGAAAAACACTGGTGCACCCCAAGGTGATACAATTGGCCTAATGTATCCCTTGTCGAGCATCCCTTTCAGCTGCAAATTTAATTCTACCAGCTCAGGTCTTCTCATCTTGTAAAGTGATTTTGATGATGAAGCTGCCCCTAGCACCAACTCAATAGAAAATTATACCTCCATGTGAGGTTCCAACTCAGAAGTCTCTGCTGGAAACACATCCTGAAACTGTTGTAGGATTGGATACCTGCTCAAAAATTTTGCACCCTCAACTTCCTTACCTTTTTCACTAGAGATATGAACTGCAAATAGCACACACACTTTCCTACAACTATGCTTGGTCTACATGGCTGTCACCATCCTAACTGATGTGGCTTTCTTCTTTCTTTGAAATACCCTTGGTTTCCCATTGTGTAATATACCAAAATGGGAAGATGGGAATATAGAAGACATGCACAATTCCAAATAATAATAAAACATATAAAAATGGGAAAATTATGGAATACATCAAAACATCATACATATGAGAAGAAATAGATAATCCATATCATTATGTATAAACATAAAATGAATATATACAGTGCTCCAAAAACGATGGTTGAAACAACTCTACTGAAAACTAGCACTGGAAAGTAAAACCTCCTGTTATTGGGTAGGAGATCTATGTGTGAGATTATACTAGAGTTCTAAGAAAGATCTAGGATTTTAACCACAAATTCTACTTGATATTTACCCAAAAAAACCCAGAAATGGTTTGGCCATATTTTGAGTTTGGAATTTCGACCCTTTTTGGGTTGCACACTTCACCCCTGCTGGTTGAGTTCTGCACTCCCTGGAGATAAATGATGACATGGGGCTAAAATAACGATCTATCTACTGTAATAGCACCCACTTAGCTCAGTAAATGAAGGGATGGTCCCTTCTCTTGATTCCCAAGCTCAAAACTTGAGATATAGTTCCTCCATTGAGTATGCAACTGATGCATGCACAACTGCTGGGAAATAATGCGTTGTCTAGGAGGGTTGATGATGTAGCCTACTTATAGATAATACAATGCTGATCCCAAAATGCTGAAGTGATCCCCGGAGTGAAGGATTAATCCCTCACAGGATTACAAGCTGAGTTTCTTAGAACTTCCTCTTCTCCTCAAACACTCACTGCAGAATTACGCAATTCCTGTAGGAAATGTTTCTGCATAGGAGAATAGATGGATCACCTGATGCCAGATATGTCAATGAAACTCCCGTAGGACTGCAATAGATCCACAATGTGAAGGGTTGATCCCTCCATAGTTTTCTCATCTGAAGTACTGAGAAAAACCTTCCAACTCTCAAACCCAAGTTCAGTAATGTGTAATTCCTATAGCTAGAAGTGTAGGTTAGAGTGGCTGAAAGTGACACTAATTGTCGAAAGATGAATGTTTCCTAGCAAAACCTTCCCAGAGTAGGCACTCTAAGCCCCCCGTGGGTAAGGGTGGGATTCCCGCTCGAGAACACCTGGTGCTAAAAAACATAGCAAACTTAGCTAAGTAGCTGAAGTGTGCAAATAAATGTCTTATGAAACTCAAAAATTAAAATATAGACACCCCTTCCTTTGATTCCCTCATCTTCCTGGTTGTGAGCCTTCCCTAGCCTTGGCCCACCTCATAACTGCGCTGCACATGTGGCCACTAGCCTCCATAAAGACTGTGCTGCCCTCCATGATCTACATTAGTGTTGCAATTATTGTCCACTTCCTCCATCATGTGTGCATTTAATGCACCACTTCCTCCATCATCTCTGCAATTTATTCCCCACTATCTCCATCATCTTGCATTTATTCCTCCACTATCTCCATCATCTTCCTCATTAATGCTCTATGAAATCCACTCTTTCTTCATTATTATGCTGCTCTAGTACTCCATAATGCTACTCCACTACTCAATTAACCCCCATTCACACTATAGAAGTGGATTTTATTCATATATTGGGCTTATGGGTCCCTCCACCCTTTTATTTACTTAACTAAATAAGAAAAGTAAGAACTCACTATTCCTATTAGCTGATGGAAAATTTGGAATATTACAGTCCTCCCTGCCAAAATGTTGCTTGTCCTCAAGAAACTGCAAAAGTGGGATACTGCATAAATCCATCTCCCTCCTAAGTGGCATCCTCATATGGAAGGTTTCCCCATGTGCTTCAATGTGTTATGAATTCCCATCTCCATATTTTCCTCTCTAGAATGTCCAGAATGGCCTCTAGCTATGTAGCTAGATCCCTCTCCTCATCAATGAGTCCCGATGTGGAAACCATATACAGTCTAAGATCCTCTTCTCTGCATGAGATATGTGAAGTGTAGGAGTTTCTTCCCCAAGTGGAAAGTCCCAACTCATAAATTGTCTCTCCAACCCATGATCCGTGGAGTAGGTTGTGCCTCTCCATGCTCCCATCCTTGGCCCTGGTGGCCTTTCTTTCTCTAAGCATCATCTCAACCCTCTGAAAGTAGGAAATAGAGACATATGGATTGACATGTGAAATGTCAAACCGTACTCTCCCAATAGCAGCCACTGTAGCAATGCCTCTTGTTGCCATACCACATCATCATCATACCAACTATGGTAGCCATAATCTCTCAAGAGAATCCACCACAACAATGCCTCTTGCTGCCAAATCACATCATCATCATACCAAGTATGGTATCCATACTCCCTCAAGAGAAGCCAATGCAACAAGGCCTCATGCTACCACAACACATCATCATGCCAAGTATAAAATAGTGACATCCCAATTGACATGTGGAATGTCATATGGTGGCCATACTCTCCCAAGAGTAACCAGTGCAGCCATGCCTCCAACTGTTTCATCTCATCACTACTGTGCAAGCTAGGAAACGGTGATATGCCAATGGACATATAAAATTCATTGTCTTGGCCATACTCTCCCAAGAGTAGTCAACGTAGCCATGTGTCTTGCTACTGCATCACCTCAGTACTATGAAAAGCATGGAACATAACAATCTGAAATGTCGGGTGGTAACCATACTCATTCAAGAGCAGCCAGCACAACCATGCTTATTGGTGCCCTGTGTCATATATTTGCAAGTATCTTTCTAGCCATTTTCTCATCATCTCCATCCATCCATCCAACTATGGGTGATGACTCATATCATGCACTAGCTTGGTATCCACCCAATGAGAAGCTCCCACCAAAAAATTCTCATACAATAAAATTCCCCATCATTATCTATGGCCTTGGGAAGACCATGAGGCATGAAGACATCCCAGAAAGATAATCCGGTCATAGGTGAAGAGGTGTACTATGTGAAATGTTGAAGCAATGTGAATACCTAGATAGTGGATCAATGTCAAAAATACCATCCTCCAAAATCTGATGAAAATATTTCACTCCATGATATGTTGAAGTGCATCCTCCTTGAGATCTCTCCATGAGAGCCTCTCACCAATGGCCCGGTAGAACTTATGAGGTTCTGAATATGCTGCATGTAGAAACTTGTCTTTGAGTCATGAGGTACTCATAAATAAGTCTATGTCCTGATAATGGAAGATTCTATCCATTACATGATTTCTACCATCTACCATATTCCCATCCAATGCTTCATAAGTGAAGCAGTCATTAGAATTCTCAAATAATAACTGGGCCCTTGAATCATCACTGTTCCTCAGTGAAAACATTGTTGATCTCAGTGATAGTGCATCTGCTGTCATGTGGCCTTCTCCATACACAATGTTGAACTCATAATCCTGCATTGTACTAATCCACCATTGCTACTACTCCTCAAAATGATGCTGGAGAATATGGTCATTGGTCTTTACCCGAAATCTACTGCCAATAAAAAACTGCCATAATTTTCCCAATGCATGCATAATGGCCAATATCTCTTTGTCGTAAATATAATACGACAACTCATGCAACAATAACTTCTAGCTCTCGAAAGTTATTGTACAACTTCCCTGCATTAGGGTTGTGCTAATCCCATCCTCGGAAACTCCACACTCCAACACAAAGTGTTGTGTGCAACTCAAAAATGTCAAAATTGGATAGCTATACATCTTCTCCTTGAACCAGTCAAGGTTCTTCTATGCAGTGATAGTCTGCTGCTCTAAATCAACAATGTGTTGTAACCCTTGGTCATGAAATTTCCCTGATGGCATGACCCCACAAATATCCATCTAATGTGATGAAATAATATGGGGTGGAAATGTCTACATACCTTAGATCAACTGATGCTTGGGAACATCTTGCAATGCTATAAGAGTTCCTTCAATCGATGCAATTGCTTATTCAATTGTTGGTGATGGTGATGGTTGCTCCACTACTGCTGCATTAGTGTTGGTATCTACTTCATCTTACTCATGCACCTTCTGAATCATGCCTTGGAATATGAATGTCTAAGTATTGAGAACATCTTGCCAAAATGCAAGGGCTTCTCCAATCAGTGCCAGTACTCTTTCTGCAGCTGGTGGTGGTGGTATTTTCTCTTCTCCCAGTGTATCAACAATGACATCTCTCCTTTTCTCCTCATACACTTTCTCTTTATTTTCGGAGAGTGCCTCAATGGAATTTTCCTCCGGGTTTCTTCTATCAAACCTATTTACCAATCTTTGAGTGAACTCTGCATATAACCTCACTCTTGCATGTTTCAATCTGCCGAACCACCAATCATTTGCTTCACCCTCAAGGTGGAGCGCTACAATATCAATGTCTTCATTTTCTGCTACGGGGTGTAGCTGGAAGAAATCATCTAACCTCTCCATCCAAGCCTTTGTCGTGCTTTTGGATGACCCATCAAATGTAGGTAGAAAAAATCTATTCTGCATATGCCCTCTTCTTCTATTGCTGCTGCGGGGTCTCTGGTTCTCTTTAAACTGGAAAAACTGTTGGAAAGTTAGATTCTCTTTGAATTCTCTAGATTGATATTTGTACTCTACAAGATAATCACTCAAAGTCTCATGCTCCAAATATCCTCCATATCCATGCCATTCATTTCCTTCTGCAAGGAAAGTGGGCATAGTAGGGCGTTGTGGAACTTTATGCACTACTGGTTGCTTATACTATTGATAGGAAGTTTTAGGACCTTCTCCATTCTGAAACCATCTTGAGGTTTCATTTTACCTTTCCCTTCTCATTTCTTTGATCTCCATGGTGCACTACAAGGAAAATACCCTCTAGCAGATGTTTTTTAGAACTCCTCATAAAAATACCCTAGACATCCGTTTTTAGTGGAGATTACTAGAGGAGGTTGGTTGGCGGAGGTTTTTGCAGATGTTTTTTGTCCAGTGCGCTTATAATAGCAAACTGCACCGGTGCGCTCAACAAGAGAAAGAACTGGTGTGCACAAAACATTGACACACTAGACACCGTGCACTCCGTACACACCCGCTCGGTGCGTCGTATTACTATAGCGCACCAGTGCTCTACAACTCTTCTGCATCGTTGCATCATAAAAAAATGCGCCAAAAATGAAACCGCCCAGTGCAGTAGTAAGAAACCGCACTGGTGCGCCCATAAAAACCCCGCGCAC
The DNA here is from genome assembly GCA_034641835.2 of Pinus albicaulis. NCBI lineage: Eukaryota > Viridiplantae > Streptophyta > Pinopsida > Pinales > Pinaceae > Pinus > Pinus albicaulis. The sequence continues at coordinate 573,745,271 of CM076577.1, forward strand.
CGGAATAGGGTTAAATAAAAAAAAATTACGACCAAAAAACCATGTTATTCACTTTTCTCAGTGCTCCAGAGCTCTCAAGCACCGGTGCAATTTATCCTTGTTTGAGCCACCCTAACATTGGTGCTCCCATTGCACCCATTGCATGCACTTTTGCTGTGCATTACCCACCAATCTCCAACTTGAATTTTGAAAAAAGGTGGGAAAATTTTCTTTTGCAAATTCTACAGCCAATGTGCCTCCTCGATAGCCAAATGTACAAGTATTTTTCTTTTTTTTCCATAATTAAGCCTTTTAGCGAATTAGAATTTCAAATAACCTTAAATTAACCATTTAAAAGAAAAAGAAGATAATTGTCGCGTGGTGTGCTCGAGCCGTTCGACTTGCACTGGTTCGTGGTGTTTCCTATAAATTTACAGGTCGCACCACAAGTAGTGTTAATGGTATCTGCACTGGTTACGGGGCGGTATCGAAAGACACACTGTATTATTTTAAAAAATTTTAAAAAGTGTGGTGCAGTCATTTACCTAACCACATTGTTGATAATGTGGAATAGCGGCAACACGGTGCATTGACGGAAATTTATGCCCCAGGGCAGGTAATTTTGTCAGTGCACATCATTCCACATTTCAACAGGGTCAATGGTGCGGCGTGATAAACAGGTGCTAACGATATACACACCGGTTCTAGGGTAGTATCGATGGTGCACCATGTTATTATTATTGTTTTTTAAACTGCGGTGTGGTCGGTTACCCGACCACACCGTTGACCTAGTGGAATAGTGGCAACAAGTTGCATTGAATTAAATATCCACCTTGGGACGATTATTTTTGTCAGTGCAATGCTTTCCGTATTTTGATAGGGTCAATGATGCAGCCTGGTAAAAGACCGCACCATTGACTATGTAATGATGGAAGGAGGTCAGTCCAATGACTTAAATATACACCTCGGGGCATAGATTTTAGTCAGCGCACTGCACTCCTAACATCGTACATAGTCAACATTGCACTACAAATTTTCTGGAGCACTGTCACCAGTGCATATCATATGATCAAGTGCATCGTCTTCGGTGCGCTCATAAAAAACACACTAGTACTGGTGCATGACTATTTTTTTTGGCACACCGACTGTTTTTTTTTGTTTTCCCAAAAAAATTATATATGTATATTTATAAATACATGTCTCATTTAATAAAAAAATTGTATTTAATATTTCAATATTTCAAATACATGAAAGGAGAGAAGAGGGGGAACAACAACAACAACAAGCAGAGCAGTATAACATGGTTTGCCTGTGGGAGGCATGAGAGAGGGAGAGAGATGTGTACCCTCGCCCTATTATAGCAGCTACCCAGGGTCTCCTTAGGCAGGTAGGCCTCCTCAAGTTCTATGAGAAGGCTACTTCCCTAAAGGGCCATGGCTTGTTTTTGAGACAGCTTATCCGAAGGTGGAATGCCCACCAATAGGCTTTCTAGGTTGGTCATAACCATTGGTACACACCCACTAAGGAGGATATATATTTCATTATAGGGCTATCGAGGAGAGGGGTGAATTTTCCCTCATTCCCAGAGGTTCCAGCTGGCTCTCTTGTAGGGAGTCAGTGAGTGTACTCCCAGAGATACAATGGAGCATCAATACTCTCCTGCAGATTTTCAAGTCGCTGGAGGTTAGTTACATATTGGTGCATTTGGTAGTGAGGAGGTGCAGTGCCTCTCAATTCTAATTTCAACCATTTCACACAACACCAATGACGAGAAACGCATTAGTTGCTCGCTTCTATATTATGTTGATTCTGTAGTATAGGAGCCACGACTTGTCAGGTGGTCTGCCATTTTTTTGTGGCAGTTTTGTACAGCCTTAGATAGATGTCGTGCTCATCCACAAGGGAGGGTCAACGTCCCTTTTTCTTCATAGCCTTTTTGTTTATTTTCTCAGAGGTTTCCAGAAACAAGGCCTAATTTTGTTCGGCAGCCTCATAGGTTGATGTTTGAGACATAAATGCACATGTGGGGGAAGATGATGCCCAAGAGGGGCGAGACTGTGTTTCCAGCGAGGATATTGAATGATGCACTAGGATTGTTAGCCAGTTTTGAGGAGCATGCCTTCATTATGGTCCCCCTTCCTTATGCAGGTTTGGATTAGCGAGAATGTGTCAATATCCTCTTCATAGCTGATGAGACGCTGGATGATAGAGGTAATATTACTGTTTTATTTAAATTTATTCTAACATGTTCCTTAACTTTTTTTTATTAAATTTTGTAATGAAATTGTCTAATTATTTCTGTGTACTTGTATATATTTTGCAGACATTGGGTATTTTGATGGTGAGGACATGCTGTCACTACCACATGATCCAGGCCATGTGGAGTACCCTGATGATGATAAGGGCTAGCTTGATTGAAGATACATGATGGAGTTTGGTGACCAAATCACTAGATTGATTGTGGAGGCGGGCATGAGGCCCGCTCATATGAGAAACATACTGGCCGATGGTAGGCTATTACAGAAGTGGAGAGGCATGCCGCATGACATGTACAGACTAATGCATCATGTCGTAGGAGCTACGACCTTGGTTACGTGGTTGAGGAGTACCGTTGCATTTTATAGGCATGGTCGAGATGTAGCACGTGATCGACAGTCTGTGAGAAGTGACTCATCATCTCATGATCGTTCACCTTGCGCTGTGCCAAATGAACAGCCTCCACTAGCATTTAGAAGAAGTGATCATGAAGATCAGGCTAGACCATTGGCCACGTCTAGTCAGTAGCCTGTAGCATCCATCAGTACTCATGATCATGATCAGGCTGGACCATCGACCGTCGAGGCTGCACCATTGATTGAGCAGGCCTCCACTAGTACTATTATATTTCATGTTGTATCACTAGCTAATCCATGACATTTATATTACAGTTGTATATTTTGACATTATTCAATTATATATATATATATATATATATATATATATATATATATATATATATATATATATATATATATATATATATATATATATATATATATATATGGTCCATGTATTTTATGTTCATGTTTTAGTTGTACTTAATTTACATGTTGGTGATGATCATTATGTGTATATTGTTAGGTCATGTTAGATATGTTCATTTAATGTGTAGCTTGCAGATAGATGCGTATGTGATAGCACGAGTTATTTGACATGACATGTATATTTTATGTTTAATGTGTTGTGATGATGTTAATATATAATGTTAATTGTGTTTTGTTAGATGATCATGATCACGATGATGTTAGTGATTTTGAATGTTTTTTTTAGTCAAATATGATGTTTGTACGATGGTTATCATGAACGTGGTGTTTATTAATTAATTTAATATTAAATGATCATGATATTGTAAAATTGTTATAATATTTGTAATTTTAATTGTATGTAAAATTCTAAAATTGTAATTGTAATTTTAATTGTAATTGTATGTGAAATTGTAAAATTCTAATTCTAATTCTAATTTTAATTGTAATTGTATGTAAAATATTTGTAAAATTTTAATTGTATTAATGTGAAATTATTTTATTAAAAAATTTAAATTTGTAAATTTGTAAAATTTTAAATAATTGTAAAATAATAAATCTAGAATAATATGAATTATTGTAACATAATAAAGTTTAGAAAATAATGAAAATAAATTCATGTACCTTAGAATTATCATTATTTTATTATGATCTTAGATACAAGAAAAGAACTAATTTATACAGTACGCCATTGTTTTTGAGATCAACATAATTGCAAATTATCAAGTGAAATATTGATTTTAACATTAACACAATGCAAATTACTAATTAATTCAAAATACATATATATTATAATGTTTCAAAAAACCCATATTAAAAAATATAAATATTGATGAAATAACACATGTACCATATCACTCTCAGTTCTCCAAGAAACATGCATTCAACAAGCTAAACTTTGCTTTCAAGTTGTACAATAACATCATTGTCCCCAACTGGGTAGAATTTGACTGGTCGCCAGGTCCAAAGAGAGGGGTGGTGGAAGCAAATTTAAGGCTTTCGAAAAAGGTGTCAGCAATATGAGCACCATCCCCTAGTTGATCATCGTTTTGGAATTCATCTAACAACATTGTATCCATGGCGGTCGTATCCCTTAAGTAATCATCCATACCAACCTCTATTTGATTGCCTCCATTGCCAACTTATGAAGAACTACTATTGATGTAGTCATTCCTAATTGGTGAATATGGACATAGATGGAATTGAATTGGCGGTTGATTCAACCATTCTTGGTATTGTTCCTCTCCAATTTTTTCTCTTAATTCAATCTTCTTTCGATTTGAAATTGTCGTGGGGTGCAACGGAAGATGGTAGGTAGGTCACTCATCATCACTAGAATCCTAATAATTAAAAAAAAAAAAATGAACATGATTAGTAGAAAATATATGATATCAATTAGGAACCACGTTGACAATATTGCATGATTATAAATTTGTTTTACGTTGAAATAATCACATTAATCAATATACCAAACAATTATAATTATTACCATCATTTTCCCAGTATTGTGGCTAGAAGATGCAATATTGTCACAATTGGTAGGGTGAAGCGATTGTCCATTTGCATTTACGAAATGCGTCTTGCGGTATGCAAATCCTGATAAGAGCTTCTACATCATGAACCTGCAAATTTGTATACATTATAAATTTAATTAAGTTGTGCATGATTGACATGGATAAAAAACATAAATTCAATTAGATAATTAAAATATAAATAAAATCTTAAGTAAATATTATGTCTCGAGATGGATAGGGAGAAATATGCAATGGACTTTGAGAAATATTATGGAATGAGCTAGATTTTGAAGAATTATCCATTCGATATAATTAGGATAGTTTCTCCCTGTATTTGAGCAAAATTAACAATAAATTTTGGTGCACATACCTAAAAGTAATTTTGGTGCCTTAAAAATGGACTTCTTGTTATCAGTGTCATTTTATAAACCGGTGTTGTTTTATAAATAGACACATTGGTGTCGTTTTATAAACAGATGCACCAATGTTGTGCTATTACATGATGCAACAGTGACGAATAACCAAAAATAAAAAAAGTGCAACTCTATTTTCTTTATGTGAAAAAAAAGGTAAATTGAAAAATTGGCGGCAAAATATTTTTGAAAATCGAATTTCATAAAACATTTCTTTAAATACTAAACACTTTTCATTACTTCACTATTTTTGCAAAAAATTCCAGCCAGAGATTTGCAAGAGACATACCTGGAGCAAACGGAGCACAAGAGCACTGTGGAGCAAGGAAATACGTTTGAATAGAAGTATTAAAACAATCAAAATCCCAAACCTCTAGTCATTCAAACCTTGTAGCATAGAATTTCAAACGATCTCATGATTAAAGTTTATTGTTTTTTTACTTTTTCTGCAGTTTTTTACACACTAAAAGAAAGAAATCAAATTTTATTTTATTTTTACTTTTTTTTTTTTGCATTTTTTTTTACTTTATATTTTTCAGAAACAAAATAAAAAAAATCCATTTTCAAAAACAAACCCTAGATTATTTTTGTTTCTGCCATTTCTTCTCCATGTTTCTGTGATTTCAGAATTACGGCTTTTCAATTTAGATTTTTAGGGTTTGTATTGCTAAATATAGGCGTAAGACATCCAACCCACGGGACGACTTGCATAGTTGGATCCCAATCCTTCTTGGCCCTTTCGTGAAATTAAAAAAAAACAATTTTTTTTTTCCATTGGTGTCCCCGGCGTAACCTAGCGCACCGGTGCCGTTTTATAAACAGATGCACCAGTGCGGTGCTATTACGTGACACACTGGTGATGAAAAACCGCAAATAAAAAAAATGTAACTTTATTTTCTTTAAGTTAAAAAAAAAGCGGTAAATTGAAAATGGGCAGCAAAATATTTTCGAAAATCTAATTTCATAAGACATTTCTTTAAATACTAAACAATTTTCATTATTTCACTATTTTTGCAAAAATTACTAGCCAGAGATTTGCAGAAGATATACCTGGAGCAAACAGAGCAGAAGAGCACTGTGGAGTAGGGAAATACGTTCGAACAGAAGTATTCAGACAATCAGAATTCCAAACCTTTGATGATTCAAACCCTATAGCATAGAATTTCAAACGATCACGTGATTAAAGTTTTTTTTTTTTTACTTTTTCTGCAGTTTTTTTACGCAATAAAAGAAAAAAATCAAAGTTTATTTTTTATTTTTACTTTTCCTGCAAATTTTTTTTACTTTTCTGCATTTTTCGAAAACAAAATCCATTTTTAGAAACAAACTCTAGATTCTTTTTGTTTTCGCCCTTTCTTCTCCCTCTTTCTGTGATTTCAGAATTAGGGTTTTTCAATTTATATTTATAAGGTTTGTATTGTTAAATATAGGATTAATAAATCCAACCCACAAGAAGACTTGCACAGTCGGATCCCAATCCATGTCGGCCCTTCCATTAAAAAAAAAAAAAAAACAATTTTTTTTTCATTGGTGCGCTCTGCGTAACATAGCGCACCAGTGCACCACGCAAGTAGTGTGATAAAAAATTAAAAAAACAAAATATTTTTTTATTAGTGCACCATATGTAAAATATGGCACTGGTGTGCTATTGATGGTGCACCGTGAACATATTGTTTCAAAAGCAAAAAAATTTCATTTTAGAAACAAACCCTAGATTCCTTTTGTTTCTACTCTTTCTTCTCCCTCTTTATGTGATTTCATAATTAGGGCTTTTCAATTTAGATTTATAGCATTTGTATTGCTAAATATAGCTAATAAATCAAACCCATGGGACGACTTGCATAGTCGGATCTGAATCCATGTCGGCTCTTGCGTGAATTTTAAAAAAAACTGATTTTTTTTCATCGGTGCGACCAACGTAACCTAGTGCACTGGTGCACTGTATTATCGCAGCACACAACACAAGAACTGTGATAAAAAATAAAAAAATAAAATATTTATTTCTTAATGTGCCATATGAAAATATGCCGCCGGTGCGCTATTTCATTATGGCGCACTGCTAATGTGTTATTTCGCAAGAAAAAATATCCATTTTAGAAACAAACCCTACATTATTTTTAGTTATTCCCTTTCTTCTCCCTCTTTCTATGATTTCAGAATTAGGCCTTTTAATTCTAGATTTATAGGGTTTGTATTGGTAAATATAGGCCTAAGACATCCGACCGACAGGATGGCTTGCATAGTCGGATCCCAATCCATGTTGGCCCTTGCGTGGTTTAAAAAAATATATATATATTTTTCATCGGTGTGCCTGGCATAACTTAGCATACTGGTGTGTTGTATTGTACAAGCGCACCATGAAAGTACTGTGATAAAAAATTTAAAAAAAATATTTTTTTTATGAGTGCACCATATGTAGAATATGGCATTGGTTTATTCTACAAAAACTAACACTTAATGATTTTTATTAGTTTCTCTGTGTTAATCAGTGCAGTGGTTAACATGTAATGCACCGGTGCTCCTTGTTGACATTGAGCACCGTACGGTCTATTATACGGTTTTTGCGGTACGTTTATAATACCTCCACGCAACGAAGTCGGTGTGTACAGAATAAACGGCGCACCGATTTCTTGAGTTTTTTTTTTAACCTAAAAAGTTGACAATTTATTTATAAATATATTAATGAATGATATGGTACATGTTTCATATTGATAAATAAATGAATGACAAGTGATCAAGTAACAAAAACACTGATAACACATCAAGAAAATTAAAAAAATGCCGGTTCTTTGTAAATTATTTACAAAAAATATTATTTTTGAACTATATGTAAGTTTAACTAATATTTATTGTTTACTGTGTACCATGCTGAGCCACAAAATGACGAAGCTCGATAAGATTATTTCTGATCTAGGAGCAGAAGAGCGTAAAATCTTGACGGGAAAATTGCAAAAGGATGAATCAGATGAATGAAAAATTACTATCGATCCAATATGAGTTTCTTTTTTTAATTTTCATTAACAATATACTTAAAATTACTAGATAACATGTGTCAAACAATCTATTAATTCACATCTTTTTAATGTTCTACAGGGACCAAAAACTTAGAAAAGGAATGTTATTCTAAGAAAAGAAAAGAAATACAACATGCAAATAAAAATGAATTGCTCCTTAGCTCATCTGGAGTGGTGCTAGAGGTTAACGAAAGGGGGGAAAACTTTTACAAAAGTTTGAGGGATCTGGTGGAACGAATGTATAGACGTTCTTTCCACTTAAAATACAAAAAACCAATCCAATGATTCCAAGAACCAAATTTTATCTAAACCACAAGAACGGATTTGAGAGAATTGGTCAATGAGACAAGTCGGACTTTTAATAGCAAAAACGTACAACAAAAAAAAAGAACGAATGAAAAAGTAATATTCCTTTAAATGTTTGTCTAGAATTATTTATAAATATTACTTTTGTTATATCTAATTTTCATATATCAATATAAAAATTAAATAGTTTATTGTCATGTTACATTTTGAGGAAGATTATGAAAATATCAAAAGATGAACGAGCTGATATCAGAAATATGCCAGTAGGAATTTCCAAAATGTGTACAAGGAGATGGTCAAAGAAATGGACAAAATTTGATCATAGGAGGAGCCATCTCAACAACAACGTGCCTCAAATGTAATATATAATCATTGAATTTTTCGATCATTAGGTACAATAAATAAATAATTTAGCATTGAATATTAATTTTCAAGTATTTTCTTGCAGAAAATAAAAGAAAATGGAACCCATTCAGCAGATAAAACAGGACGACAAAGAAGAAAAGTGTTGATATCTAAGTTTGTGAGTAATTGTTACTTCCTTATAAAAACTTAACTATATTTCATTTTTATTTTATTTTTTAAGTTGTTTTACAAAAAGCATCATTGACTGTCTTCAAATAGGTGCTAACATACAAAGAAAAACCATTAGAGGAATTGATTGAAATTGGGTTAAACATGGGTTGTGAGTATATGTTGGCATATCATAAATTAATTGTGGAATTTGTAAGAATCTATCGATTTTGTTTTACTTAGCTCCATCTATAATTAATAGAACAAAAAAATATTTTATATTAAATATATGATTTGTTATGGGGTATAAAACTTGCAGGAAACAAAGTATGGAACTGCGTCAACATATCAAATTTTGAAAGATGACATGTTACATGGTTTTGAGAGAATGTGTATATTTTATGAGTCAATTGTTGCAATGGTACGCCATTTATTTTCTATTTACCTTGATGTATATTATTTAATATTGAAATTTTCATTATTCTCACCAATTTATATGCACTCGTTACAGTTTATTTTTATGTTTGTAGATGGAAGGTGAAGAAGAAGAAAACAATCAACATAGTGAACAAACCATTCTTGAAAATAACGAAAGTCATGGAAGTAGCTCTAGCAGTGACAATAGTTCAAGCGAAGAATAATGATCACTATGTTTGGATATCAAAGCAAGACGTTGGATTTTTGAAATATTATCCTCTGAAATTAGACATTTTGTTTAATGTAATGGACATAGTGTCCCAATTGAAAGACAAAGGGATACCAATAACTATCCCATTTTGTATGACAAAGACTATCTTATATATATATATATATATATATATATATATATATATATATATATATATATGTTTTAATTTATTCTATTGCTTTCTCCATGGTTGTTCTCAAATGCACTAATAAAAATTTAATTCATATCAATATTGTTATAAGATATATATGTGTCAAATTTTGATGAATAATGAATTTTAAAAAATCACAATAATTATGATATGATATAAAAAATTAATCCAAACATCACATTCAAATGCATTAATATAAATTTAATTAATATGAATACTATTATAAGATGTGTCAACTTTTGATGAATAATGAATTTAAAACAATCATAATAATTGCAGTGTCACGGGTTGATGTTTCTAAAAAATACAAAATTGAAAATGGTGCGTGTTAGTTACTGTACACCAATGCGTTTCTACAATCAATGGGCACTGCAAAAATAACAAAACCAATTAAAAATATTGGTGTGTTTGTGTGGTACTACGCACCGGTACATTTATGTGGAATTACGCATTGGTGCATTTGTACGACCTCTGGGCATCGCACAAATATCGATACCAATGATAAATCTCGACGCGTTTGTATGATACTACACACCAGTACATTTATGTGTCTCTATGCACCGATGAATTTATATGACATATGGTCACCACAAAAATACCAACACCAATTATAAATATTGGTGCATTTGTGTGATACTACACATCGGTGCATTGCTATAAGTATACACACTGGTGCATTGAGATTACCTATGGGCACCACACAAATCCCAAGACCAATTAGAACGGCCACATCCGTTGTATCACCAATGCTACACCCAGTGCAGTTTTATACCTTGACGACCCGGTGCATTCTCCTTCTACTGGGTTGGGCCACCTTCTAGATGCATGCACCGGTGCGTTCAAGCCCAAGTAGCGAACCGAAGAAAAAAACATCCGTAATAACCTCCAGCCACCCATTTTTTTTAGTTGTATTGAATTTTCGTTGAAAGCTTCGCCAAAACCTCCGTAACCATAAACAGATGTTGTAGAAAATGTTTTGTTTGACAATTTTGGCCAATTTTATAACACTAAAAGCCTACTTTATTACCTCTGCTAGAGGGTCTTTTCCATGTAGTGATGAGATCATGGATAGCTCTGAAGAGAAGTGTGGCAAAACTAAATCCTTCTGCCATTGAAGACTTTTCCTTTTTCTTCTTCTTCTTCTTATTCCTTTTATGTCATGAAATGCCCACAATATGAGCCAAAGATCATGCTTTGATACCACTATAATATCCCAAAATGGGAAATAAAAGAATATAGAACATATGCACAATTCCAAATAAGAATAAAACATATAAAACTGGAGAAATTCTGGAATACATCAAAACATCATACATATGAGCAGAAACAACTGAGCCATATCATTATTTATAAACAATAAATTAATATACACAATGCTCCAAAATAGGATGCACTCAAGCCATCCAAATATGGTCGAAACAACTCTACTGAAAAATAGCACTGGAAATTAAAAATAACTACTACTGCTAGGAAGAAGATCTATGTGTGAGAGGCTTCTAGAGTGCTCATAAAGGTCTAGTATTTTACCCACAGACTATACTCAAGAAACCTAGAAACACCCAGAAATGGTTTGGCCATATTTTGTGTTTGGAATTTCGGCCTTTTTTGGGTTGCACACTACATCTCTGTTGGCTGAATTATGCACTCCCTGGAGACAACTGTTGATAGGGGGCTGCAAGAATGATCTATCTGCTACAGTAGCACCCACTTAGCTCAGTAACTGAAGGGCTAGTCCCTTCTCCCAATTCCCAAGCTAAAAACTTGAGATATAGCTCCTGCACTGAATATGCAACTGTTGCATGCACAACTGTTGGGAAATACTCCGCTATCTAGGAGGGATGATGATGTAGCCTGCTGCTAGATAATACTATGTTGATCACAGACTGCTGAACTGATCCCGAGAGTGAAGGATTAATCCCTCACAAAATTCCAACCTGAGTTTCTTGGAACTTCCTCTTCTCCTCAAGCCCTCACTGCACAATTACACAATTCCTGTAGGAAATGTTGCTGCATAGGAGAATATATGGTTGGGCTGATGCTAGATATGTGAATGAAACCCCCAAAGGATTTTTATGGATCCACAGTGTGAAGGGTTGATCCCTCCATAGGTTTCTCAGCTGAAGTACTAAAAAAAACCTTCCAACACTCAAACCCAAGTTCAGGAATGAGTAATTCCTATAGCTGGAAGTACAGATGAGAGTGGAACTGATTTCCGGATGATGAATGCTTCCCAGGAAAACCTTCCCAGAGAAGGAACTTGAAGTCCCCCATCGGTAAGGTTGGGATTCCCGCTCAGGAACACCTGGTGCTAAACAACACTGCAGACTAAGCTAAATAACTGAAGCGTGCAAAGAAATGTCTTACGACACTCAACAATAAAAATATAGACTCCCCTCCCTTTTGCTGCCCTCATATTCCTTTTATGGTTTTGAGCCTTCCCTAGCCTTGGCCCACCTCGTAACTATGTTGCACATGTGACCACTAGCCTCCATAAAGACTGCGTTGTCCTCCATGATCTCCATCACTACTGCAATTACTCTCCACTTCCTCCATCATGTGTGCATTTAATGCACCGCTTCCTCCATCATCTCTGCAATTTATTCTCCACTATCTCCATCATCTTGCATTTATTCCTCCACTGTCTCCATCTTCTTCCTCATTAATGCTCTATGACCTCCACTCTTTCTTCATTATTATGCTAATCCACTACTCAACAATGCTACTCCACTACTAAATTAACCCCCATTCACACTATGGAAGTGGATTTTATTCATCTATTGGGTTTATGGGTTCCTCCATCCTTTTATTTACTTAACTAAATAAGAAAACTAAGAACACTAATATTCTAATATTTTGACGATAAATTTGGAATACTACATATTTTCATCCAAGCACTCAACGGATTTTTCATAAATATCTATGTTGGTCCTACAAAGGTATAGCGAGTCCATACCTAATAGCATATTGTATGACCCTAATGGAATTATGTCCAAGTGCACTATTGTAGGCATATTATTTAACTCAAATTCAGAAGCTCTTACCCAATGGTGAACTCTTTTCTTTGTACCTATATCCAATTGCACTAACCAAGATTTTGCATGCATTTCCTTATTCAAACCGCACATATCCACCAAGTCAGGACTAACATAGCTATAATTAGATCCAAGGACAATCAAAATGGAAATAAATTGGTCATAAAGCTTACCTTCCATCTCAATGATAGTTTCTTGGTGATCTGATTTTCTTTTGTACACAACTACATAAATACGAGGAATGTTATGCCCAAAATCCCCAACATTCTACGCCTCATGTGTATTGTATATCTTAGGCCTGTCACCTTGGTTCTATGGAAAATCTCTCCTAAGGTGCTCCTCACCACATTTCCAACACTCCAACCATCCAGTACAATTACCTCTATGTTGCTGTTGTGATCCATATCCCTATATAGTTGCATTGAACCTCTTTTGAGGTGCCACATTTTCTTTCTCATCTACATTTTGAGGCCTTGCTCTCTTAGGCTGCCATTTACCTTTACCTTTATCTTTCCCCTTCCATCCTTGCTAAGATCCATTCTTATGTTTTGAATGTTCATAGAAATTCTTCGATTTGCTAATGAATTCCTCAAGTGACCAAGGCTCATCACACTCAATTTGATATCTAAATGCTAATAAAAAACCACTAAAAAATCACTCAACTGTATCATTCTCATCTTTAAGATATGGTACATACCTCAATAGCTCTAAGAATCTGGTCGTGTACTTTTCATCCATCATTGACTCCATCTTTAGCTCATAAAATTCTTTGGCCTTGATGTCATGGTAGCTCTCTGACAAGTACGTCTTCCTGAAAAGCCTCTTGAACTCATGCCAACTCAAGTCTTCTGTCCCAATGTCTCTCACCTACTCCACATATTCCCACAAATTTTCTTCTTTACCTTTCAAATTGAAGATATAAATCTTGGCCTTCATATTATTTGTGTACTCATGCATCTCAAATAATTTGTTCATTCCAAGTATCCAAGCCTATGCATCTTCTGGTTTCTTTAAGTATCCATCAAAAATATGTGGTTTTTATTTCTTAAATTCATCAAGAAAGTATCCCATGTCACTCCTCGTGTACGGATGATAACGTGGAAATCATTATGTCTATCTGAAAAAGAACTAGAGAAGTAGTTGTACTCATCACCCCTCCTATCTAGAGTGTCCAACAATCTTCCATCTCTCACTTTATCAGCTCTATATGATCTGATCTGTTAGGAGACCTACTACCATATTCCCCATTAGTTCTTTCCTCCTGTCCCTAGTTGATCTGAAGTGGCCCTTGTCACTGAAATTCTGACAAGATCTAAAGAAGTATTACATTCACCTCTGCTTGTTTCTCTTGTGCCTTTATGATCCTGCCATCTCTTGCCTTACAACTAATTATTTCTTCCTTTAATATTCTTAATGTGTCTTCCAAATCAAAAGAGTTCCCACCATGCTTCTCATTTAAGTCATAGGGAGAGTCTTTATAGTATACCAACTTTCTATCAATTTTGATCTTTCTCCTGCAAGTTATAATATGTCATCTAAACCAAATAACAATAAACCAATGTATCTTAGTATAATTTGGGGAGGATACCTCATTTGCAAGATCATCCAATCAATGTGATACTAGCATAAAAATAATCACAAAATAATATAGACATATAACAAATGAATGTACCAATCACAGAAACATCATTCTAGCTAGACTCCAGTCATCACTAAATGACTGCATCACCACACATACCATGACCTATTTGCATGAAGACATAAACCATGTCGACTTACACGTACAATACGCAAGCATAACCAACACATAACCAAGCATGAATGACCAATACATGTCCAACCTATAGCATCACGTAATCAAGCATACACAAACAACATCGAAGCATGTTGAATATGTGACCTAGCTTAAACAATAAATGCATGTACAACATGTAAGAAAGTGTGCACGGAAAATACATACACATGAACCACACATAACTAGTTATAAACTCATGACAACATGTTGACAAAAACACCATCAACCCTTCCATGGCGACACCACTGCCACCATGTCCAACACAATGCAAATGCAACAAGAACATACACCATAGGTATGAGAAGCACATATGAACCTAAAAGAAAAAAATGAAAAACACACCGCTCATCTAATCCAAGGGTTGAACCATGCTCTGTTACCACTCTGTAATACCCTCTTCCCACATCTACCCAAGTAACTAGCCAATCGGGGTAAACATGTGATGAGAGCTATGATGATCAGACTCAACCTCCTAGGTGTCCTTAAGGAAATGGAATTGACAGAAACCTATCACACAGACCTTGCAAAATAACCATAGAATCCGAGGAGCCAACCTAAGCAATCATACATCTTGATCTTGGGTCCCACAGACATTTTTAGCTTATGGGCCTCTAGACACATCCATAGGCCTGTAAGCTAGCATCTATGAGCCTTTGGATGCATTTATAGGCCCACATGGCAGTGTCTAGGGACAAAATTACTCAGTGCTATGCCAGAGTCCCCGGGATTTGAGCCACTTTTTCAGACTCAGAACCCAGTGCACTGCCAATAATTTCATAACAAACTCATAGATGAACTATAATGACCAAACAATGATATATTTACAAAAACATCGACGAGGACTAAACTGGACCCCTACTATCCATGACAAGAATTTCGTAAAACATGTCACAAATGAGAAAGTACAGGTATAAATGAAAAAATAGAGAAAATGGAGCCCCATGCTTATTTGAGAATTGCTAAGAAGTTTTTATACTCTACATAATTAGTTGTAATACAATCTATTTGACCATAGATACATTGTGAATTCATTTACGAGTAAAAACATATGGAGAGCCATACATCATCATTGTCATAATATATGTTGATAACCAGCAAAATAACAACATAAATACTATGAATTCATCAACCATATAGTAAAAATATAATTCAGTAAATTTACACATTACATTAAAAGGGAATGAATTTCTCATTAATGAATATAGAAACCAACTGGGGATGGGACTACCACGTTCCACCCGACCATAGATTGGCTGAGCCAAATCCCTCTTTAGCCAATCACCCCTGTGCCATATTCAAAGCATGAATGTGGGACTCATAACCAACAAAAAAGAACCAAACAAACATGAATTAAACCAGATTTTTCCACCTACATCGTGAGGAATTTTGGTGCCTCCTAGTCTCTTAGGTTTTACCGTAGTCCACAATCTGATCCGAGGATAACTAGGCCCTACACTGAGATCCACTCTCCATTATTTTATACACATCCCATCCCAGGACTACTAGGCCCAACGAAGAGAAATACACCTCTTGGATTTACTGTATATCCCTCCATTCATCGACAAGGATTCCTAGATTCACCGAGTCATAAAATATTGGCTTTACCACAACCCAAAGTCCAGTTCAAGGGTTACTAGGCCATTGGATTTATCGTGATCCACAGTCCAGTTTAGGAACCACTAGGACATGTTTTTTTCATTTCATAGATCCACCTCACTCAGCTTCGAGTCAATCCGACAATCCAAACCAACTAAAGTATGAGAATTCATCTCATCAAGGTTATCCAGAAATGGCAAGGCTAGGATGAAAACACTATCACACCTGGAAAAAACCATGCCATGACAGAAAATAACCACATGCAATACCATATATTTCATATCTAGAAATAAAATCATACATGTAAATAAATACTTGCAAAGCATCTTGTTGTAGATGCTTGATCATGTTCTTCCTTGTTTGCTCCTTCCTTCTTCTTGCTTTCTTTCCCTTCTTGCTCCAATGCCAAAGTTCTCCAAGAAAACTTGAAGTGTCCAAGAGTTTGTGTGTGTGTGTGTGTGTCTGAGAGAGAGAGAGAGAGAGAGAGAGAGAGAGTAATGAGAGAGATCCAAAACTAAACTGACAAAAGGTACCAATTGATCCTCAGAAGCCTTTTTATAGATGAGGCCTCTATTTTCTTCATTTTTCAATTATTTTCCTTCATTTTCCTCCTCACATGAAACCTATGACCTTTCATCTTCCTTTTATCCTAATTTACATTATTTTTCATAAATAAATGTGCTAAATATGTCATTTTTCATTTCAAAATATTTTCCCTTTTCATTTTCCAATTTCCTAAGCCATATTAACCGAAAGTAACACCCACTAAGATGTTTTTCCCAACATTCAACTTGGATAAGTGTCCCATCAACCATGGTTATTATTTTTAACTTTTATTACATGGAATTTTTCCCGAGGGCTATTAAAATATGTGTAGCCGTTTATATGATCTTGGAAGACTCATGTGCCTCTATTATTGATGTTCAGAAATATATTTAACGTTTAAATTTATTTATATATTTTTATTCAGGTTCATATTCATGTCTAACATGGTTTGTAGAGGTGATGTCATATTAATCTCACAAGAATATTATTATAAAAAAGAAAAAAAATAGTTAATAAGAGAAGGTTAACTTATTTTTCTCTTAGTTAAGAATCAATCATATGTATTTATGTTATTACCTAAAGAATATGTTTTTTGCAATGTAAGAAAGTGGTTCATGAACCATCATAGGTAATCAAAAAATTTGAATCTTAAAATGGAAAAGTCGAATGAGAGAGAATGAAAACAATTTTTCCAAGACACCTCTAGCAAATAATTATATATGGGGGCAAAAATTAAGGGAACAATTGGTAGATTCTCCAAGGAAAATATAAGTAAACATGTTATCTTTCTTGAATAGTTGGCATAGTTAGTGCACATAAAAGATAAGTTCAAAAGGTTATTTTTCTTGAAAAGAATTTAGTAGTTTATTTCTTGAAGATATTTCATGGGTTTGTAGATATTTTAATGAGTTGTTCTTGGAAAATAAGTCATGAAGAACCCATGCTAGTTTTTCCTGCAGGAAAAGAATATTTGTTTCTTTGGGAAATATCATGTTGATTATTCTATGGAAAGAATAATTTCATATTGGGAAAATATTATGTTGTTTCATATATGTTGTTCTTGCTTGAAAAGAATAAGTGATTATGATACATTTCTTGGAAATCAAGCAGTAAATAATGATTTTTGTAAAATACATTTGAAAGAAACATGTATTTTCATGTTGTATGGCATTAGATTTTCTTGAAATTGAAACACATATTTAATAGCTATTATGTTTAAACTCTCCTTTTAAGAAAATGGAAGTGTATTTGCATGCATGAAAATTGAACTAGTTAGTTTGATGTTTCTTGAGAGGAAATAAGTTCCTTGAGAGGAAATAAGTTACCCACATGCATGATATAGAAATAATATGTTTGATATTTCTTGAAATAAAATGTGTTATTTCCTTGCACCAAAAGAAAAACAGAAATATTGTGTTTGATCTCTTGAAAGGAGATATGATCTTTGTGTCAATGAAAAGTAAACCTATGGTGTTGGATTCTTTAAAAAGAAATATAAATGGAAAGTATATAGTTATTGTGTTAGGTATTTTGAAGAGAAACAATAATTTACATGCAGAAAAGAATAATCATTATGTTCGACCTTGGAAGAGAAACATGTAATTGCGTTTAATAAATGCATTAGATTTTCTTTGGAAAAATAATTATATCTGCACTAAACAATAACTAACACACTAGTTTTATTTTAGAACAAAGCATGCATTTGTGTGTACAACGGACTTTGTAAATAAATCTATCTTGGGAAATATGCTTTTGCATGATAATAGTATCTATTATTTTATATTTCCCTTAGAATGGGACATACATTTGCATGCATAATAATAATAATAATAATAATAATAATATGTATTTTATTGAAAAGTGTACTTATTTGCATGCACCAAAAGTAATAGCTGAAGGGCCAGTTCTTTTGATAAATTTTATGTAACCCAAATGCATGATGTGCTAGTCCTTTAAAGGAATTTTTGGAGAGTTATAGTGATTTTTCTTGTACGACTGTGTGCATGTGGAATAAGGTTTATAGTAATGTGGTATTTATCTTGAGTCACATGCTTGATAATTATTTTCTTACACTTAATGCATGAGTAGTGTTGTTGGAAGAAGCATGTTGTGATATTATATTTACATCTCATGTATTCACATGAATAGATGTTAAATGATCGTTTCAAAATACTAGTTATTGGTTGATTAATGCTTTATCTAATCATGATATAAAAGCTTGTCGATGACAACAATGATGAGAAAGGATGGTGACTTGTACAAATGATCGATTAAGTTTAACATTATGGTAGGTGAAGAAATTATGGTCCACATAGATGAATGCAAGTTGTAGGACGGTCCACTAATGGAACAACTAGGCCACAAAGATATAAAGAGTGGAGATTTGTGGGTAAACGATTTCATGATGATTGTAATATATATTAACTAGATATGTTGTATTTTAATAATATTTCTTTGTAATATTTTATGACAATGGTTAATGTATGGATTCCCTTATAAGCCATTAAGTGAGGGGTGAGCACCCTCACCAATTTTTAATAATAAAATTAAAATTTTGTTTGTTTTCACTGTACGGGGTTTTCATGGTACATTGGTGTTCAATGATGTGATTGATTATTGTGTCAATTTGATGATGTCGATTCCTTGCATGATGTGATGTTTATAATATCAAATATGTGATTAAAGTTTATGTTAATATGATATAACAATACTTGTTAATAGTTATGTAACTTACTCTATGTAATGATGAAAATTACATCTAATATTTAATGAAAAATTCAAAATAGTAATTTAGATAGTTACCCATGGGTAAATTGTGTAAAAAAATTCTTGGTGTAACCTATGTCTACATGTTCCATACAACCTTTCATAATTTTTCCAAATGTATGTGGATAAAATTACATATTAAATAATTTATTTTTACATCCAATTTTAAGAATAATAATAAGCATGGTTGTTTTTTGCTAGCTACCATGGAGGTTGCATCAACAAATGTATTCATGATGCTTAGCCTATGTATTAACTATTTTTTAGTTATCAAAAAATTTATAAACAAAAGCATTACAAACACTATCGTGATGCCCATTCCATGAGAAAATTTGTTCTTTGGAATTACGAAAAACTATAAATAAACCACATCACGAAAATTTTGGCTCGCATTCTTGATTTATGTTCGAGAAAATTTTGACTGACATTCTTGATTGATGTTTGACGATGCCATTTGGGGAATTTTAAGAAAAAATTTCTATTAAATCCTTTTGCATCACTACAATTGGAAGGGCTATGCTAATATGCTACTGGTAAACAAGCAAAGCTATCATGATGGATTGGAGGAAAGGCCGGGTAGGCAGTCTATAGGTCTAACTCTAGAATTCTACTGCTTTAAATTTCTTTGGTGAGGAGCATGGGGGAGTGGAGGACGTGATCACCTCTCTCATGGTTGGGCGGATCATCCAGTGAAGTAGAAGAATATCCAGATAAGTTATTTATGAGATAAAAGTGTTTATTGGCATGACTGTGTTTTATGTGTTTTCTTGTTAGAAATGGTTATGTTTAAATGTCCAAATTTATTTCATAAAGAAAGTATATAGGTGCAATAAAAATTCTGGGAAAAACACTGTTGACAGGTTAATTGTTATTTATTGTTATTTGAGTTAACTAGCAGGTTGGAAAGTTGGTCTTAGATTGGGTCTTATCAGTTGAGTAGGGACTTCAAAACTTTAAATTGGCATGAGACTCAACCAAGAAAAAATAATAGAGTTTAAAAAATTCTATAGTGATACACTACCTTGTTAATAAGGGTCCCAATGTCAGAAGAGTAGGAGGTTTAACAAAATATAGACGAGAAATTGTTATGGTAGTAAATCCATGAACCTAGGGTGTCTTGGTGACAACCCTCACAATTATTTATGTATATTAAGCCTATAGTTATATAGTTAAATGAAAGAATGTAAAATATCATTAAACCAACTAAAGCAGAGGTTTAAACCCTGCATTCCAAGAGTAGGTACTAGTAGGGTTTTGCATCCTCTAGGGTTATGTAATATTAAATAAGAAAAGAACCCCCGCTTGGCACAAATATATTTGTACATGTAGTAAGCATATTCATAACCTCTATAGTGGTGTACACTGCATATAATAAAATAACTATAATATACTTCTCCAACATAGCTAAACATCAAAGTGATTCAAACGTAGTAAACCTGGTATTTGACGAAGAAATATGTGAAATAATTAAAATATAGAATGCATGCCTCAACTTTAATGCCGACGAAAAGCAGTGTTTTAAATAAACTCTAGAAAATACCAAGATGTAATACTTGAAAACAGTTAATTACATCAATAAGAAGAGATAAAAACCGATACTTCCCTTCAAAGAGAATAGAAAAACATAGACAGAACCAATGTTTTTAATATGTATGAAACTAGAGGAATATTTTGAATATAAAACCTTGAAGTAGGCATAAGCCTTTTGCTGGAATTCATTGTGGAATTAAACTACCACCCAAATACTAACACATAATAATTTAAGGCATTGAAACCCTCACTCATAGGTTCGAATTAAAATATTTGACAGAGACAATGTATTGTAATTAATTAAACAGAGTGGGAAACAAGCTTCCAGATTCACGAACTTCCATTAAAATCAACCTCCAGCCAGAGGGATGACCCCACCGAACCCTGCCACAACAGAGGGGAAGGTGAGCTACCCTCAAACTTGATAGGGTTAAGGAATTACCATATATATTTTTGTCATGAGAAGTAATACAGAATGGGGCAGAGACCTACTTGAAAATTTTGGAGAGGATTGGTGCCATTGAGCTTAGGCTTTGTAAACTCTAGGCTGGTGGTAGAGTTGATCCAATCACGAAGCCCTATTACACATCCAAAAACCTTAACGTTAGAATTACTTGGAATGAAAACCCTACACAGGGAAAAATATTAATGTCGAAGAACAGCAAGTCGAAAATAGGGTTTTACAAGTGCTTGCAAGCCATGTCGAGGGCCGACCTATCCTCACTCCGATGCTCTGCACTGCGAATTCCCTGTAGCTAGAAAAAACATTAAAAAAAACTAACCATAATGACAGAACAATAAGAAGGAAAAACAAATTTTCCAAGCGATAATGAAAATCAATGAAAGCAACGCACCAGAGTTGGGTGTTGGGTATACCTGACAGAGACAAAATATTTCCCTAAGGCATACCGCGAATCCTATGGTAAACAAACCCTTTGGAAAACCTTCTTGGAGAAGAGAGCAACAACACGAAGGAAAAATGAAAATGAGATTGGTGGACTGAGCAGAAGGAGGGTTAGTTAACCTAACCTCCTTAGCATCAAGAAAGACCATCAAATGTGATCTAAGAGTGTGATCAAGACAAGTGTTGAACCATACCACAGACATATTCTAGTTAAGAGAAGTTCTGAAAGATTCGTAGACTATCCCAACTGTTGCGAGAGCTTAATGTTCGAGTTTATCAACTAGGTTATGCAGTAATTGACATGATCATGATCGTTCTTCACCATTAATTACATTAAAAATACACTTACTCAAACTATACATCATATGCTGGATTGGCAACAGAATGTCTATACTTATGACTATGTCGTATTAAAAACTTAAATTGTGAGGTAAGGTTGATGTGATAGCCTCAAAAAGCGGGGTTAATGTCTATTTTATGAATGACTGCATAGTCCGTCAATATGTGTAGACATATGCTAAGTAAATATAATGTATAGGTATAGTTTCATCGTAATCATAGAAATATGAATGGTATGAATCACAAGGTGCTCTAGCCTTTGCAAATAACTTTTTTTTATGGTTATAAATGTAGTAGTAGTAGTATATATTACATATAGTCTATTTAAGTTCTAAATTGAAATATTTATTAAAAAAATATTAGTTTTTTAAATATTAATTACTTTATAAAATTATATTACTTAATATAGACATTGAAATATTTTATTTTTTATTCAAAGAGTGAAAGTGAAATATGCATGAAAGAAGCAAACAAAATAAAAATGGGTTATTAATATTTTATAATGCTTTTAATTAAAACTAACCAATATGTATAATCATTCATGTTTTTATTATAATAAGATTGTTTTTTCATTTAAAATATTTTATTTAAAAATATATGTCAACTCCAAATTAAATAAAGAAATAATTATTAAAAAATAAGCCTACAATCTCTATAATAATTTAAGTCTATAATAATTTAAATAGTAGAATTTCAAATTAATTCTCCACCTTTTATTTTTAATGTTTCTTTGTTTATAACATTTTGCGATATCTTTAGACTTACTTTATTGCAAATTACAGAGTGATAATAGAATCATATATTCAAACAATAAAATATAATACAATATTCAAACTATAAAGATAAAAAAGTGTTGGCTATGTTGTGATAGGATAATAAAAGACATTGTTCCCTCTATCATGAAGAAATCTTAAAATCCAAAGCAATAAATCCTTAAACCCTGAATCATAATAAAGGGTCTCCCCCTTACTTTTAAAGCCCCCACACCAGTATTATAATCAGATATAATTATATGACACTCTGCATGAGGTTCCACACTGGTAATATCTGCGTGAGGCTCCACACTGGTAATATAAAACAAACCCAAGTACAAAATAGCCCAACGAGAAAGGGCTTCAGGGTGGGAAGGTATCCCATAAAGAACAATAAATAAAACATATTTATTTCAGTAATAATAAAACTATTTCTTGGCATTCTTAACATGGTGACTGAGCATGAACCGTCACGATTAAAAAGTAATTTCTTAAACAACTTTTATAATAATCTTAAATATGGAGAAATGAAAAAAACTTGAAAAATATTGACGAATCAATTTTTTTTCCATTAAAAAGTAATTTCTTAAAAAACGTTTATAATAATATAAAAGAGAGAGAAATGAGAAAAACTTAAAAAAATATTTATTAATAATTTTTTTTTTCGATAAAATTAAAGTGTGTTGTCTTTAAATCAAGCCTCAGAAAATTAAAGAGTGAGGAAGATGCAAGTGCATGAACCGTAGAAATATATTTTATAGTTTGTTGATCTAGTGACATGTTGGCTATAAAATTCTGCAAACAGTAAAGCTAAACAATCTCTGCAAAACGTGAGAATATTAAACTTGAAAATGTTGAATTAATTTCAGATCGAATGAGCATGGAGAGACTTTCCATGGGATAGAGTTATTTAACGTGTTTTTAATGCGAAGTGCAATATTTTCTATGGATTGGACACATTGAAATAAGCGGTATGATTCCCCTTGCTTTAATCGAGCTACACATATTTTACTAGACCCGTGCAATTTGGGCGCTATCAACTATGGAGCAAAGTTTTCTTCACAAATCGAATTGCTAGGATTACTTAATAGTTTGAATTTTATTTCCACTTACTCTAATTACATGGGTTTAATTGGGGGAATAATATCATATCATGTGTCATAGTGAGTATATATAAGTAAATATAGTGTGGAAAAAATGGCAAAATATATTGAGTATATAGGAAAAAGGGTTTTTATATGTTGTGTATAAAAAATAGAGCTAAAAAATAATGAAAAAATATAAAGGGATATCAAAAATATTAATGAAAAAATGGATAACTATTATATCTAGTGAAAATAGAGGCTTTTAAAAATGGAAAGGTGTATTAGATTCATATTTGTAGGGGTTAAATAAATCGATTTTTAGTAATAAGATTATTCTTTAGTATGCCATAAACTTAGTACTCTTAGAATGTCACATCTCCTAAGTAATTTTTTTTTAAAATAACACTTTAACACACACTTTTAAATATAATTATAGATTAACTACCCTTTAGCGCAATATCATTACTCATTTCTTATAGACATGGATGTGATTGTTATTATTAACATACGTGCATAGTAAGGTATGGTTCAGAGGTTGTATATATGTTATACGGTATGCTATCAGAGCTTATTTAATGTAACACCCATTAACAGCTATTAAAAAAAAATTACTTTCTACCAAAATTGATGACAACCTTTCATTCATATATACATTTGATAATATCTCTATAGAACTATAGAAAGTTTTCTTATCATAGTTATAATTTTAAAAGAAAGATTAATATATAATCCTAGTCCTAAACTCAACATTTATAGCTTACACATGAATTAACATTCCATACATTTAGACCATAGTCTCGACTTATACCTTCGAGCATGACTTTATAAACCAAAATTGATACCTTAAGACTTAGACATGAGATTACCAAAACATTATGGCTATGATTCGAGCGTTGGGATTTGGAATTCGCACGCGAGATGTGAGCTGTCTTGTACTAGTTAATTAAATTCTATTTACTCTGCCATCAACCACTAGCACAGCTGGGCGATAGCTCGTAATCCTTGATCAGATCTGAAGACCACCTGTCTTGATCTCCATCGTCTATATCTTTTCTTGGGATTCCTCAATCTTCTCGGCGGGAATGCTTTGTTAAGCCAGTGAAAAAACTTCAAGACCCTCATTTAGTCTCAGATCACAGTCTCATGTCTAAAACTCTGATCTCTGCAAGAAATTTATCCGAGGGTGGAAGGTTTTCTCAGCCGATGACTGTACGAAATATTACCGATGAACATAACTAGGTAAGAATACGTCTTTTTTCTTCATCCGCTTAAATTGTATTTCTTTTTGCCTCTCCACACTTCTTTGTATTAGATTAAATTATTATTTTATTTTGGCTTCCTCCTGTGTATTTGGAAAATACCCAGGTTATGAATTTATCAGCATACTCAAGCAGAGTGATGAGTTCGTATTACACCCTGGAGGTCTCGTTGCCATTCCCGAATCACCTTCTTTCTAGTTCTCAGGCATTAAACTCATTCTCGACTCGGAAAGGTAGATTCATTCTTATCATTATATTTTATAGTTCCATATGTTTTTTTTCTTCTAGGTAAGATTGATTCTATTAATAAAACATATGATACAACTAGTACATGGCCTTCAGAGGTATTCAGTCAGCAAGATAGAAAAAATTGAACCGCCCTCTAGGGGAAACCAGCCCGGACATCGTTTGAGAGCTGCCTCGATAGAGGAAACCAGCTTTGACATACCAAAACTTAACAAAAAACTGAGCCGCCCACAAGGGGAAACCAACTCGAACAAAATTTTAGCGTTGCCTCGGTAGAGGAGACCAACTTGGACATACCAAAACCTGTAGTAATCAGAAACAGCAAAAATGACATGGAGACTAATTGGGATTACCTGGGCAAAGACTTGTGCACTAGAGTCCATAGTCTCCCGAGGGCGATTCTTCTTCAATTCTGCACCAGCAACCTTCCTCGTCGTCAGGGCCCGGGCCACTTTGAATTGCAGTTGTGCCTGCTTCACGACCTCCAACCTGCGTCTCAATGTCCTGTAGGATACTTGAGTTGCATTCCCCTACTTTGCGGGAAGAGCATTTGTCCACGGGTTGAGGGGCTGGCGTCGCAGAGTGGGGAGCTGGAAAATTGACCGAATGCACTAAGGGAGGGGGGTCAGGAAGCTCCTCAGGAATTTATTTGAATGAAAATGAGACTGTTGCAATTACCATGGGGCGATTGGAATTGCACTGATAGTGAAAGATGGAAGTGGAAGGGCTATGAAGAGAAGCCGAGACTGCGGAGCGGGATTCAGGAGGCAGTAGTGAGACCGAGGTGCCATGCCTGGAGGAGGAGGGGGGGGCATCGCCCTCGGCCTCTTCCACTTTGACTTCACGAAGGAGGATAGAGGTCACTGAGGCTTTTAGAGGAAGCCGACGGAGAACTTAAGGAGGGAGAGCGACGCCGATTGGCTCTGGAGCTACCCCGTCGGCATCTCAGTCTATGCCTGAGTCTCGGCATGGCTTCATAGAGGCGAAAAGAGAAGGCGGAATTGACAGGAGGCAACAGAGGGGGGTAGGGCAAAAAGAGACCGGGAAAATAAGCGAAGTGCAGGGCACAGAAGGGACTATGTGAAAAATGGAAACCAGGGAGGAAATTAACGCAACAGCCTAGATGACATCGCTTGCCCATAGAAGTGTGGAAGCTAGGCACCTCAGCTTATAGAGAGCACCTGGTTCCAACCAGCCAGAGTTGCAGCAGCATGGATACCTCCAGGCTGCAGCGATACCAGTCCAAGAACCATGAATCCAAGTCGCAGAACAGGAGCGAAGTACCAGGGTGATACATATTGAATTGCTTGCCTTCTCGACCTCCCCACCGGCATAAATGCCACGTAGGGTGACGGCCTGATGAATTGATCACATCAAGGTTGATTAAATGCAGCCTATGGGTGGCCATGTGGCCTCACCACGCACCATCCCGCTGGCTCACTCCCATCAAATCAGCAGTTAACACCCGCATCCGGGGCTTATAGTTGCATATGTTACAGTCCTAATTTCAAATTCATTATTTTACTCCATTCCACGCAGAGTCTTTACAATTACTCTTCCACCATTTTCTTTTCCAGATTTGGAAGAGGAGTACATCATTTTTTCTGAGTGTTTTATATCGCAAGTAACTAACACTCCTTAGAGGTTCTCTTCTATTATTTTTTTCAAAATAAACATGAGTTTACCTACAATTTTTTGTAGCAATAAACTAGAAATAATTCTTTTAAGTTTTTGTTTAAACTCACAGGTCCCTCCTTCTCAACTCGTCCCTGTCCATGATTCTTTTGTTCGATTCTTTCTACTAAATTGATTCACTGCTTAAAACAGGTACTCCGAATGCTATTCTTGATGGTCTCGGGCCAAGTCCTCGACTCGCCGTGCCTTTGGGACTAACCCATGGGTTCGTTGCATCATAGATTTAGTCAGAATTCTCTGTTTATGATAATCCTTTTAGGTTCACAATTCCGACATGACATTTATATTCTTTGTATAGTCGAGTTAATTTTCTCTGTCGAAGGCAAGGGTTTTTACCCCGAATTTAGTGTTATACTAGATTCTGGAAACTTAGTCATGTTTATAATGCACAATCTTTTATATTTACTCTATTTAGAATAGTTGTAGACCTTCTTGTCTTGATTCAATCGATAATGAATATTACTCTTCTTCCTTTGTGATTAAATTTATATACATGGATTTCTCTCATACCCAGGTTTTATGTTTAATCATTGATTAAATTTTCTATTCATGGTCGAATTATTTTGGCCGACCTATATGTTTATATAATGCAATGATTTACTCTGCAAATGTACAGTTCTGAGTTTTTTCTTTATTCCAGTGATTACACTTCTGCCATAATACTGAATATTGATGTTAGTAGTTAAGAACAGTTACTGTCTTTTCGAATTAAATTCTTTGAATAGATTAATCTCATTGTTACTAATTAAAACTGATGATAGTAGTCTTTCTTTCTAGCGGCCGAACCACCTCGCTTAATGTCCGAGTATAGCTAAGATTTTTTTTTTTTGAGGGATAATGTGTCCTTGGTTAGGGTTTTACCCAGCACCCAAGACCAAGAGTCTTCTCTATATATATTAAATCAATGAAAACTCTTCCTCGAGGATTTATTAATGTTTTCTCTCACTTATCAAGTTTTCCACAGGTCAATTCATTTTTTTGAAATATTTGTTTTTTGTATAATAAACTCATTGTAAATATGTTTATGCTTAAAACTGGAAATATTGCTTGTTTATTTTCACATCCTATATCTAATAGCACCTGTTTTATTCACTGTAAACCATAATTTCCACATCTTCTTTATGTAAGTAAGATATATTGTACTTTTAAACACAATGTCATTCTCCATGTAGTTTACAACATTTTATATAAGTCTGGAAAATGCATAATATGACATTAATATTTCAAGGTCTAATATCATTTTTCTAAATCCTATTATCATATAAATAACAACAACTATTTATGGTAAACAAAACAGTATGTGTACTTATCCAGATTAAAGGTACTACAATACTTAATTCCACTGAGCATACACACTTACTTATCTGATTTTCAAGTAAAAGCTATGGTTGATCTAGGTGGATATCAGTGGCCACCCACCTATTCCATTTGGACCTGCGCCAACAATTCTTGCAAGTTTTCACATTCAACACAACTTAATATTTTTAACAGTTTTTCGAGTCCTCAACTTCCGGAGCCATTTTGAGGCCCTAAACTGCGTTTTTTGGGAATCACGCCTCTGGAAAATATGATTTCGTTCCGGAATAAATATTTGTGACAACAATTGTATTCTTTGGATAGATATTTCTAACGATGTATCATGTGGGTCAAACAGAGATAGTATGCCAAAGTTACGACCCCGAGAATTTGAAAAACAATTTAAGAAAACGTGGCCCATAGTTTTGGCTCTTCATCTCCTAGGGTTATGTTTTTGGACGTTTAGAGTTTTCCATTGTTTCTAAATAATAAATAGGCCCTCGAGCCTCATTGTAACACAGTTCAAAGGTCTGTAGCCACCACATATTTTCTAAGAGATTTGCTACCAGCACCCTAGCTATTTTATTTCCATTATGTCTGTAAGCATATTTATGCTAATTGATATTAATGAAATGAAGCATTATTTCTGCTACATATCTATGTTTATGGTTATTTCTATATTCTTTTGCATTCCTGCATAAATATGGATCAGTGATATCAGAGCGGTGTGCTCTTTCTTTGTTTTTCTTTGCATGTCCCCAATGTCGTCAAGGTATAAGGAGTTAGGGCTTGATCTGGTTGAACCATTGCAATATCAGCCTCACAAACCACAATGACCTCCCATGGCAGAAGAAACGAAATACGAGGGAGAAAGAGATCCTATCAAAATATTGCTCGAGGAGGCCCTTGAGAAACAAATGAACATGATGATGGATAACTTTGCTCAAATCCTTCAACGACTGCTTGCCTACGGTGCATCTGCATCCAACGGCCACTCTGGAGGTGCTACTCCCTTCAAGGTACAGGTAATCTTTGACATTCCTGTATTTGAAGGCCAAATAGATGTAGACATCATAGATAGATGGTTGAATTTGTTGGAAGGGTATTTCTCAGTCCATGATTTCTCTAACCGAGAAAAGATTATTTTTTCACTCCTCAAAGTTTCCCCCCATGTCAAATACTGGTGGGAAACCTACTGTGAGCAAGAGGACAAAGGGGAAACCTCTCCGTTCTCGGCCACACCCACTTGGAATTAATTTTGAGACGAGATCAAGGAACAATATTACCTCGTGGGGAGCTATGAGGACAAATACATCCAATGGACTATGCCGTGACAACAAAGGGATCAAGATGTGCACAAACTAACGAATCTGTTCCATACCTTGCGTACAAAGTTGGTTATTAAATATTGAGAGAGACATTTGTTGCTCAAGTACCGCGGTTGTCTGCATAAACACATTCAAGAGGAAATGGAGCTTCTCGACATTACATCGCTTGGTATGGAATACCATTATACCGCCAAGATTGAGCAGAAATTTAAGCAGAATAAGTGAGACTTCGGATCTGCAAATCCGAAAGGTGCCCCCGAACTGAAGAACAAGGGGCAAGGCCAAAGCGGTGTGACTCAGAACAATAGCACAAATCAAAAGAAGGACATAGGGAAGTGGTGTGAATTTCATAATAGCCCCACTCACAGCACAAACGAGTGTTGGGCCAAACAGTCATTGGTGGCCGAACTAAAGGCACCCGAATCAAATGCATTTTCTTATCCTAAGTCAGAACCAGACAAAGGCAATGAAAAATGGAAGCAGATCATTGATGCGGATCCCAATGCCATTGTTGCCACCACCAAGATCCAGAGGGAGGATCCAGAGGATCTAGAGGAGGGGGAGTGCCTCTTCCATTCGCAAATGTTGGTGAAGGGATCTCCGCTGCAATTTCTTGTCGACAGCGGAAGACAAAATAACCTCATTTCAATAGAGGTTGTGAAGCAGCTCGCCCTACCGACCATAGCACACTCGTAGTCGTATACCATCGGGTGGCTCCAACCAGGGAGAGATTTCCACATTCACCAGTAGTGCTACCTTCCGTATAGTATCAAGCCATTCATGGATGAGGTATTGTGTGATGTTGCTCCTCTTGATGTAGCTGATGTATTATTGGGCCAACCATACTTGTGGAGGCGACATGCTGTGTATGAGTCTAGGCCTGATGCTGTTGTTATTACTTTGGGAAATAAATTTTACAGGATATTAGAGGTAGTACCGCCTTCTATCATCTCTTTGACTACTGTAAAAAAACACAGTAAGATTGTTTCCCAAACTAGGAAATTTATTTTCCTTACAACTTGCTCACAAGGAAAGAAGAATATTGTGGCCACAACCTCGAAACAGGGCTCCCCTACACGGCTGTAGCAGATGGACAAAGTCAGGGAGGAATACGAGGAAATATTCTCCTCACTCACAGAGGTTCCTCTACACCGTCAGGACGAGCACTCCATTGATCTAACCCCTGACACACCACTGCCTGATGTTGCCATTGTTAAGAATTTACCACAGAAATAAAATATTTACTAAGAGGAATAATAATCATGAAAAAGAACCAGCAACAAAACATTAGCATAAACACAAATGTTTATCCGAGAAAACCCCAAACACTCGGGAAAAACCCAACCAATGAAATTTCATTAAACATTGGCCAAAACCCTGGCCAATCCGGCCAAGTGATCCTTCACCGCTCACCTCGAGGCGTACATTACAATGAAGTATTCCAAACCTTTTATAGGCTCCATTACATGTAATACCATGGGTTGAAAACCATGGGTGTACAATACCATGTGCCCCAAAACCACTACTATTTACCCTAGTCAACATTGACTCTATCCTGAGTCAATTTTACCTAAAAATTCCCCCGTTAAACTTGACTTCGGGACTATTGACTAAATCCAACCAAAAATGCTAAGTGAGACAACCCTGCTCACTCTAGCTCTTCCCCCCTCAAATTTTTACCCAGGGTAATTGTTAACTTGACATCCCCCCTATCACCTAGGTCTAACCCAATCTTTACCAATGATTACCTAGGGGTACGCATGCCATACCAGGTCTTACAGCAGTATGCCCATTTACATGTAATAAAATTAACTCCATTATAATAATATATATTTTTTTTTTTCATTGTTACTCTCTTTATACATATGAAATCAATGTCCATATAAAAAGAACCCATCTACCGGATTACATGGGTCACCAGCCTTTGTAACCACCAGTTCTCTAGGAGTTCTCTTTAGATACATGGTTCATCAATTAATTAATCCACGTGCACATATCCTCTCTCATTTTGACAGACTTTGCTCTCCTAACGCAGCAAAATTCGATGGCTTCCGTTTTCAAAATGTGGTGACTTCATCTCTGTCGGATTGGCATATGTTTGCTAAGATCCAACTGTAAAAGAATATAAGACTCTTGCCAGAACATCATCGTCATTGTCATTGATGATGATGTCTAATTTTTTTCTGCACAACACTTAGATCTCAACAACGCCCTTATGGTTGAGAGTGGAGCCAGGATTTTTCTCTTACTATGTTACTCCAAAAAAGAAAAAAGTGACCCATTTCCACTCTTTGTCATCATTGATCCTTCAACATTTATTATGGCAATGAGATTTGTTGCGAGAGCAAGATAAAGACTTCTATTTCTTCCTGCTATCGTAGGGCGACCTTGATCTGGACTTGAAGTGTCTGTGTCTCAAATTTCTCTCTACAGATTTCGACTTGGACTGCATGTGCTACAATCTCTTAACTCATCCTCTGCCACCATAGCTCCTGCGTTGTGAGCAAAGGATCTGACCATGCAATTTACATCCAACCAAGCAGGAATCGATCTTAGTCGAGACCTTATAAAACACTCAATTATGGAGCTTTCAACCGCAGAAAATTTCCCTCGACTTCAGATACCGCTTCAGCATCGATGTCAACATTGCCTATGCCATAAATGGGAATAATATCCATATCCTCTACCATGCTTTCATTTTTTGATCCAGATCCTTCTCTGCGCAGTTGCATACACACCCCATGTCAAACTCTCTCTAGATCCACACCAGATTTGACAGGATCTAGCTCTTTTAATCTCCATGCAATTAATCAACATCATTTTGTTGCTCAACGATTCTCCCATTGCCACCTGCCTTCATTTTTTATTGCCATACCTATGATTTGACACCCACTACTATGCTTTGACAAACGACTCTAGTCTGACTCTCATTTACTGCCACAACAAATCTCCTCTTCCAAGAACAATTCCTCTAATGTCATCAGTTCCAGCCACCACTTTCTCCATAGTGGGGTAGAAACGTGAAGCTGGGTTACACTTTTGTGAGAATCGGGGGCCGAAAACATTTTTCGGCAATAGTTCGGCCGAACATTTTTTAAAGTTCGGCTGAAATATGTAATAGTTCGGCCGAACTTTCTTAGAAAGTTCAGTCGAACTCGTGATTCTGTTTACATTGACGACAGACTAACGGCGTGGGCAAATAGAATTTTTCCCGGAGATTGGAAAACCGGCAACAAAATTTCGGCCAAACTGTGAGTTCGGCCGAACTTTTACTTTTAAAATAGTTCGGCCGAACTAATTTCTATAAATAAATCACCCGCAAAGTTGGTTTTTTTACCAGTTTCATTATTCACGCCAATTTCTGTAACTGTCGCTGCTATTTGCGCATTTTCGCTCCTCCCGTCAGCGCTGTTGCTCCTCCCATCCGCGTTGTTTCTCCTTTCGTCGGTGTTGTTGATCTTTTCATCGGGTATGTTCGACCTTACCGTTTCCAAAATTTTCACATATATTTGAAAAATTCTTCACTTAGATATACTGCCTCTTATGTAGTTGATTATTCTTCACTATTTTCAAACTCTTTAAACTTCCTTAGACTATCCGCAATCTGCATACTTCATTTAGAAAAGCTAATCTCAACAGAAAACAGGAAACTGATGTAGAAAAGACTGAAACCGAAATTGCATAGGCCTTTCTTACCTAGATTTCAATGATTTTCAAGGCAAAAACACAGTCTAGTTAGACTAATGCCATAAATAACATCATGAATCGTATACCTACACTATTGTTGAGGGAATATAAGGATTTATTGTTGCTATATCTGTTTCATTTCTCCTTTTTATATATGATGATTGTTTATGTATGCTTTAGTCAACAGAAGTTACTCCCCTCCATAGTTGCTCAGGGCCTCGGCCTCTCGGCACTCTCCCTTGAGACTTGGCCCCACCGGCCTCACCTGCACATTTCTCCTTCTGACTACCGCTTAACGTGATGCGTAACACCCTTACTACTAGTTATATTGATACCTCCTCTCTTTGTGGCTCCCCCGATCCCATAACACTCCTCTGCACAATCGACTCCACTGGTAGACTCCCCTCACAAAGCTCCCACAACACTCCTCCATATCAAACATGATGATTTAAAACATATTTTAGGATTTCATTGACTTCTTAATGCACAATATTCATAATACACAATATTCATGACATGGAAATCACCTGGGATATACAATTGTGGGTATCTATTTGCCCATTACCTTATTTTCATGAAAAGGCACAAAGTCGAGGTCGACCATGGGGGAGATATATCACCAAATACATGTTTGTTAGTTTTCTGTGTTGTCGTAAGTTATTGTTGCAATTTGTTCCAACAAGGTGAAGTGGAGCCTGACTGGTTAGCCTCTAGAGAATGCAGATACTATAGAAACATCAGACTGCAGACTGCTCAGAAAGCTAATCTCAACAGAAAACAGGAAAATGATCCATACTATTTTCAAACTCTTTAAACTTCACACTGAAAGCCCATCAACATATTCGTACTGAATCTTACAAGAATCTGTAAACTGTTTTCAGAGATTGCTGAGTTATTCCTTATCAAAAAAGCCACAGACAAGGTATATAAATATAGATAGAATTACTTCCTTTTAGGTTGACCAACACTTTGGCATGTAGGTTGACTTGTAACACATCATAATAGCTCGATTTTTCAACGTTGATGTAGAGCTGAAATAAACCATTGGTTCATGTTTTCTTTGACTAGGTCTAGGTTTCTGACTGAATCTATATGGACATTTCTGTCTAGTTAAATACCCTTCTGTTTGCAAGATTGATTTATCTTTTAAGACTTTGCATTTGTTTGTTGTATGTATCAAATATTTCTATCCCCAGTTTTTCTATGCACATCAAGTCAACAGCACAAACAATTAAATCTAATTTAATATTATTGTTTGCTAGAAGTTAGTTTATGTTTTAAAAATGTGCAGTGTTGTATGTAGCAAAATATTCTATTACAGGTTTTGTTCTACATATGCATTCAGGTGTTTTGATATATCCTTGTGTGTTAGGTTATTTATGTTTTTAAATTTTGAAATGATATGTTTTAATCTTTTTATTACAGTTTTTGGTTTGCATGTTCATGTTGGCTGCAAAAATATTCTCTCCATCATAATATCATTGTGTTTGATATCTTGATTTATGTTTTAAATTTTTCACTGACATGTTTTATCATTTTGTAGCAAAGTATTTTTATGCCTGCTATATTAGGCTCTCTCTTTTCATTGAGTTGTGTGTATGGTATGGTTTCATTTAGACCATTTTCAACCACAGTAGTGTTCTCTGTCATTACTGCAGAAATAAAAAGCACATGTTAGACATTATCATATTCACATAGGAAAAAAAGGGTTTTCCTTAATTTTACATATTAAAATGTCTTTGAAAAGTTATTTCTATTTAAAATAAAAAGGCGAAAGATTATTTTCAGCAATTACTAGAACGAATATATGGTAAGGCCCACAGCAACAACTGCAAAAGCAATGCAATATAACCAGTCAACCTACATCAACAAAACATATGGTCTTGAATGCGCTTTTGGACTCTTTAGATGTAAATGTACACCGCAGAAATGTATCTTATATAGAACTTTAATCCATGTGCTTAACCTTAACATTTACACAAATGGAATAAAATTTTACTCACTGCTTTATGATAGAAAATATGTGGATGAGTATTTCCCACATATCTGAAGTCAAAAGGGATAGATTAAAAAGGGATACTCCGGTCATGTCTGTAAAATATAAATTAAAGAAGCATGACATATTAGTATTGCAAATTAGATATGCGTGTACCAATTATGTTCATATAACACAACAAATAGATGATTCAATACAAATGTCACATAGAAGTCATATTTATGTCATGGGCCTTCAACTTAAATTATATATCTAGCATTACATTGAGATATAGGAGATAAATCAAAAAATCATTTGAATGTAAATTAAACATGTGTAATAATTATGTCCTTTAGTTCAATAAATAGATAATAATTTTCAAATGCCATATCTAAGCTATATTTCATCTAAGTAGCTTTCAATTTAAACTTATATCTAATGTTAAATTATATAAAAGAATAATAGTAATCCAAACTTCAAAATAATATTTAGAGTTAGTATAAAATGTGACATATAATTTTCCTACGTGGAAAAACATAGTTACCGAGAGTTCAAAACTCATGCATTTGAATACAAAGTGGGTATACGAATGAGCAAGTAGATTTTTTCTAGAAATGAGGAAGTGAAGGTTGATAGAGAGCCACACAAAATTGCAAATTCATACCTTAACAAAATTGTTAGATCCTTTTAAAGAAAAGGTGTCATATAATCAACTTTCATCGAAATATATGATAAACTCAACACAATTTTATGAAAAATAGTATACCATTTTTTACATTTCAGATAATACAAATAGATAAATATTACTTAAGTATTGTTATAAATATTTAACTAGCCATCAAGAGATGGCCAGGTGATTGAGACAAGGCATCATCACAATAAAAAACCAAGTAGAAATTGTAGTAATCCTAGAATCATGCTTTACATAAGGTAAAATTGGGGAACTCATGACTTACTATAGATAAAAAAGCATTTGTACCCTTACCAAAAAATATATGATAAAAATTGACAAAGTACATAAGCTTAAGCTTAAGGGGATATAATCCTTTTTGCCTTCCATATAGATAATGAAAATGATTGTTCCAAGTCTCATGTTGCTTGTCATGTTACTTTATAAACCTTTATTGGAAATAAAAATAGGAGGGCAGAAATGTAAGAAATATAAAACATAATGAAACACAACGTAAGAAATAGAGAACATAATGAAACACACACATACATATCTCTAGACAATCAACACAATTATTTTCCTAGGAAATCCTTATGAGAGACAAGCAACCCTAAAAAGTAATGATGCTCTAGACTCCTTTTTCCCTAGGAAATCCTTATCGGAGAAAAACAACACTAAAATGTAAACATGCTCTACTCTCTCTTTTCTGGTATGGAAAATATGTAAGTACAAAGAAAGAGGTAATCTATTTAGAGTTTGCTAAGACTTTTGGCATGTAAGGTTGCTATAAAAACTTAACTTCATACATTTTTTTGTCTAACTTCACACTCCTAGTTGTATTTTCAACTATGGAACAAAATACAATAACACAAAATGGAACTCTTATTCATCCTAGTGGCCAAGTATTTAACATAGCGTGATAGCCAACTAGGTGTAAGATTTGACTCCGTCAAGCATTAATGAGGTTTGTGATTTTAGACCTTTTAGAGTCTTGTTAAAATTCCACATGTGGCTAGCTTGCTATGCATGAGTAATGGGGCTAAAATGACATTCTCTCGTACCATGGTGGTCAACATGATACGTCAACTTACTAAAGGCACAAACTTTGAATGAACTTAATTTGATGTTTTTCTTGCACCATTGGATATGTCTTTAAGTGTAAAATAATGGTCAAGATTTCAGCACAAGGGACAATCGTTTGACCCCTAGAAATGTCATTTAATACCTCAAAATGACTCCAAAAGGTTTTAGACCCCAATCCTCCACCCACCATTAAAATGACCCTACAAGTTGATTCTTTCAGTTTTTTCACTCTATAAGCATCAAAATATATGACAAATAATATAATTATCCAATCTAGATCATTATTTAATAATTTGTTAAAATTATGAGTAAGATATACATCATGGAATTTAAATAAATAGTGTTAATTCATTGAACACCCTTGTACATTCTTTGTTGATACTTTGAAAGTAATACGTTTTGAAAAATAATTTGTTTTTTGGATTGTTAAGATTATGTAACTTTCAAACCATAATTACAAATTTATTTATTTTTTTACTTATCATTTACCTGCTAAAAGTTGAAGAATTTATGTTGGTAAATAATTAATTAGGTCTATTTAAATCATTTACCACTTTTGGGATTTTTGTTTTCATGGTTTCATTCATAATTCCACTTTTTTGCAAATTTTCAATTTCAATTTTTCACACCACATGTGCAAAATCAAAGGACCTAAGGTCTTTCCCCTACCAAAGCATGTTCTTTTAAAACATGTTTTCTTGGTGATATGGGTGATTTCGAAATGATTGGGAGAGAAAAATTCCTCATTTAATACACAATATGTTTGGTTCATGCCATTTGATTCTCATGATTAGGTTGTAATCATGAGGCTCTCGCTCAAGAGTGGACCTTCCCAAAATCTTGTGACGTCTTGTCACAAACAAAACCATCAAACTGAAAAACACATCATGCAAGAAACATAGCTCGCCGACATATCATTTTTCTCCTTCAAAGAAAAAAAATTCACATCATGTGAATATATCCATGTACTCTTACATATTCATGTACAAAACTAGCAACCAAACATAATTCGACAAAACATGCCTCTTCAAACAATTGAATCTCAAGTCAAATAATAGCTCATGTACAAATTTCCATATTTGTTGCATTTAAGTGTGTCAACATAACTCTACCTTCAACATCTTGCTTCATGCAACATGCACCATACTTTGAATTTCCAGAGAAATTCATGAAACATCAAAATACATGCAAGGCCTTAATTGGATAAGAAATCTAACCATCCGTTACCAAACCATTTCAATGGCACTTCTTTTAGCTGCACTTCATCATCATGTGAATAATATTGACCCTCATCGATTATGGAATCCTCTTTTCCATTATTTTCATTATCTCTTTCCACCTTCTTCAAATGTTGTGGATGACTTGTTGGATACAAAGTCCAACACTTGTACACAAGGTGACCTTTCTTATGGCAATGAGTAATAAACAAGTGCAACTTATTTTCAACATCATTTTCCTTGTCCAATGGGCCTTTGACTTTTTGCCTCATTTATTTAGAAAGTTTCATGTGCATGGATATCTTCTTCCAACATCTATAAACATTATGATTATTCAAACCACAAAAGGAACATGCAAGTTCCTTTCCAAATCTTATGTGAATATTTACCATGTTTATCATAATCAAAAGCAATTTGATTAGAGGAAAATTTATACCGTGAACGTTCACCGTTGTCGCCTTCTTGAGGAGGTGAATTTGATGAGGTAGTGGCTCTCCTCTGAATACTAGCAATGAATTCAATGACTCTAGAGCTTTCAACATCCTCTTATTTTACATTCTCATTAGCTGCATGATTATTAACATCTTCTTGCAAAGTGGGTGTCAAACTTTTCCATTCATCATGAATACAAACTTCACAAGCTTGAGGTAATGAACACGAAATAAAATTCCTTCTTGGAATAGCTTCATGTGCCTCCTTGGATTTGGAGCATTCTCCATCATGTTTTCCATAACCAAGACCCAAATAATTAGGCCCTTCCTCAACAACATTTGGCTTAACTATGCCTTGTACATGTTTGCCTTTAACCCTTTAATTTCATAGCACATTTTCATCAAAAATTTGGACCTTATTCCTCTAGTGTGTCTCTCAAAAGCACGTACACATTAATTTTTATTAAAATAGTTCAACCGAACTAATTTCTATAAATAAATCACCCGCGAAGTTGTTTTTTTTACCGGTTTCCTTAAATTTCCTGCGAATTTCTGTCACTGTCGCTACTGTTCGAGCGTTTTCGCTCCTCTTGTCAGCGCTGTTGATCCTGCCATCCGCGTTGTTTCTCCTTTCGTCGGCATTTTTTCTCCTTTCATCAGGTATGTTCGACCTTACCGTTTTCAAAATTTTCACATGTATTTGAAAAATTCTTCAGTGGGATATACTGCCTATTATGTATTTGATTATTCTTCACTATTTTCAAACTCTTTAAACTTCCTTAGACTATCTGCAATCTGCATACTTCATTTAGAAAAGTTAATCTCAACGGAAAATAGGAAACTGATGTAGAAAAGATGTGAAACCGAAATTGCATAGGGCCAAAGTAAGAATGAATATATGATCAAACATTGTATAAAAAGATTACCTGTGCTGGGAGTGGCCTTTTACAACTCCGAAAAGCATCTGGTTCCACATTCATTCCTTTGGCAGACGCTGCCTTGTAGATACCATACATCTATCTAAGGTTAAAATCATACAACAAGAGCTTCATTCCGGGCTTCACCTTTTCTACAAGCTCCTTTTTGGTTGGTGGCAACCCAAACACTTTGTATCGGAAACACTCTTGCTTTTTTTGAGAATTACACATAAAAATCAAGCCGGAAAACTTATCTTTACCACTGTCATCTTCATTGTTTGCTACCTTGCCGCCTTGTTTTTTCTTCTTATTTTGATCAACCTTTGACACAGCAGGGTCAGATAAACCCTTGGGTTTGTTCTCTGTCTCTATTTTAACAGTCTTATCCACAAAATTAACCTTTGACACAGCAAGGTTAGATAAACCCTTGGGTTCGTTCTCTGTCTCTATTTTAACAGTCTTATCAACAACATTAGTTGGTGTTGCATCCTGCCACATATATCCACAGATTCGTTTCAGGCATTTGTAATCTTCCTTAGACTATCTGCAATCTGCTTCACACTATACGCAATCTGCTTCATACTATACTATCCACAATATGCTTCAAAGATGACCGAACAATAGATCCACACTATTTTCAAACTCTTTAAACTTCACACTAAAATCCCATCAACAAATTCGTACTGAATCTTACAAGAATCTGTAAATTGTTTTCAGATATTGCCAAGTTATTCCTTATCAAAAGAGCCACAGACAAGGTATATAAATATATATATAATTACTTCCTTTTAGGAAAACCAACACTTTGGCATGTAGGATGACTTGTAACACATCATAATAGCTCAATTTTTCAACGTTGATGTAGAGCTGAAATAAACTATTGGTTCATGTTTTCTTTGACTAGGTCTAGGTTTCTGACTGAATCAATATGGACATTTATGTCTAGTTAAATACCCTTCTATTTGCAATATTGATTTATCTTTTAAGATTTTTCATTTGTGTGTTGTATGTATCAAAGATTTCTATTCCCAGTTTTTCTATGCACATCTATTCAACTGCACAAACAATTAAATCTAATTTAATATTATTGTCTGCTAGAAGTTAGTTTATGTTTTTAAAATGTGCAGTGTTGTATGTAGCAAAATATTCTACAAGGTGGCCTTTCTTATGGAAATGAGTAATAAACAATTGCAACTTATTTTCAACATCATTTTCCTTGTCCAATGGGCCTTTGAATTTTTGCCTCATTGATTTAGAAATTTTCATGTGCATGGATATCTTCTTCCAACATCTATAAACATTATGATTAATCAAACCATAGAAGGAACATGCAACTTCTTTTCCAAATATTATGTGAATATTTACCATGTTTATCATAATCAAAAGAAATTTGATTAGAGGAAAATTTATACCTTGAACATTCACCGTTGTCGCCTTCTTGAGGAGGTGAATTTTATGAGGTAGTGGCTCTCCTCTGAATACTAGCAATGAATTCAATGACTCTAGAGCTTTGAACATCCTCTTATTTTACATTCTCATCAGCTGCATGATTATTAACATCTTCTTGCAAAGTGGGTGTCAAACTTTTCCATTCATCATGAACACAAACTTCACAAGCTTGAGGTAATTAACACGAAATAAAATTCCTTCTTGGAACAACTTCATGCACCTCCTTGGCTTTGGAGCATTCTCTATCATGTTTTCCATAACCAAGACCCAAATAATTAGGCCCTTCCTCAACAACATTTGGCTCAACTATGCCTTGTACTCAACTATGCCTTGTACATGTTTTCCTTTAACCCTTTACTTTCATAGCACATTTTCATCAAAAATTTGGACCTTATTCCTATAGTGTGTCTCTCAAAAGCACGTACACATTCATTTTGAGAGGAAATTGAAGACATAAACCAATAGCTAATTCTTCTAACTAACCTTGACTAAAATGAGCTAAATTGTACTTTGATACCAACTTGATTTGAATATGGACAAACTAGTTTTTTTGGGCTATCTCCCTCATTAGTTAAATAAAAATGTGTTTAGGATCGTCTAAAGTTAGCCAATTGGGAAGGGGTTTATGTGTCAAGATTTAAGTGTATTTTGTGAGAAATTTATGAGTTAATTAGCTTTTAAAAACTCATGTGTACAACAAATAAAATGCAAAATTTTTATTTTGGAAAATTTTTTCCCTCAATCCAGATTCCGATCATTGGACATGTAAGAGGAAGAAAGAGGGAATTCACTTTTCAAATTCTAGACCTTGTCTAAACCAAAATAAACTAGAGGTTTGGTTTTCAAACACATTCACTTATTTGGAAAAGTTCTAGCTACCAAAAGTCCATATGCCAATCTACCTCCCAAGAAATCCATTTATTACACCACTAGTTAGTTTTTTGTCTTCCTATATTCTTTATCAACCTCTTCTAGTGATTCTTGAAATGTGGATACTTAAATCCTTCCTAAAAATTTGAGCTCTAAAACGAGAAGACATACAAGGTAATTTTAAGTCATTCCTCTATCCAATTATAAAAACCAAGTGAATATTTCTACATATTGATTTATGTCCCATAAACTGTACAATATATGTGGAGTTGCCTTGCCCTAAGCGAGATGTTTAACAAACATAATAATAGAGAAACAATTAGTGACGTCACCAAAATATGTAGCCTCTTCAAGGTATCATATCCTTTCATCAAGGTCAAGAATCTATTCACCAAAAATGTCCTATGGAAATGATGGTTTAAGAAACAAAACTAGACAAAAACCTTCAGTGAGAATAACAAAATCTAAAACCTCTTCAAGGTCTTCAATCTGATCGTAAAGTTAAATTGTGTCTTGATCAAGTCCAACAACAAAGAAACATTTAGTGACAACACCAAAATCTACAACTTCTTCAACGTCTTCTAAACCATCTTCAAAGTCAATATTGTGTGCATCAAATTCCTCAGCAAGGTCATCAATGGAGTCATCAAAACTACTATTTCAAACTTCAATGATAGAAATAAGTCAAAAGAATTCAATTTCTCCTCCAAAACCTTCTTCTCTGAGAAAAGCTAGCATGATGTCGTTGAGAAATTCAGTAATTCCATGAGGAAATTCTATCAAAGTTAAAACAAATCCTTTTCATCCATATTTAATGCCTACTTTTTCAGGTGGAACACATCCAAATTTAAGGACCACAATTCCATAAAATACAACTTTACCTAATAGGTGTAGACCTAGAACCCCCAAATTTGCGTGACATGTACAATTTAAGATCTTATGGTAAGCAGTGTGAGAAGAGAGGCATGGTCATTGAGTTGAGCAAGAGAAATAGTTTGGTATGACAACCTTACTTTTGATAGGTCTAGCTAGAAGACTACCAAATTACATGGTAATGGCATTCAAAATGTGAAAATTCCCATTTCACTTGGAAATAATATGGTAGAGAAAGGTATAGATGAAAGGAGATATCCATCTATGGTAAAGAAATCAAATAGTTCTATCAATTCCACCTTGCAACTCTAAGAGACAATGAATTAAATTTAATCTCAAGACAGGGCTTTGAGAGGACACTCTCAAAGCCAACCTTCATTATGGCTTTGAAACACATGGTAAGTATCAAGACTTAGCAACATTATTTGCACAATTTTTTCTAGCATGGACCTTAATGTCATAGCCTTCTTTTGCCTAAATTGAATGCAAATTTCCTTGCAATTTGGCTTGCAACATTCATAATTCATGCTTAGGGAACATGATTGTGTTTCAATTGTGATAACATCTGCTGTATGCAGAAGCTAATAAAAAATGATCGAAAATGACATTTTTGCTTTGTTTTTTTGAATATTTTAAGGAAAATTACACCAAGTAGCT
Source organism: Pinus albicaulis (assembly GCA_034641835.2). Classification (NCBI taxonomy): domain Eukaryota; kingdom Viridiplantae; phylum Streptophyta; class Pinopsida; order Pinales; family Pinaceae; genus Pinus; species Pinus albicaulis. Next base: position 573,788,909 of record CM076577.1, read on the forward strand.
TCCAGCCTCATATGACCATCATGTCAAACTCATCTCAGGATATTGTCCAAGTAAGATCCACTTAAGCAAGAAATATAGTATACATTACTCTCCAATTTCAATTAGCAGTAATGATAGTTCTAAGTATGGTGCAAACATTGCTCCAGATCCTCAATGGGGCATGTTTAATGACAATAATTTGGGGAGTGAGAGAGGGAGATGGTAGGAGAAAAAATTCAAGGAATCCATGAGAAATGGAAAAATATATAACTAATAAGGTGAAGACACTTTGTAACCTAAGAGAGAAACCTGTTAGGAAATGGGTGAAGTTGGTATTACACACCCAATTGGATAACCTTGAGGAGAAAACATTTCTCCCACTTTATTTGTTGGCATAACCTAGTAAGCGTTATTCACTAGCATGTATTTTGTAAAGGCCTTGACCTAGTTCCCATTCAACTCCATCCACTAGGTTGTAGAGGATTCCAAGCCTAATTTCATGAAAATTAGGTTGGGGATGATCACATTGACCTGCTTGATGACGTGTCTATGAAGATTAACTACCTTGAACTATTTTTTTGCGTAGGGAAAGAGACACATTCCCATGTCTGAGCATGAAAACATTCTTTGATATTGTTAATGCCTCTAGTGTTTACTTTTAGAAGTTCTATAGGCAGAGTTTGTAAAGGGCCAGGTAGCCTCTGGATCTCATCTTTTATGAAAGGTGACATATCTAGTAAATGCCCCTACAGTCAATCTCTGGAATGGATCTAAATAGAAGTTCTTCATTTTAATATCCATAAAACACAACAAATTTAAGGTAAACTATGTACATGTGTCATTTCTCCCACAAACTAAAGTGTATAAGTGGTGAATTTTATACCAAGTGTGCTCCCACCATGTAAAGCGCAATTTGGTGAACTTATCATTTTTATAATTTCTTTTTAGATTAAATTTAGTTTCACACATGAATTATTGCTTTGAAAGTTCTGTTTTACATAATTTGTGTACACTAAATTACAAATTGATTTTTTGAAATCTATTTTGTGTAAATGTTGACCAATAGATATATATCATGGAGGATGAATGACGAAGATCAGCCAAATCCGATATGGAGGTTCAGGGATCGGGGGATGTTCACGGTATTTAAATATAATCTTAAATCTCCATACATGTGTGTACATATGGAATTGATATTTTATTAACTTTGTGAGTTAAATTAGTTGTTAATAAGTTTTATATTTTAATTTTTAGGAGGTAAGAGGAGAAGGGTTTCTACTCCATCCATGGAGCGTGGCCATGGTTCAATAAAGGTTGGTATGATTGGTGGCGAGGTTTTCTATAGAGGGTGATATTCTGACTACAGAGAACCAATCATGACTAGTGGATTTCTAACAGGAGTCATTTTAGGTCTGGTTCTGATGAGGTCATTAAGGGTCTGGTTCTTAGCGAGGGTCATGTTGGAAGAAGATGTTTAACCAACATCTGTGGTTGTATCAATTTCAATATTTTTCATATTAATTTATACCAACTTTTTACACGTGTTTTTTCTAATAACGAAATTTTATATATATTGATGCAGAGGCCGAAAATGTTCGAGCTAGTGGTCAAAATAGACGCAGGGCAGCTCGCTACATTCAAGAAGAAGGCTGTCAACCCAGCACAACTTATCCGGCTGAGATTACTAATATACCATGGGAAACCAACATGGCGGAATGCACCTTACAAAGGTGTGAAAGCCTTCATGCAAAATTGCAAAGAGATCTCGTGGCTTTGTCTCTACCTGCTGAGAGTCGACAAAGCCTTGAAATAGTTACACATTCATTGGGTGAAATGGTAAATGTGTACAAAAATCTTGGGCCAATGACTGATTCATTTGTATAAATGATGAGAAAGAGAAAAGAAACAGTGATGGGTTCGGATAAATGGGAGGACGTAAAACAAAAAGTTACAAAAGAAGTGGCCAAGTCAATGTTTAATTACAAGGGACAAAAAGAAAAATGTTGAAGGTGCAGTATTTCAAGCACCCAGACATAGCTCGTTATTTGTATGATAGGCACCTTGCGGCCTATGGAAGGCTTCCATGGAACGATGAGGTTCATGTTTATTTTGCGGAAAAGTTTTATGCAGATTTTATTTTTGGGTATGAAACCCAATTACAATGACCTTCCGTCAGAATTTTTTGGCCCGGGGAAAGGTCGATTATATGACCGTAAGGGCGCTAAGCGAGATCTGGAGTTACCTCACCCTGAGCCGCCATTGGTGAGTCGACCGTTTCGAGTTGAAACTCTGCGATCAGAGATGGATGCGACTTCTCAAATAAGTCGAGAAGCAAGGGATGTTATGATCGAAAATGTTCATAGTGGATTGGGTGGAGTCGATCTTTGTTTAAATCAACAAAGAGCACGTGAAAATGCATGTGTCAATTTTTTTTATTTTACAGATTAGGAGATTGACAACATGAATGTTGAAGATCTCCGAACATATGCAAAAAATTGTCGCAATGGTTTGCAAGATTTAATTTTTCATGAGGAAAAGGGCACCAGAACGGTATGTGTTAGTGATCTTATGGTTTGAAATTATTTTTACATATACATGTGTACAATTTGTAATAAATAAAAGTGTATGTACATGTATACATTTATTTTTATGTGTATATTAATCTAAGAAAATATTATGATTATATGTTAAAACACCATTTTCAGTTCTCACAAATGATGGGTGACGAAAATGTTAATATCACGTTCGAGACCTCTGGTTCAAACAATGCAGATGGGTCTGACCATCAATATATGTTGGCAAATGTTAGTGTCTTTTAAGTGACTTTTAAAATAAATAATTGTTGCCACACATGTACATGTATGTATATATATAATTTGATAACATGTTTTAACAGGTACTGATTTCGTCTTATGTTTTTGGGATGGTGGTACCTTCTTCTTCCTTGGGAGATGTACCTTCTACTTCCTTGGGAGATGAGCCATAAGTATGGACAATTTTTCACAAGTTTAAAATTTATGTTTAAAAGTTATATATATATATATATATATATTCTATATAATTTCCATTAGGAATTGATATATATATATATATATATATATATATATATATATATATATATATATATATAGAGAGAGAGAGAGAGAGATCTATATTTTGAGTTATTTAAATTTTTTTGAATTTAGGTTCCTATAGAAGATTTCTTTAATCCGCGGACTCTAGCGATGGAGATAGGAACATCCAGAGCATTTGAACAAGTTATCTTTAGTTCCTTTTTTAATATTATTGAAAATAAGTTTATATATGTACACGTGCATTTTCATTTGAAAATTTTTAATATATATATATATATATATAACTTTACATGTATATTATATAGTTTACCGCTGCAGATGTTCCTATGGGAGAACTTGTTCATCAAATGGAGAGGGAACCTCATGAGGTATTGCATGATTTTTTTGTTATATTTTGTTTTTTACATGAAGTTCTAGATATATATATTCTCATACAATTTTAAAACATCAAATTTTAATGTTCAAGTACATATGCATTGTGTATGTAGGTTTCCCATGATGCTTCACATGATAGGGCACGAACTGAGACCTTGATATGAAAGATGCTAGATCCGTCTCTATTTGATTGACATGATTTGTAGATTTGATTTCAAGATTTAGATGGTCTTAAAATTTGTTATACTTGATACAGTTTGATACTTGTGAGATCTACAATTTTTGGACATATTTTATTACATTGTTAATATAATATGTTTTATTTAATTTTTGGATGGTTTTAGTACTTTTGGCATGTGAAGGTGAAGTAATGTTGTCATATATAAATTAATGTTGTCATCTGAACTACATTTTGCATGTTATGTAATGACATGTGTTATAATTTGTTTTGTTTTTAAAATTTAAGTTTTGGATGCTTGGAGTACATTTGGCATGTGAAGTAATGTTGCGATCTATATTTTTTTGTTAAATTAAAAGTTAAAAGTTTTGGATGGTTTCAATCTACATTTGGCATGTGATATTTAATGTTAAATGTTTTTATTGGATAGTTGAATTATAATTGGCATGGCGTGTGAAGTTTTTAAAACTCAAGTTTTGGATGGTTTCAATCTACATTTTGCATGTGATATTTAATGAACTTTAAATGTTTAATGTTTTAATGTTGCACTATATATAATCAAAAGGTTTTTAAAACTTAAAGTTTTGGATGGTTTCAATCTACATTTGGCACATGTGGTATATAATTTTTTAAATGTTTCTATTGGATCTAGTTGAACTATAATTGGCATGGCATGTGAAGTAACGATATATATAATCAAAAAAAAAATTAAACTCAAGTTTTGAATGGTTTCAATCTACATTTCGCATGTGATGTTTAATGTTTTAATGTTGCACGATATATTATCAATTTTTTTAAAAATTTTAAAGTTTTGGATGGTTTCAATCTACATTTGGCACATGTGGTATATAATGTTAAATGTTTCTATTGGATAGTTGTTCACTATAATTGGCATGGCATGTCAAGTAATGTTGCACAAATCCCTTTTGGATGATTGAAGTACGTTTGGAATTTTAAGATTGCTTTTGATCTCTACATGTAGTCTTGTTTGAATGAAAAAATTTCCAATAGGAAGAACATAGCTTTTAAATGCAACTAACCATGTATCAATTGAGCTCTAATTGAAAAAAGAGTATAAATAAGTAGATATATGTACAAATTATCCCTTTAATTTTGATTGGAAATATAATTCTAGTACATATATATGTTTGTTGAATTTGGGTCAATGTTGTTAATGCACTCAAATAGGTAGCCTTGTCGATTTATTTACATTGTGGAAACTTTTTACCAGAAAATCCAACTAGTTTTTCATCAATGCACATAGAAAAACTACTTGGAACAATTAATTGCATTCTAGAACATATATATTGAGTACGTACAATTTTTTTTTCATCAATGCACATAGTAAAACTACAACAATTAATTTCGTTCTAGAACACACACACACACACACACACACACATATAACATTTTTCATCAATGCACATGTATAGAAAAGCTACTTTTAGTTGATACTAGAGCACGTGCTTGTACCCAAACAATTTGTACATATGCAAACACTTGCACAAATAACATAAGAAGCTCAATTTTTAGTTAAGTACTGGAAGTTCTAAAACATATTTAATCCAAAGATAATAAATTGTTGGACAATTCACTCAAAAAAATTCTAATGGAATTCCATCTTCAATAATCCGTTCATGATCGGATTTTGACATTTTCCATCTCTTAATTTTCGATTTTTTCTTTGATTGAACTTCTATCAGCTTTATGCGTGCTGCACACACCAAGTGACTATATTGACAACTTATGGAATCAGGTTCATAGTCTTCAAAGTAAACAAAGTCTCCACTTTGATGAGTTTGTCTTAAAAAACAACCTTTTAGTATAATAGACCCTCTGTCATATTGAAATTCGTGATCATTGTAGTTTTTTAATAATTTCATTTTTCGTTCAGTGCAACGCATCAAATAATACTTCACATTTTCATTGTTGTCAATAGGTTCAATTACAGCAAAAACATCTTCTGCACAATAAAATAAATTTAACAAAAGTATGCATATTTAAATTTATTTCTAGATCTTTAAATCATTAGAAAGTAATTCAAATGTTACCTTCTTTAACAAGATCAAAAACTTGATCACCATCGGATGATATTTTAGTTTCCTCTGATTGCATTTCTTCAAACATTGCAACAAACATTTTTCCCTTTGTATTTAGCTCTGTATTTTTCCAATCGTTCACATACATTTTGTTTTCACAAACATAATTAGATTTTGTGTTGTCTATGCAAACATCACAAAAACAAGAATATTTTCTTTTATCCAATGCAAACACATTTCTGGACGAATTTGTTTGAATTGAATGCAATTTTCGAGTCCCTTTTATTGTTTCAACGTCATTTCTAATTGATCTATCTACGTCTTCGATTCCAATATGCCAGAAAAACCTTTATATGGAAAATTAGAAAAATAATTTGTAAATATGATATCAAAATACAATTAAAAATAATCATTGCATGATAAATGTACAATGTTTAAAATTATATTTCCAATTTAAATTAAATTGAATGTACCTTCGCACTTCTCTTGATGGGTTTTTCTCATGGCTTAGAGCAGCAATGCACCATTGAACAACTTCTTTAGCGTTCACAAGTCGGCGTGCAAAGTGGTTCATTTGATATCTTCGAAGTACTCATTTTATGCATGCTCCTGCACCGTCATGTTCTCCTTTTCCATGGCCAGTCTCAAAGAAATTCCAACAATGTTTAATGCAGGTTTTCTTATGAAGACAACACAACCAAAAGAATGATCGTGCAGATTTGAATTGACCTGCACATCAATCTGACCATATCCAATGTTCATGAAATGTTATTCCACGATTTTTCAATGAATCATAATTTTTTCCAAAACAGTGTTGTACAAAACATGTATCATGTGTACGATCGTCACTGATATAAAAGTGATATTCTTTAATGATATGGGAACACCAGTTTTTTCTATGATCGACATTTTGTTAGAAATAGTCTTTCCATCAAGCTCTATGGGAATGCTTGGTGTATTTGTAAATTTCTGCCTCAAACTTTCTCAAAAAGTCTATCACAAAAATTTTGTCTTCTAGTAATTCAATTCTTTTAACACTATTTTCACCTTGAATCGATGTATCGATATATTCATATCTCTTCCATTTCAATTTCATGTTGGAAAATGATTGATCATTTATATCAATACGATATTTGTTTTGAAATTTAGTCAAATTTCCACAATCATCGCATTTTTTACCACCAACACATTTCTTTTTGTAAAATAGTTCATTGCTTTCTCTTTCACGTAGAATTTGAGATATGAAATCACGGATAGTGGAGGGAGGAGGTGAATCCTTCCATAATGTTCTACCTAAATCAAGGAATGTGTCATAATATAACTCAAATTCCACATGATAACGGCAACAACAAGTGTCGCGTACGGTGATAGGTTTTACATACCATGGTTTTTGTTGAACAAAAGCACTGAGTGAAACATGAATTTGATGATTCTCTTCTTTGAACTTGTTGAATAACTCTATCTGAGTGGTTTCCAAGAGATGTTTTTCATGTTCTTCGTACTAATTTCGTGCTATTCTTCTTCGCATCACATGCCTTGCAGTTGGTGAAACACGCGAATTGTTCTTCCAATATTCATATATTAATTTTTTAACATTTTCTCCAAGTCTATCTTTGTATGGTTGCCTACAAATAGCTCTCCAACAAGCGAGTTCATCATTTACATCTATTTGCAGCCGAAATTTCTGATGTTTGTGCAAATTTTTTCGCGAGGTTCCCAGTGCTTGTGCCATAGATGTTACCAAACGATTCTCTTTAGTACTTGATGAAACCATTGCCATCTGTATTCCTCTACGTACAATTGAAACATCTTTCTCTATAGATCTCTTAATTGACTTTATAGCACTACTCATATTTTTTATCACATCTTCCTTCATTTTTTTATCTTTGGTTGATTTTCGAATACCCAATAGTGTCGTAGCTTCTTTTAATTTCCTTAATGATAGGATACCTTTCAACATTTGAGCCTGAACTGTCACCCGCTCATTTAAGAAATACTTTTCAAAAATGCAGTTAACACGATATCGTATAACATGGTCAGGGTTTTTATCTCCATATGTGTGAGTGTCAACATTTTCTAACATCTCATTATCGATAGTGATTTCATCTGTACATATTCGAAAAAATAGTACATATTCAATAAATAACTAAATTAATAAATATATCTATAATTTCAATGATATGTGCATGTGTTTAATATATATATATATACCTTGTGATTCAATTTCTTTATTTGGATTTCTTTCAATATTTTCACCATCTTCAGTCATTGGTTCAATATCTCTTTCAAAATTTTGTATCTCATCATCATTGTTTTGAGGAATATCTCTGTCCGTTTACATTAAACAAAATATTTTTCAAATTAGTTCATCAAATAAAAATTAAGCTTCACATTTTACATTAGGAAAATTTTAAATATATCAATAGATCATAATATTTACATTTACATACGTGCTTCAATTTCTGCTTGAGGTTGATTTTCTTCTTCAATATTTTGAGGAATATCTCTGTCTGTTTACATTAAACAAAATATTTTTCAAATTAGTTCATCAAATAAAAATTAAGCTTCACATAAATTTTACATTAGGAAAATTTTAAATATATCAATAGATCATAATATTTACATTTACATACCTGCTTCAATTTCTGCTTGAGGTTGATTTTCCTCTTCAATATTTGAGATGGCTTCTAACTTTCTTTTGCGAGATTGTCTCGTCTCTTCTCTACGTTCCTCAGGGTCTCTTTTTTTATCATATTGTCTCGCACAAGTTCTTAGATTTCCCATGATAATAGGGTATAAGTTCAAAAAATTAGACAATAACTCGATTACAAAAAATTATCACAAAAGATTTAATTTAAAAAAATTCAGTTTAAATTTTTTGCAAAAAATACATACTCCAATCCAAAACACTTACTTTAAAAAATTCGAGAGAAAAATGTCTTATAAAAATGAAACGAAGCTCAAAAGATTTACTTCAACTCAAAACACGTACATACCTCCAAGAAATGTCTTTTGAATGTATGCTCAAATTTTTTTTTTAAGTTCAAAACATTTTTTTGCAAAATCAGGCCGCTTCCAAGAAATGTCTTCCAAAAAAATTCTTTAAACCCAAAACAATTCTTTGTAAAATCAGTTTGCTTCCAAGAAATGCTCTTAAATCCAAACTTTGAAGAAATTTTTTTAAACCCAAACCAAGATTTTTGTAAAATCAGATGAAACATTGCTCATATTTTGTTTTTCATCAACCTCACGAGCCCAGATCTTACCTACAAGCAATTATTCATCGATCTCTTGTAGCGTAACGCAATGCACCACCTCTTTGTGTTTCTGCAGCTCTCCATATGAACACTACACAAACTTGGTTTGTGGCCCCATTGCATCATAATCCTTGGACCTCGCAAAATACCACCCCAACTTTGTAATCTTCCCAGAAGCTTTATTGATGTCACACTTCCATGCAACTCTACACACGGCTAGACAATAACAGGCTCCACATAGTATCTAATTCACCAGAAAATATCATTTATTCTCCAGCTATGGCGTAGTTTCCCACCTGAGCACTTCTGGAACTTGTCCTTACTGCGCACAACCAAGAATTTTTCATTTTGAATAAATCCACACATATGGGCAGCTTCAAGATCTGTGCATGCTAGATTTGACCAGTTCTAAATTTGATTGTGATTCATAGCCACCATTTTCAATAGTAGTCCGTGAGGAATAATAAAAAATTTAAAAACAAAACACATAATCACAAATTTCGCACAACATCCATCGTTTTCACATTGGTGGTTCTCATAGCCTTCTGAGAAAATTTCCTGATCTCCTTAACGACCATCCACAATAGTATTCTATCAAAATTGACCTTCAATACACTAGAAGGAGGGTTCATTAATTTCTGCATTTATTTTTCCATTCACTAGGCCAATAAAACCCTTGGATTTGATACCATTTGTTAGTAATTTACCGCAGAAATAAAATATTTACTGAGAGGAATAATAATCATGAAAAAGAACCAGCAAAAAAACATTAGCATAAACACAGATGTTTATTCAGGAAAAACCCAACCAATGAAATTTCAATTTGGCCAAGTGAGCCTTCACCACTCACCTCCAGGCCTACATTACAATGAAGTATTCCCAGACTTTTATAGGCTCCATTACATGCAATACCATGGGTCAAAAACCATGGGTGCACAATACCATGTGCCCCCCAAAACCACTACTATTTACCCTAGTCAACATTGATTCTATCCCGAGTCAAGTTTACCTAATAGCCATACCTCATGCGAATAAACATACAGAATCCACACATGTACTATCTAAGGCTGATAAAGAAACAAAATTTACTAAATGCATCCAACATGTCCGCCCATAGGTCCATGACATCTTCGAAAAATCTAATAACCAGTTCAACAGAATTTGCCTCATCTCCTAGAGGATCTCAACGCAATGGGGACAATTGCTTCCTAAGGAGGGAGGAATGATGTAGGTGGATATCGATGGCCACCCACCTATTCCATTTGGACCCACACCATCAATTATTGTAGCTTTTCACATTCAGCAAAACTTACTATTTATAGCAGTTTTTCAGGTCCTGAACTTCTGGAGCCATTTTAAGGCCCTGAACGATGTTTTTTGGGCATCGTGCCTCCAAAAAATATGATTCCATTCTTGAATCAATATGTGTGCTAGCATTTGTATTCCTTGGATAGATATTTCTAATGATGTATCCTGTACATCAAACGGAGATAGTATGCCAAAGTTACGACCCCGGGAAGTTGAAACACCAATTTACCTAAACGGGGCTCATAGCTTTGGCTCTTCATCTCCTAGGGTTAGGTTTTTGGACGTTTAGAGTTCTCGGTTGTTTCTAAATAATAAGTAGTCCCTCGAGCATCATTGTAACATAGTTCAAAGGTCTGTAGCCTCCACATCTCTTCTCAGAGATTCGCTACCAACACCCTAGCTATTTTATTTCCATTATGTATCTAAGCATATTTCTATTATTTGATATTAATGAAATAAAGCATTATTTCCATTTCATCTCTATGTTTATGTTTATTTCTGTATTATGTTGCGTTCCTACATAAATCTAGATTAGTGGTCCTCCCAACCTTAAAGAGAGGCGATTATTTCCTCCTCTTGCCCCCGTGCTCCAATCTTGAAAGGTACAGGTTAACAGTGGATAATTCTGTTGTGACCTCAGGACACCTAGTCTAGTCAGTACCATAAATGTTGTGGGATTTTCTGAGTGTTTCCACTGATCACAACCAACTCTAGAAAATTATCACTCTCTCATTTCTCCATGAACAAGACCCCTACTCTAGGATCAGTCTCTTATCCCAGAGGAGTAGGTAAATATTTCCAACTGTCCCCAACCACCTTCTAGTTCTTGGAAAACATTTACCATCAGCTTTTAATTTTTATGAAGTTATTTCCATAACTAATTTTATTATTTATAATTAATAACTCTTCAACAAACATTAATAATTCCAGTATTTTCTTAAAACAATAATTAAACAAAATTTCTTTTAACTAGTTAACAACTAGTTATCATTAATGCAGTTTTCACAAATTCCCCCGTGGAAGTAACACCATCCTCGATGTTTCAGTCTATCTCTAAAAAGAGCTCTGGGTAAGCCTCACACACAAATATTTCATCCTCCTAAGTAGCCTCATCCAGGCCGAAGTGCTTCCATTGCACTTTAACCTGGGTGATGACTTGCTTCCAAAGCATAATTTCCCTTTAATCAAGTATGTGTTGTGGCTCAACCAGAAACTCATCGTCCGGCTCTACCCGCAACAAAAAATTTTCATGTCAACTTCTCATAATGAAATCATATTTCAAGTTAGGATTTTTTAATTCTATCCTACCTATGTATTTTTCCAATGAATTACGTGCTTTGAATCATGCACATAACGCTTCAACAGGGACACATGAAACACATTTTGTACTCGTATGTGACTGGGTAAAGCTAACTGATAGGCCACAGGTCCTACCCTTTCCAAAATTTGGAAGGGTCCATAGAACCTGGGAGCCAACTTGGCATAAGAGGTCCACCACAAGGTACTCCTCTTGGGTTTGATTCTCACATACACATGGTATCCCACTTCGAATTCCCAATAAGACCTCTATTTATCTGCATAGATCTTCTTCCGATCTTGTGCAGCCTTCATATTTTTTCTTATTTTCTTTACTTCTGATTCCATTTCAGCAAGCATCTCGGGTCCCAACATTAGTTTCGTTTTGGGGCTGCTCCAATTTATGGGGGTGTGAAAATTCCTCCCATACAAGGCCTCGAAAGGGCTCATCTTCAGGGACTCCTCGTAACCATTTTTGTAAGAAAATTCAACAAGATGTAAATAGTCTTCCCATTTGTTCAGCTGTTGCATCACATACATACGTAGCATGTATTCCAATACTTGGTTTACTCACTTTGTTTGATCGTTATTCTGGGGATGATAAGTTTCACTAAAGTTTATTTGGGTCCCCAAACTTTTAAACAAAGTCTTCCAAAATTTTGATGTAAACTTAACATCTCTACCTAAAATAACTTTCTATGGAATACCATGCAGCTTGAAAATTTCCCTTATGAATATTTTTTCAATATGTATAGTTTTATAAGTAGACTGCATAGGTTTAAAATGTGCAAATTTACTCAATCCGTCCACTACCACCATGATGGAGTCATTTTGATTTTTTTTTCACGGTAAACCTCTAATGAATTCCAGGAATATGACCTCCCACTTCAATTAAGGTACCGGTATGGGCTGCAACAATCTTGCTGGATGTTGATGCTCCACCTTCACCTGCTGACACTCCAAACATTTATTTAGATATTCATCAATATTTTTATGCATACCAAGCCAGAAATACACTTTTCTAATTTTTGTCAAGATTTTCTGGTATCCTGGGTGACCTACATAATTGCTATTATGGTATTAATTCATTATCAGTTCCTTTAGGTCCACCTAGTTTGGTACATACACCTTACCTCTAAAAGTTAGCATCTGATCATCATTTACTCCATACTCAGAAGTACTTCCTTGATTTTTGGTTTCTTCCATTTTCTGTCATAGGAATTGATATTTCAGATGTTTTTGTGCTTCTTCTTTTATTTGATCTAAGAATTTACTTTCAAGTTGATTGTAGTAAAGCTCATAAACACAATGTAGATTTATAATTAAAGCATCAGCCACCCGATTCTCCTTATGTTTTACGTGCTGGATGTCCATATCAAACTCACTTAGAAAGGCATTCCATATTTCTTGTCTAGAGTTTAAATCAGCTTGCTTGAAGTAACTAGTCAAGCTCCTTGATTTGTCTTTAACACAAAATTTTTACCTAGCAAGTAGTGTCTCCATGCCCAGAGCACATGTATTACTGCTATTAATTCCAGATCATATGTTGAATACCTTTGTTCATGATCCTTCAACTTTCTTGATTCATATGCCACCACTTTGCCTTCGTGAGATAGAACTCCCCCAACACCCTCTTTACTGGCATCTGTACAAACTTCAAATTATTTGTTGGGGTCAACTACCCTCAACATTGGTGCAGTGGTCAAAATTTTTTTCAACTTTTCAAAATTGTTCTGACATTCAACAGTCCACTTGAAAACCTTTCCTTTTCTCTCCACAGAGGTAATGGGAAAAGCAATTCTAGAAAACCCCTCAATAAATCTTCGATAGTACCCAACTAATCCTGTAAAGGATCGAATGTCTGCCACATTCTGGGTACTCGACATTCCATGATTGTCTTGATTTTCTCTGGATCAACAATAATCCATTTTGTTAAGATGACATGGTCCAAATATTGAATCTTTGTTTTAAATAAATCACATTTTCGTAACTTAGCGTACAACTGGTGTTTCCTTAGCATTTCCAACACAATTTCTAAATGTTCCTTATGTTCTTCCTGGTTCTTAAAATATATTAGAATATCATCTATAAATATAAGTAAAAAATTATCCGGGAAAGGATGAAAGATTCCATGCTTTAACCTCATAAAGGTTTTTGGTGCATTTGTTAACCCGAAGGGTAACACCGAAAATTCATAATGCCCATACCTGGTATGGAATGTTGTCCTGTAAATGTCTTCATCCTTGATTCAAATTTGATGATATCTAGATCTTAAATATATCTTTGAAAACATTGTGGCTTGCGTCACTTGATCAAACATGTCATCAATCCTTGGTAATGGATACTTATTCTTGAATTTTAACTTGTTAAGCTATCTATAATCCATGCACATTCACATGGTTCCGTCCTTCTTCTTCACGAGCAACACTGGTGCTCCCCAAGCGGAAAAACTTGGACGAACATAACCTTTGTCCAACAGTTCTTGTAACTGTATTTTTAATTTAGTCAATTCTAGAACACTCATTTGATAAGGAGCCCTTGACACAGGTGATGATCCTAGCATTAACTCTATAGTAAAATTGATATCTTGTCTTGGTGGTAATCTAGGAATGTTTTCTGGAAAGACATGCATGAAATCCTGCACCACAAGTATGTTTTCCATTATAGGTGATTTTTCCTTGGAATCAGCATATCCCACCTCAATAGCATAAATATGGCATCCCTTCCTTATACATTTATTCATTTGGGATGCTGTAATTGGACGTAGTTGTAATGGCTTCTTGATTCCTTGAATCTCCTTACGTGTTCCATCTTGCATTCTCTAATAAATGATATTTTCCTTGCAGTCCACTAAGGTCTAATGTTTTTCCAACCAATCAATTCCCAAAAAAACATTGTAGGACCCTAATGGCAGTATGTTCAGGTATACATTTAACTATTGTTCTAAAATTCCCAAAGTACAGTTTGGAATTTTGGCAGTTACCTTTCGTTTTTCTCCTGTGGCTAGCTGTACCAGCCACGAATTTTTGAATTTATGCTCTTTTAATTTACACATTTCCACTATTTTGGGAATAACATAACTTAGACTTGCTCCTGGGTCTACCAAAATAGAAACAGATTGAGACAGTAATTTACCTTCCAACTCAATCATCGTTGGTTGATTATCTGTCTGTCGATCCTCCAATGTCGCGCTGATACAAGGAATATTTCATGCCACATCTCCCACTATAGAAGCTTCCTGCAGGTTTGCAACTGTGTCATTTCTTGCTCACTGTGCACAGTTTTTATAATAGTGTGCCTCACCATGCCCCCAACATTGTAGAGGTGGCTTGGTCACCTGCCCTTGCTCAGGCCTGTTGGATGCCTCTGTAGGCTTCTCTTCTACTGGCCATCAAGTTCTCTGATGATTTTGACCAAATTTTTTATTGACAGAACTTTGGGTAGAATTCTTAAAGTTATTTCTTTTGGCGCATTTAAAATTTGTGCTACTTTTATGTCCTTTCCTTGGTTGCCAACTTTTTCCAACCTCTCCTTTAGCGTTGGACTGCTGATAGCATATTTATGCCTTACGAATGGCTTCCTCCATGCTTCTGGAATTTAGAAATTCAATTTTCTCTTTCATGTGTGTTGGCAGGCTACTCAGAAATCTCTGCACCTTAGCCTTTTCCTCTCTAAGGTATGAAACATAACGTAACAGGGAGGTGAAATTGGTGATATATTCATCCACAGTCATCTGCCCCAGCCTCAAGTCATGAAATTATTTAGCTTTCTCATCATAGAAACGTTCTGTCAAATACTTGTATTTAAAGTATTGTTGAAATTATTTCCAAGTGACATCTTGTTCCTCAATGCCGCGAACATTCTTCACTTCTTCCCACCATAGAGTGGCTTTCTCCCTTAACTGATATATGGCCAATCTGGCCTTCAGATTTCTACTGTATTCATACACCTAAAAATATTTATTCATGTTTATTAACCATGCCTCTGCCACTTCTTCAGCCTCACCATCAAATTTTGGTGGCTTTATTTTTCGAAAGTCCCCCTAAAGCTCTGCTTTCTGCTCCTTCACTTCTTGTTGATCCGATAAGTTGTCGGATTCTACTTCGTTGTAGTTTTTGTTCTTGTTACTTTGTTGGGATGGGCTTATTTCCACTCTGTTAGTGGTGTTGTCTCTTGTTTTCTATTATTCACATTCTTTCATGTCCCTCTCAGCACTGGGATGTTGCAATCCTTGATTTTGTTTTTTTTTATAGACGTTTGAGTATGTTCTCTTGCTCTTGCATTCGTTCGTTATCCATTCGAACTCACACCATATCTTCCTGCAGTTGTTGTACTGTATTCAACAGTATGCTAGTTTGATGTTGTTGTTCTTCCAAAAATCAACTTGTTTGCTAGTGTTGATTGACACTTAGCTGAACCCACACTTATGGGTTCACTATCGGTTCTATTTTTGGTTCCCCAGTGTCCTAGAGTGGTTGTTGTGTTGTTCCCCTTCTCATGATGTTTCATGTTACACTTCTATTTTGTGCATCATTTTACACACAACATGAATTGTTATTTGACCCTTACGGTCCTAGCATGTGAACGTTGCTCCGATACCACTTATAACACCCATTAAAACCTATTTAAAAAAAAATTTACTTTCTACGAAAATTGATGACAACCTTTCATTCATATATACATTTGACAATTTCTCTATAGAACTATACAATTTTTTCTTATCAAAATTATAATTTTAAATGAAAGATAAATATATAATCCTAGGCCTAAGCTCAACATTTATAGCTTACACATGAATTAACATTCCATACATTTAGACCCTAGTCTCGACTTATATCTTCAAGCATGACCTTACAAACCAAAATTGATAGCTTAAGACTTATACATGAAATCTACCAAAACATTATGGTTATGATTCAAGCGTGGGGATTTGGAATTCATATGCAAGATGTTAGATGTCTTGTATTGGTTAATTAAATTCTATTTACTTCATCGTGAACCACTAGCAAAGCTAGGCAATAGCCCGTAATCATTGATCAAATCTCAGGACCACCTGTCTTGATCTCCATCGTCTGTATCTTTTCTTGGGATTCCTCAATATTCTCGGTGGGAATGCTTTGTTGATCCTGTGAAAAATATTCAAGACCCTCATTTAGTCTCATGTCACAGTCTCAGGTCTCAAACCTGGATATTTTCAAGAAATTCATCAGAGGGTAGAATACTGTCTCAGCTGGTGACTGTACTAAATCTTACCAATGAACATAACTAAGTAAGAATACATCTTTTTTCTTCATCCGATTAAACTTTATTTATTTTTTCATCTCCACACTTCTCTGTATTAGATTAAATTCTTGTTTTATTTCGGCTTCCTCCTGTGTATTTGGAAAATACACAAGTTATAAATTTATCACCATACCGAAGTAGAGTGATGAGTGTGTATTACACCCTGGAGGTCTCGATGTCGTTCCCGATTCACCTTATTTCTGGTTCTTAGACATTAAAATCATTCTCAACTCAGAAAGATAGATTCATTCTTATCATTCTCTTTTATAACTTCATATGTTAGAATCCTAATTTCGAATTCATTAAATTTTACTCCATTCCACGCAGAGTCTTTACAGTGACTCTTCCACCATTTTCTTTTCCATATTTTCATGAGGAGTACATCATTTTTTTTGAGTGTTTTATATCGCAGGTAACTAACACTCCTAAGAGGTTATCCTCCATTTTTTTTTTAAATAAACATTATTTTACCCACAATTTTGTGTAGCAATAAACCAAAATTAATTCTTTTAAGTTTTTATTTAACTCGCATGTACCTCCTCAACTCCTCCCTGCCCATGATTCTTCCATTCGATTATTTTTACTAAAGGGATTCACTGCTTAAAACAGGTACTCCGAATGCTATTCTTGAAGGTCTCAGGTCAAGTCCTCGGCTCGTCGTGCCTTTGGGACTAACCCATGGGTTCGTTGCATCATAGATTTAGTCGGAATTATCTGTTTATGATAATACTGGGTTCACAATTCTGGCATGACATTTATATTCTTTGTATAGCTGAGTTAATTTTCTTTGTTAGGGGCAAGGTTTTTTACCCCGAATTTAGTGTTATACTAGATTGTTGAAACTTAATCATGTTTATAATGCACAATCTTTTATATTTACTTTATATAGAATAGTTGCAGACCTTATGGTCTTGCTTCAATCGATAATGAATATTACTCTTCTTCCTTTGTTATTAAATTTATATACATGGAGTTCTCTCATACTCAGTTTTTATGTTTCATCATTGATTAAATTTTCTGCTCAGGGTCAAATGCTTTTGGTCGACCTCTATGTTGATATAATGCAATGATTTACTCTTCAAATGTACAGTTTTGAGTTTTTTCTTTATTCCAGTGATTACACTTCTGCCATAATACTAAATATTGATGTTAGCAGTTAAGAACAGTTACTGTCTTTTCAAATTAAATTATTTGAATAGATTAATCTCATTGTTACTAATTAAATCTCATGATAGTAGTATTTCTTTTTGGTGACTGAAATGCCTCTCTTAATGTCTGAGTATAGCTAATATTTTTTTTTGAGGGACAATGTGTCTTGGGTTAGGGTTTTACCCAGTACCCAAGACCAACAGTCTTCTCTATACAGATTAAAGCAATGAAAGCTCTTCCTAGAGGATTTATTTATGTTTTCTTTCACTTATCTAGTTTTCCACAGGTCAGTTCATTTACTGAAATATTTGTTTTATGTATAATAAACTCATTGTAAATCTATTTATGCTTAAAATTGGAAATCTTGCTTGTTTATTTTCACATCCTATATCTGACAACACCTGTTGTATTAACTGTAAACTATACTTTCCACATCTTCTTTATGTAAGTAAGATCTATTGTACTTTTAAACACAATTTCATTCCGCATATAGTTTACAACATTTTATATGTCTGGAAAATGCATAATATGATATTAATATTTCAAGGTATAATATCATTTTTCTAAATCCTATTATCATATAAATAACAACAACTATTTCTGGTAAACAAAATAGTATCTGTACTTATCTATATTAAAGGTACTACAGTACTTAATTCCACTGAGCATGCACAGTTACTTATCTGATTTGCAAGTTAATGTTGTGGTCCTCCCAACCTTCAAGAGAGGCGATTACGTCCTCCTCTTGCACTCGTGCTCCAATCCTGAAAGTTACAGGTTAACAGTGGATAATTCTGCTGTCACCTCAGGACACCTAGTCCAGTCAGTACTAGAAATAATTCAGGATTTTCTAAGTGTTTCCACTTATCACAACCATCTTTGGAAAATTATCACTCTCCCATTTCTCCATGAATAGAACCCATACTCCTCACTGGGATCAATCTCTTATCCCAGAGGAGTAGGTAACTATTTCCAACTTTCCCCAACCACCTTTGAATTCTTGGAAAACATTTACCATAAGCTTTTAATTTTTATGAAATCCCAGTGAGGAGTAGGTAACTATTTCCAACTTTCCCCAACCACCTTCGAATTCTTGGAAAACATTTACCATCAGATTTTAATTTTTATGAAGTTATTTCCATAACTAATTTTATTATTTATAATTAGTAACTATTTAGCAAACATTAATAATTCTAGTCTTTTCTTAAAACAATAATTAAACAAAATGTCTTTTAACTAGTTAAAAACTAGTTATCATTAATGCAGTTGTCACATTTAAGTTGTATATAATGCGAGATATGACTATATCTTAGTATGAGGGCTACATTGCATATGTTTTCTTTTGGAATTCTACATGTTTATGTCAACCTCTCGATCTAACCATACCACCCAACCCTAGCTACCTTATAATGGGTGTAGTAAGCTCGGGAAGCTTCTCAAAACCACTCCACTTCTCTACACATCACATCGATCTTTATTTCTAGTTTTCATCTACATTTCTAATCAAGGGTGGTTGATCGACATTAGAGGTTGCTTTAGATTAGGTCTTCGTAACTTCCAAGCAAAAATACCTGTCGAAACTCATTTGCTCTGTGCAAAGCAAGGGTTTGATGTCTTCTCCTCCAGAGATGTCATACAACTTCTTTGTTGTGTTTCTTTGCTCATTGTTATCGATCATAATGCTAGTACACTGAGAATTAACCAAATTTCCAACACCCAGGTATGAAAATTCGACAGTATTTTTTTGAATAGACACACTACTTACGTTATTTATTTTTCCTCCATTGTTTTCATTATTTGTTGTATATCTCTTGTGAAGTCAAGCTACACAATTCCTAACCTGCCAGATGGTTTATCTATTGGAGGAATTACATGTCTTACACCGATGGATTTACTCTAATTTCATTTGTACAGTCACTCCATAGGAAGGCCCTTACTCCAATTAAGAAAAAAAAAACGACTTACAACATAAATGTACGATTTTCTTCAAGATAGATTTCTCTGATGACTTTTTCTTCCAGGATTTAATTTCCTAATAACCTATCACAGCTTAACTATTTTACAAGTACCTAGATCCTCAATCCTAGGTCGATGACGTCCTAAATTATTTTATTCCCCTCTTGGCCTAGATACTTGGTTTAATTCATTTCCATCATCGTTACGGGTAGGTTATCTGTCTCATCTGTCGTGAGCATGGATGGATTCCCGGTTATTATATTTTGGAAGCGAAGAGATAATGAAGCTGTTTTACCAGTTAGAATTATGCCTGTTATTTAAGGTTATTATGAATGTAAATTTATACAATTTCTATTGTAATAAAATATTGTTATTTAAGGGATTTTCCTAATATAAATTTCTACAGTTTCTATCATAAGAATAACACTCTTTTTTTCTATTGGAGGTGTTACTATTGTAACCCCAATGCTTCATTGCCCAAGTTTTTTTAAATGGAAACACATTCGTTTATATTATGTACAGGAATACTTTCATGTTTCTCTTGGTGTTGGTTGTGTATAAATTAATAGTTCATAATTGTTTTCGCTCTGAGATGTGTACCGTATGAATTTACCCTTGCAAGAACCCATTTTATTATTATGGAAATAGTAGTGTTCTCTGTTTTTTCCTTTTGACAATTTATTGGTTAAATTTCAAATTCAGTTCAAAATTTTGATTTAATGAAAAAAATTATATACATAAACATATAGTTTTACTTTGACCCCATGTTTAATAGCAAGGATTGTTACCCTTTTAGGTATTTACCATGGCTAAGTGAGGAAACTAACCCAGGGTACAAGGAAAATCTTGTACCTTAAACCCTTTTCTAATGTACCTACCTATTGTACTTTAATACCTGATTGCACAGAAGAAGAAGACAAATATTCCTTGTATGTTTGTTCTACTACAATTCTATTATTAATTAACTGACTTATCCATACACGATTACCATAGAGAGATAACACAAACTTAGTTAATTTAGATTCTAAATTACCATAAAGGCTACACCATCCTTTTCAAGACCTAGGTATATTTTCAATAAAGTATATTACTCAGAACCTTTCTTTTTATTCCAACTCTCTTATTACAAAACCCATTTACATGAATCTACTGCAACTTTTACAATTAAAACCAAGTCGAGAATACTTATATGTTCCTATGTTTTCACTGAAAATTTAAAACTTATTTAGAAAAGAGTGCCTTTTCCTCCTAACCTCAAGACCAGTGCCACTGTGTATCCCCCCATGTTATCCTCACAAGAAGGTTGTTAGTAATAGCTCTGCATAGTTAGCTTATGTGACTATTTGGTCCTCACCAGACTTAGTCCAAACCTTATTGTTGCACAAATCTGCCTGACATTTTTGCACAATCTCTTAGCATACATATTTTCTTATTGCCCCTTTCTCCTCTAGATTCCTCAGGTACTTATTACCTTGTTTTTTCCTTCTTCTTCCTTTTTTTAATATCAAGGAGAGGTTATGGTCAAGTAACTGCCAAACCCATAACCGACTATCCATCCTGACATTTAAGGCACAATTAGGCATTTTTTTTCTCAAATGTGTTGCTCATAATTCCTGCATCATTATAAACATTATTTCTTATTGAAAATAAAATTAATTATTCTTACTTAATATTTATTCTTTCCGAGGTCTGTCAACATTGTCATGTCTTGTGATTGAAGTAACTATTATTTATAATTTTCCCTAGGGGATGATACGTCTCTCCCCCCTTTAAACCAAACATTGTCTTGATGTTTTCATGCTGCTAGAACAAGTTTGGGTAAGATTCTTTCATAAATTTTTCATCTTCCCAATTAGTAGCCTCTTCTGGGCAAGTGTCACCACTACACTTTAACTTGGGTGATAGCTCGTCTAGACAACATTACTTCTCTCTAATCGAGTATGTGTAAGGGCTAAATTAGGAATTCATCGTCCAAATCGACCTACATACACAATTATTAATACTTTATTAGATCCTTCCATCATCATCATTTTTATTTTATTTTTAAAAAACAACTATACATATATTGTTGCTTTGCAAGTTACCTGTATATCCTGCCAATTGATTATATGTTTATGATCATATATATTTTTATTTAGTATAGAAACATCAAAAACATCATGTTCACACATATGACTAGGTAAGGCTAGCTGATAAGCTACCAGTCAAACCCGAGCAAAAATATGGAAAGGACCACAGAATTAAGGTGCTACTTTAGCGCAACTTCCCCATTGTAAGGTGTTTTTATTGGGTTTTACTCATACATATACATGGTATCCAACCTGAAATTCTCGATAGTTGTGTTTATTGTCTGTATAAGTATTCTTTCAATCTTGTGTGGCCTTTAAATTCATACTTACTTTCTTCATTGTCTCATCCATTTCTTTTAATATGTCGGGTGCCAACATTAATTTGTCTTTAGGGCCTCCCCAATTTATGGCTGTTCTACATCTACATCCATACAATACTTCAAAGGGGTTCATTTTCAGGGAGGCATGATAAATGGTGTAAGAAAATTCCACTAAATGTATATAGTCCTCCCATTTAGATGGTTGTTGCATTACATATGTTCTCAACACATCCTCATTCACTTCATTTACTCGCTTGGTCTTCCAATCCATTTGAGGGTGATAGGCCATGCTGAATTGTATTTGAGTGCCTAAACCCTTGAAAAAAGCCTTCTAGAATGTAGACATAAATTTCACATCTCTATATGAAATTATTTCTTTTGGTATTCCATGTAGTCTAAAAATTTCCTTCATAAATAAGTTATAAATTTGAAATATTTTAAAGGTATATTGTAAGGGAATAAAATCAACATATTTTCTTAATTTATCTACAAGCACAATTACAGTCATTTTTTTTCTTTGTATTAGGTAAACCAGTAATAAAACCAACTGTAATCATTTCTCATTTCTATTCTAGAATAGGAAGTGGGTGAAGCAGTCCAATTGGATGTTGGTGTTCAATATTCACTTGTTGACATTCTAAACAATTATCCAAGTAATCATCCACTTCTTTCTGCATTCTGGGTCAGAAGTGTTCTTTTTTAATGCAGTAATTAATTTTTGGTAATCAGGGTGAGCTGCATACAGGCTTATATGGTACTCATCAAGAATTAGTTATTTGACACGTTTTTGGTAGGGAACATACATTCTGTTTCAGTATATCAATAATTTTTCATCATTTACCTTGAATCTTTATTTCTGTTCATTATTGTTCATAATTTGAGCTTGTTTCCATAAAAATCGATATTCAAGATCTCTTTGGGTAGCCTCTTTAACTTGATCTTTAAAATAAACCTCAAATTTTCTAAAGGAAAGTTCATAAACACAATTTATTTTTTGACTCAAAGCATCTGCTACTTAGTTCTATTTTCCTTTTAAATGGTTAATTTCAAAATCAAATTTGCTCAGAAAGGAAACCCAACATGCGTGTCGAACATTCAAAGTTGGCTTATTAAAATATTTAGTTAAACTATGGTGATTTGTCATTAGAAACAATTTCTTTTCCCAACAAATAATGTCACCGCATGTTTAGTGCATGTATAATTGTTGTTATCTTTAAGTCCTAGGCTGATTATTTATGCTCATTTTCTTTAATCTTTCGAGTTTCATAAGCTATAACTATGTTGCCTTGCATTAATACTCCCCCTAGGCCTTCCTTACAAGAATTCGTGCATATAAAAAATTCCTTGTCTACATCTGCAATGCTTAGAATAGGTAAGTAACTATTTTAATCAGTCAAAATGGTTTTAACACTCAGTTGTCTATTTGAAGGTTCATCACTTCTTCTGCAAGGAGGTAATAGGATACGCTAATTTGGAGAATCCTTGAACAAATATCTTGTAATATCCAACCAATACCATAAAAAAATCTTATGCAGTCACATTTTTCAAAATTGGCCATTCCATTATGGTTTTTATTTTCTTTAGGTCCACAACAATTCCATATTTAGTTATGACATGTCCTAAATACTGAATTTGTTCTTTAAATAAATCACATTTTTTGTATTTTGCATACATATGATTTTCCCTTAAGGTATGTAAATTAATCCGTAAGTTCTTTTTATGCTCTTCCATGTTTCAGGAATACACCCGTATGTCAATAATAAAAATCAATATGAATTTATCCAAATATTGATGAAATATATTATTCATAAGACACATAAAAGTGGTTGGGGCATTATTCATCCCAAAGGTCAAGATGAAAAATTCACAATGCCCACAGCGAGTCCTAAATTTTGTTTTGAATACATCCTATTCTTTTATTCTTATTTTATGGTAACTTGAACAAAGGTAAATATTAGAGAATACTTAGCCCTTTTTACCGGATAAAAATACTCATCAACACAAGGTAAGGGGTAGTTGTTCTTGAGTTTCAACTTATTTAACTGTCAATAATCAATACACAAATGTAAGGTTCCATCCTTTTTTTTCACAAAAATTACAGGGGCTCCCCAAGGTGACACACTTGGGCAAATGTAGTTTTTATCTAACAATTATTGTAATTGCATTTTAAGTTTCGTTAACTATGGCACACTCATACAGTAAGGTTATCAAGACACTAGAGAAACTCAATGAATTAATTGAATGGTAAATTCTATATCTCGTTTTGGGGGAAATCCAAGAATATATTCATGAAAAACATCAGGAAAATTTTGCACAACAAGTTTATTTTCTAAGGTGGGATCCTTTTCTTTCGAATTTTAGTATCCTACTTGCACAACATAAATATGATACCCCTTCCAAATAAATTTATGCAACTGAGATTTTTTTATTGGTCTTAATTTCAGTGGTATTTTCACTCCTTGAATCTCATGTCTAATTCCTTTCTCATCTAAATAATTGATATTTTTATCCTTATAGTTAATGAGGGACCAATGACTTTCTAACCAATCTGTGCCTATAATAATATCATAATATCCTAGGGGTAAAACATTCAAGTTTGCTGCAATTCACTTTCCTGAGAGCTTCAAGGAGTAGTTTTTGACCTTAACGACCACCCTCTTTTTAGCCCCCTATGGCTAGCTACACTAGCCAGGGATTTTCAAATCTAACCATTTGAAAGAAAATTTTTCTATTGCTTTGGGGATTATATAAATCAAACTGGATCTTGGATCAATCAAAGTAGATACCGTTTGACCAAAAATATTACCTTCAAATTCTCCCATTATTGGTTGATATTCAACCTGATGGTCTTCCATGGTAGCATTAATTCTAGGTAAGCTCCTTGGCACTTCCCCTACAGTTGATGATTCATTCCACCATTTTCCTCCATCACATTTTTTCTTTAATTGTTCATAACATATACACGCCTTCCTTATGACGTCTTCCATGGCTTTATGATTATCAAATTCTAGACACTTTTTAATAAATGCGGGTAAACTAATAATAAATCACTAAAAATTTGCCATCTCCTCACGTATATAAGCAACATATCATAGCAAGGATGTGAATTTTTTATGAATTCATCCATGGTCAGTTGGCCTAACCAAAGGTCATGAAATTCCTTCAATTTTTCATCATAAAATATTTCACTTAGATACTTGTCTTTAAAATGTTTATGAAATTTTTCCCAGGTCACATTCTTTTAATTGATTCCATGTATTGTTTTCACTTCGTCCCACCATAAGTTTTATTTTCCTTGCAACTGATAGTTGGCTAATCAAGCCTTTAAATTATGATCATATTCATAAAATTGGAAGTATTTGTTCATATTAATAAACAAAGCTTCAACAACCTCTTCTTGTTCACCATCAAATGCTGGAGGCTTTATTTTCTAAAATTATCCCTGGAATTCAACCTTCTGTCTCTTGTGACTTTTATGATCAGATATGATTCTTCTTCCTGGTTCTCTTGATCACCTTCTAATTCTAGATTTTCACCCCTTTTCTCTTGATTGCCAATAATATTCTCTTGCTTTGGACTGGGATTGGGTTGTCGTTGGTTTTGTTTTTGAGACAAAATTTTCATAATTTTTTCTTGTTCTTGCATCAACCTCTCATTGTCAGCTCGTAATCTGGCCATTTTATTATTTATCTCTTGGAATGTCTCTATTATCATAGCATTGGTGGTGTGTGATTCTTCTCCCAAATTCACCCAAATTTCTTGGTTAGTTTCTTAAAAAGGGGTTGAACCTTCTTCCATCACAGGACCCACTCGTGGAAATCCTACTCTCCTCATAATATCTCCTTCCTTGTGAACATGAAAATGGTTGTTTTTTCTTATTAACCCAGAGGCCACAACTTTGCAAATATGGTTGTGATACCACTTGTCACATCCCCTAATTAGTTTTTTTGTTAATAACATTTTAACCCACAATTTTAAAGATAATTATAAATTAACTACCCTTAAGCGCGATATCATTACTCAATTATTATAGAAATTGATGTTATTTTTCTTGTTATTGTTATTATTTACATATGTTCATATTACGGTATCGTTCAGAAGTTGTATATATGTTACACGGTATGCTACCATAGTTTATTTAAGTTGTATATAAATGCGAGACAAGAGTGTATCTTAGTGTGAGGGTTACATTGCATATGATTTCTTTTGGAATTGTACGTGTTTATGTCAACCTCCTGAGATAACCATACCACCCAACCCTAGCTACCTTATAATGGTTGCAGTAAGCTCATGAAGCTTCTAGACACCGGTCCTCTGCTCTACACCTGGCATCGATCTCGATTTCTAGGTTTCATCAATGACTCTAATCAAGGGTGGTTGATCGATGGTGGAGGTTTCTTTGGGTTATTTCTTGGTAACTTCCAAGAAAAACTCTCCGTTGAAACTCATTCATTCTATGCACAATGAGGGTTTGATGTCGTCTCCTCCAAATTTGTCATACAGGTTTTCCATTGTGTTTCTTTGGTCGTTGTTATCCATCTTGATGCTAGTATGGAGAGAATTAACCCAATTTTCAACACTCATGTATGAAAATTCCACAATATTTTTCTGAAGAGACACACTCCTTACGTTGTTTATTTTTCCTCCTTGGTTTTCATTATTTGTTTCCCGTCTCTTTTTAGGTCAAGCTAGACAATTTTTGACCTGCTAGAGGTTTTATATGTTGGATAAATTGCATGTCTTACGACGATGGTTTTACTCCAAGTTTGGTTGCACAACCACTCCACAGGTAGTCCCTTACTCCAATTAGGAAAATGAGCATGTCTTACGACATACATGTATGGTTCTATTCGAGATAGATTCCTCTGTTGAATTTTTCTTCTAGGATTCAATTTCCTGAGAGCCTATCACGTCTTAATTTTTTTTACAGGTACCCAACTCCTCAGGCCTTGGTTGATGATGTCCTAAATTATTCTCTTCCCCTCGTGGCTCAAGTACATGGTTTAATTCATTTCCATCAGGGTTTCAAGTAGGTTGTCTATCCGGTTTGTCGTGAGCATGGATGGCTTCCCGATTATTAGATTTTGGAAACCAAGAGATGATGCCTTTGTTTTACTGATTAAGATTATTATTTTTATTTAAGGTTCTTCCAAATGTAAATTTCTACAGTTTCTACTGTAAGAATAATACCATTATTTAAGGGTTTTTCTGAATGTAAATTTCTATAGGTTTTTTTGTAAGAACAATACTCTTCTTTGGTATTAGAGGTGGTACTACTCTAACACCAACGCTTCATTGCTCGGGCTTTTGGAAACACATTCATTTATATTATGTATAGGAATACTTGCATGTTTCTATTAGTGTTTCTTTTTTGTGTATAAATTAATAGTTCATAATTTTTTTCATTTTTAGTTGTGAATCACATGCATTTACCCTTGCAA
Source organism: Pinus albicaulis (assembly GCA_034641835.2). Taxonomy (NCBI): domain Eukaryota; kingdom Viridiplantae; phylum Streptophyta; class Pinopsida; order Pinales; family Pinaceae; genus Pinus; species Pinus albicaulis. The sequence continues at coordinate 573,816,633 of CM076577.1, forward strand.
GAACCCATTTTGTTATTCTAGAAAGAATAATGTTTTGAGTTGTTTTCCTTTCGATAATTTATTGGTTAAATTGCAAGTTCAGTTCAGAAATTTTATTTAATGAACGGATTTTTATACATGCGCCTATATTTTTACTTTGATCCTATGTTTAATAGCTAGGGACTGTTACCCTTCCAGATTGTTACCATGGCTAAGCCAGGAAACTAACCTAGGGTACAAGGAATATTTTGTACCTTAAACCCTTTTTTAATGTAACCACCTGTTGTACTTTAATACCTGACTGCATAGAAGAAGAAGAAATATATTCTTTGTGTATTCATTCTCTTACATTTCTACCATTAATTAATCCACTTACCCATACAAGGTTACCACAGAGATATAACACAAACTTAGTTAATTTAGATTCTAAATTACCATAAAGGCTATGTCATTCTTTTCAAGACCGAGGTATATTTTCAACAGACTCTTTTACTCAAGACCTTTATTTTTATTCCAAATCTTTTATTATAAACCCATTTACATGAATCTATTGCAACTTTTACAACTAAAACAAAGTCAATAATACTTATATGTTCCTCTATTTTCATCGAGAATCTAGAACTTCTTCGGAAAACAGTGCCTTATCCTCTCAACCATGAGACCAGCGCCAATGTGTCTCCCACCGTGCTATCCTCACAAGAAGGGTGTTAGGAATTAATTTGTATAGTTAGCTTTTGTGACTATCTAGTCCTCACTAAGGCTTATTCAAAGCCTTGTTGTTGCATGAATTTTCTTGACATTTCAGCATGGTTTCTTAGCACAGATATTTTCTTGTTGTCCTTCTTTCCTCTTGATACCTTAGGTATGTATTACCTTGTTGTTGTTTTTTTTAATCTCAAGTAGAGGTTATGTTCAAGTAATATCCTAGCCCATATTTGACACAATTATCCTTAAAATTATTTTTACATCGAATTTTAAGGATAATTGGCCACTTTAACGATTTTATTAATTAAACATTTAGCTCAGATGGTTTAAATTTCATGATACTAGCATATTCTCATCATCGCCACTATATCAATGGATAAAATTCACACCACTAACTTCCTTTCATATCTAAATCACATGTTTAAACCATACTTAAATTAACTTTTCACAAAGCATAGTTAAAAATATATTGTGCTTCTTGCTCGTAACCACATATGATGATTAGTTATAAATGAATTAAAAAAAAAACATATAAAATCTATATTGAAATGTGTGATGATTCTAAAACAGATGCTTATTCAAATTCTTAAATGTATGTCTCTTCAACCATTTTCCAAATGTTTTCTCTACTTCATTATCTATCTTGACTGGTTTCCTATGCGTTACAAATTTCATTTCCATTTCATGGTTAGGTGGTTGCAATACAGTAAATTGAATATGAATGATCGCCCAAAACATAATATTTAAAAAAAAATATTTTTACAATTTTAAGTTATAAAAAAATATCATGAGCTTCTACAATTCTAGGTTATTAAATATTAAAGAAAATTAATATTTCATAAAAAATAACACACGCTTTTACAATTCTAGGTTATTAAATATTACAAAAATTAATATTAAAATTATTAAATATTCGGTAGATAAGTGTGATACTTTAAGTTTTTATAATTTTAAGTTTTAGATTTTTTGAGTTTTAAATTTTTTTTTTTTTAAGATTACATAAATTTAATTAAATATAGAGAAATTTAATTAAAAGTAAAAAAGTTAGAACCTATAGTATTGAAACTTGGCTACATTAAAAGTGTATATTAATAAGTGTTACACGTGTAAATGTGTGTGTGTCAAAAATGATTCGTTAACCCTCATTGATTGCAATTTAATAAAACTACCAATATATTAACATGGATTTAAAACCAATTTTGAAACGGTATGCCCAACTAAAAAATACATAATAATTGTTTCCCTTTTACCAATATTAATATAGTTTTGTTACGATTCTAAAAAAAATAAATGCAATGAATCTGGAAGATTCTATACACAACACAAATCACAAAAGCCTCAAATCAATAGTATAATAGTAGTTAAACCAATATTAACATGGTTTTTATTTGTCAGAAATAGTAAAAAATTATGATAATATTAATATTAATTAATATGAATAAGAATATTAATATTATTTTTAATATTTCTAATATTTAGAAATATTATTTTTAATGTAAATTATTAATATTAATAACATTTAACTAGTAATATTAATATTATTAATGATTATTACTATAAATAATATTAGCATTAATATTCATAAATAATATTAACATTGGGGACTAAAATTGGGTGTAATGTATTATGATGTAATCACTCGTATTTGATTGAATATGAACTGTAATACTACAACGTTTCTTTCTTACTGAAAAAAAAAAAAATATTAACAACAATATTAATAATTTTTTTATATAAATTTTAATTTAATACTGATTATTAATATTAATTTGAATATTTATTATTAATATTAATGTGAATATTACTTTTAATATTATTAATATTTATAAATATTGATCTGAATGTTAATTATTAATATTATTAATATTTATTGAATAGTATTAATATTATTAATGACATTAACATTATTACTATAAATAATATTAACATTAATATTGATAAATAATATTAATAAATTTTAATTTATGATATTCTTTATCATTATTATTATTTTAATTTATTACTATTATTAATATTAATAGTAATTAATAAATTTTAGTATTAATATCATTAACATTAATAACATTAAATATTAATAATATTTTAATATTAAGTTTTAATATTATTTCTTAATATTAATTTGAAAATTAATTATTGGTTATAATATATAACATAAATTTAAGGTTTTTTAATTTTAATTTTACCTATATATATAAATATATATATATATATAGAGAGAGAGAGAGAGAGAGAGAGAGAGAGAGAGAGAGAGAGAGAGAGATATGACCTTTCATTCATTCATTAAAAGAGAAGGTTACAATAAGATAGAGCTTTCAAGGCCTCAACCTACCCGGTGGGAAACCGGGTTTGTTGGCCATCAGAAGACATTATAAGCCAACCAGCAATGTAATGTCTTGAGTCTCTCAAATTCAGCTACATAAGTCATACTCTCTAAGTCCCATAAAAATTTTATCCTTTTATTGCTAAACCTTCCTATTGCTATGATCTTCATAAAAAATAAACAAAAACTGAACTCATAAGATGCATGACAAGAAAGAAACTAGTCCTCAAAGGACTAAATAGGTGGGTTTTTAGTGTTGGATACGAGAATTTCAAAGTGATGAGGCCTCCAGAGAAGGTGCTCAATTCTGCCCAAGAGGGCATTCTAATACTTAAACTAAAACTAACCCCTGATGATGGACTTACTTAAGAAGTCCGAAACGTTGGGTCATTAATTCACATGAACAGGGTATTCCATTATTCTATAAAACTACAAGAGCTGGAAGAATTTTTGGATTTCCTAGAGGACAGGATCAATCTGCATAAAATATGAATTATGTTTTATGGTCTTTGCCACCAGATGTTTTATCATACAATATAGATGGATGGTTTGATTATACTAATATACTCTTCCTCTGGTACTTCCCAGATCGGGAACTAGAATATCGTCATCCAAATATGTTTCTTCTTCTTCCGCTTGGCGAGTGAGGGCCTCTTCCCACCCCATGATTATATTTCTGACTTGTTTCAAAATCTCCTTCACATATGCCTGAGTGACATCCCTATTATGTTTAACCTTAGTTTGTGGTCAGATCTTCTCGATGTCTAGAAGGAAGGCTCACCTTTATCCTTATGAACGCCTCTCTTCCATGTTTTTTGGCGGCATTTGACCCCCACCTCTGCCTTAATAACCTTTACACACACCATGGGAACCAGAGAAATAGTGGGGGTCATGAGTTCCAAAATAAAATTAAAAGGCATCCACCCGATAGAGGCCCAGACTCCTCACCGGAGACCTATCTCTGTGACAGGGGTTAAGACCAGACAAAAACATGACACGACATGAGTTATCCTTAAAATATGAAATATGTATGTCCTTTCCACAACTCGATGATGATTTTGAACCATAGCCCAAAGGGATATTTGACTCATGGTTTGACTAGGAACCCTAGATATAATCTCAAGTGTATTTTCCAGAATCTCACCACTCACCATAGAGGGTGTGCGACAGCAAGTCTTAAACACAATACTATCCACATAATTAATATGGAGGTTAGGTATTTTCCAGTAGCCTATGAAACGAGTGTAAAACCCTGCGAAGTCATGGTGGCTACAAGCATAAATCCCCCAACCTAGGCCTAAGTCCCCCATTTTCGGAAACATAATTTCGTAAAGAATATAAATTGGCACTATCAACCCAAATAAAACAAAGAAAAACCTCCCAGGACACCATGCAAACATAATAATCAAGAAAAACGACGAACTTCTCCATTGAAAGGCTGAAATAACTAAATTACTTACATTCTCCATAATCTTGTGACAGATAAAGGAGAAGGAAAGTACCACATACCCTTGAATTTATGAGCTTCATCTACCTCTGGAATGCTTCTTCCTAGCGCTCATGTCTGCAACTAGCCAACTACCCACCACCCATGGAAGAATGAAATGATTGAGACCAAACATGTTTATTATCTCTCAGTGGCTTTTACTCCAAACCACATACCAACAACTGTGATGGTGGCACATGCCTACACTTAATTCTTTAGTTCGTACACAACCAACGCCATCATGCTTCTCAGTCCACTTGCCACCATCCTGACTAGCCCGCAGGTCGAGAAGCCCTCTCTTAATTTCTTTCACAATTATCCTCATGGGAATCTTCAATCGTTTCACACACCGATCGTGATTAATATTAATATTAATATTCGTTATTAATATCAAAACAAATTAATATAAATATAAATATTAATTTTAATTTTAATATTATTAATATTAATATTAATTAATAATAATAGTAATAATAATAATGTTAATGAAATTAACATCAATAAGATTAATATGTTAATTCTAAGACTCATAGATAATATTAACAACATTGAGTATTAACAATAATATTAATAAATTTTGATATTAATATCATTACATTAATAGCATTAAATTTTTATAATATTTTAATATATTTTTTAGTATTATTTATTAATTTTAATTTTATTATTAATATTTATTTAATATTAATTATTAATATTTATATTAATTAATATGAATAAGAATATTGTCTTTTAATATTATTAATATTTATAAGTATTAATTTTAACATTATTTATTAATATTAATAACATTAAATAATATTATTATGGTCAACCATGGTCCAATGTTGCATTGTGACAAAGTTTGTCTCAATATAAAAATAAACCATGGTCAACCATTCTCCAACAACGCATTGTGACAAATATTGTCTTAATATGGAAATCAATCGTGGTCAACCATGGTCCAACGTCACATTGTGACAAATATTGTCTCAATATGAAAATCAACCATGGTCAACCATGGTTCAACGTCGCATTATGAAAAATATTATCTCAATATGAAAATCAATCATGGTCAACCATGGTGCAACGTCGCATTGTGACAAAGATTGTGTCAATATGAAAATAAGCAATGGTAAACAATGGTAAACCATGTTTATTTTAGGGTTAATTTAATATTTATTCAAACATTGCATTGTGACAAATGTTGTCTCAATATGAAAATCAATCATGGTCAAACATGGTCAAGCATGGTCAATTATAGTCAACCATGGTTACTCATTGTCAATATGAAAATCAATCATGGCCAACCATGGTCAAACATGGTCAATTATAGTCAACCATGGTTACTCATGGTCAATATGAAAATGAACCATGGTTCAACATCACATTGTGACAAAGATTGTCTCAACCATGGTCAATTACGGTCAACCATGGTTAATCATGGTAAATATGGAACTCAACCATGGTTCAACGACACATTGTGACAAAGATTGTCTCAATATGAAAATAAACCAGGTCAACCATCATCGACCATGGTCAACCATTGTCAACCATGGTCAATCATAGTCAACCATGCTCCAATGTCGCATTATGACAAACATTTTCTCAATATAAAAATAAATCACGGTCAACCATGGTCCAAGATCGCATTGTGACAAAGATTGTGTCATTATGAAAATAAACAATGGTCAATGATGGTCAACCATGTCTATTTTAGGGTTTATAATATTTATTCAAACATTGCATTGTGACAAATATTGTCTCAATATCAAAATTAATCATGGCCAACCATGGTCAATTACGGTCAACTATGGTTAATCATGGTCAATATGAAAATCAACCATGGTTCAATGTCACGTTCTAACAAATATTGTCTCAATATGAAAATAAACCATGGTCAACCATCTTCGACCATGCTCAACCATGGTCAATCATGGTCAACCATAGTTCAACATCGCATTGTGACAAAGATTGTCTCAATATGAAAATCAACCATGGTTAATCATGGTCAACCATGATTAACCATGGTCAATAACCATAGTCACATTGTAACGAAGATTGTCTCTTGCTCCAATGTCACATTATGAAAACCATTGTCCAATGTTGCATTGTGAAAAAATTGTCTCAATATGAAAACCAACCATGGTCAACCATGGTCCAACGTTACATTGTGATAACAATTGTCTCAAAATGAAAATCAATCATGATTAACCATGGTCCAATGTCGCATTATGAAAAAGATTGTGTTAATATGAAATCAACCATGGTCAATATGTTTATTTTAGGGTGTCTAATATTTATCTTAGGGTTCATATAGCTTGGGTATATTCATATTATTCCCTTGGGTTTTTAGTATTAATCCCTTGCATTTATTATTCCCTTGGGTTTATATACCAATTCCTTAGGTTTATTAATCTAACGGTACATATTCTTAGGGTATAATATTATTGATACTATTTATAATATTAATCATAGGGTTTAATACAAATCCCTTATGTTTATAATCATGGTAAACCATGGTCCAATGTCACAATATAATAAATATTTTATAGATATGAAAATAAACATGTTCAACCATCATCAACCATCGTCAACCATGGTCCAACATCACATTATAACAAATATTGTCTCAATATGAAAATCAACCATGGTAAAATGTCACATTGTGACAAAGATTGTCTCAAAATGAAAATTAATCATGTTCAATCATGGTTATCCATGTTCAATTAGAAAATCAACCAAGGTAAATCATGGTCAACCATGGTCCAATGTCACATTGTGATAAAAATTGTCTGAATATCAAAATCAACCATCATCAACCATGGTCAACCATTAGCAACCATGGTCCAATGTCGCACTATTATAAATATTGTCTCAATAGGAAAATCACCCATGGTCAATCATGGTCAATGATCGTCAATAGCCATGGTTACATTGTGAAACAAATTGTCTAATGGACCAACATCACATTATCACAACCATTGTCATCTATGGCCAACCATGGTCAACCATGGTCTAACGTCGCATTGTGAAAAATATTTCTAATATGAAATTCAACCATGGTTCAATGTCACATTGTGAGAAAGATTCTCTCAATATGAAAATCAATTATGGTCAACCATGGTCCAGGGTCACATTGCGACAAATATTTTTCCAATATGAAAATCAAGCATGGTAAACCATGCTCATTTTAGGGTTTATAATATTTATCTTAGGGTATATATACCTTGGGTTTATAATATTAATTTCCTTTGAGTTTTTTATGTTTTTTATATTAATCCCTTGTTTTTATTAGCCACTTTGGTTTATAATATCAATCCCTTGGCTTTATTAATCTAAGGGTACATATTCCTAGGGTATAATATTATTGATAGGGTTTGTGATATTTATCATATGGTTTAATATAGATTCCTTGGGTTTATAATCTATTAAGTTTATAATATTTATTATAGGGTTTAATATTAAGCTTATTGTTTACAATATTAATCCCTTGGGTTTATTAATTTTAGGGTTTATTTTCGTAGGTTTTAGTGTTATTACCTTGGGTTTTTAATATTAAACAATGGTTAACCATGGCTAATCATGGTCAACCATGGTCCAATGTCACATTGTGAGAAATATTCTCTCAATATGAAAATCAATCATGGTTAACCATGGTCCAACATCACATTGTTACACATATTGTCTCAATATGAAAATCCACCATGGTCAACCATGTTTGTATTAGGGTTTATATACCTTGAGTTTACAATATTAATCCTTTGGGTTTTTTAGGTTTTTATTATTAATTCCTTGTTTTTATTAGTGCATTATGTTTATAATATCAATCCCTTCACTTTATTAATCTAAGGGTTCATATTCCTAGGGTATATTATTATTGATATGGTTTATAATATTAATCCTAGAGTTTTTATAAATGCATTGGGTTTTTAATCCATTAGGTTTATAATATAAATTCCTTGGATTTATAATATTAATAATAGGGTTTATATTCCTAGGGTTTAATATTAAGCTTAGTGTTTATAATATTAATCCCTTGGGTTTATTAATTTTATGGTTTATATTCCTAGGGTTTTTTTACAATTTGTATTCCTAGGGTTTAATATTCATCCTAGGGTTTAATTTTATTCCTTTAGGTTTTTAATATTAATCCCTTGGGTTTATAATCGGTTACGTTTTTAATATTTGTCCCCTAGGTTTATTAGTCCCTTGGGATTATAATATGAATGGCTTAATATTGTAACATTAGAATGGTACAAAAATGTATCCTACATCACATTATGACAAACAATGTCTCAATTTGAAAATAATTCTAACAATTATTATCGCAATGTTACATTACATTGTAATTTATTCAATGTTGCATTGATACATTACAAAATTTGGGTTTAATACAAGGTTTATAATATTAGTGAATTTTAATATTCAATTTATAATATTAAAGTTTAATATTTGATTTATAATTTGTAGCATTAGGGTTTATAATAGTAATATAAGGGTTTAATATGAATCCCTTGGGTTGATCAATCTCTTGGGCTTTTAATATGAATCCTTTGGGTTTATCAATCCATTAGGTATATAATATTAATGAGTTGGGTTTAAAATTATTCCCCTCGGTTTATAATTCATTGAGTTTATAATATTAATACCTTAGGTTAATTAATTCCTTGGATTTATATTAATCTCTTGGGTTTATAATATTATTCCTAAGGTTCATAATATTAATATTATGATTTATATTCCTAGGGTTTAATACTAATCCTATAATCTAATGTTATTCCCTTAGGTTTATATTCATATGATTTAATACTAAGCCTATGGATATTAATATTATGGTTTAATATTAACCATAATATTAATCCCTTCAGTTTATAATCCCTTGGGTTTATAATATTAATTCCTTGGGCTTATTAATATTAGGGTTTATGTTCCTCGGATATAATATTAATGTTAAGGTTTATTGTTATTCCCTAGTTTTTAATATTAATCCCTTGGGTTTATTAATTGGATATCCTTATAATGTTGATCCTAAGGTTTATAATATTAATCTTAGGGTTCAATGTTTATTTCAGGGATTATAATATTTATCTTAAGGTTTATATCCTTCAAATTTATAATATTAATTCCTTGGGTTTACTATTATTCCTGTGGATTTATAATCCCTTGGGTTTATTAGTCACTATATTTTATGATATCAATCTCTTGGGTTTATTAATCTAAGGATTCATATTCCTAAGGTATATTTTGATTCATAAGGTTTATATATTAATCCTAAGGTTTAGTTTAAAACTCTTGGGTTTATAATACAAATTCCTTGGGTTTAGTAATCCCTTGGTTAGAATATTGATATCTTGGGTTTAATATTAATATTAATATCTTGGATTTATACTTTGTAATATTAGGCCTTCAATATTAATTCTTGAGGCTTATAAAACTAGTATGTTTGGGTTTATTGATCACTTGGGTTTATAACATAAATATTTTGGGTATATTAATCACTTCAGTTTATAATACTGATACTTAGTTGGGTTCATTAATCCCTTGGGTTCTTAATAACTTGGGTTTAGAATATTAATAATTAGTTGTGTTCATCAATCCCTTGGGTTTTTAATATTAATCCCTTGGGTTTTTAATCCCTAGGTTTTATAATATTAATCCCTTTTACAAATAAGAATTATAATCATTAATAAATAATAATAATTGTTGATAATTAGTATTTAATAATTTACAAATATTGAAAATTATTACTAATTACTAATAATTATTAACTATTGCATACTAATAATTTATAAATAATAAATAATAATTATTAATATTGTAATTATAAATTCTTAATATTCATATTTAAATTTAATTATAAATATTTAAATTTATATTATATTTAAATTTATGTGATTAATACCAACATCACATTATTGTATTTATAAAATTATTATTTTTGGTTTATAATCTTAAGGGATATAATCATAAGGTTTATAATACTAATCGCAAGGTTTTTGATCCCTTAAGTTTAAAATATTAATCCTAAGGTTTATAATCCCTTTGGTTTATAAATCCTAGGGTTTAATATTTTTCCCTTGGGTTTATTTTCCCTTGGGTCTAATTCGGATTTATACAAGAATGTAATAAAATATAGAAATAAACATAAACATAAAGATGCAGCAAAAATATACTCCATTTCATTAATGTCAAAGAACTTAAATAAGCATACAGACAGAATGGAAATAAACTAGCTCAGGTGATGTTGGCTTATCTATGAGAAGAGATGCGGAGGCTACATGCCTCTGAACTCTCTTACAATGAGGATCAAGGGCCTTTATATTATTTAACGACATGGAAAAACCCTAAACATCCAAAAACCTAACCCTAGGAGATAAAGCACCACAACTATGGACCTGGTTTGGGTATTTTGATACATCAACTTCCCAGGGACGTAGATTTGGCATACGATCTTCATTTGACACACACAATAACTTGTTAGAAAGATCTATATAAGGAATACAACTTTTGAGTGACAAGCATCAATTGGGGCCTATGTTGGTCTTGCGTTTCCCAAAAAAATGTCATTTACGGCCTCAAAACGACTCCAGAAGTTCATGACCCAAAAATCTCCAAGAAATAGTAAATTGTGCTAGAATTAAGAAAAATGGAAAACCAAAAGAAGCAATGGTGGGGTCCAAGTGGAATAGGTGGCTGGCCACCAATATCCACTTGGATCAGGGTCTGTAATATTAATCTCTTGGGTTTATTTCCCCTCAATTTTACAATATTAATCCCTTGGGTTTATAATATCACAATTTCTAATATTGGGTTTATAATATGACATTTAGTATACGAGTTTGAAAATTTCATTTATTAAATTGGTGTTTATAATTTTAAGGTTTATAAAATAAATATTAATATTAATTCTTTATTTTTATTAATCCTGAGGGTTTATAATATTAATCCATTAGGTTTATTATTCCCAAGGGTTTATAAAACTAATCACTTTGGTTTATATCATTACTATCTTGGGTTTATTATTAAGTTTGTAATACTAATCTTAGGGTTTGGTTTATATCATTAATATATAGGGTTTATTATTAGAGTTTATAATACTGATATTAGGGTTTACAACCTTAAGGTTTATAATATCAATATTAGGTCATATAATATTGGTTTTGATGGTGTTAGGGTTTATAATATTCAATCTAATATTAAATTTTAATATCATGATGTATCACATTTTTCTTATTAATAATGTAACATTTTAATCCTAAGGTTTAGTGTTTTTCCATTTAATTTATTTTTCCTTGGGTTATAATATTAATCCTTTGGGTTTATTTTTATTAATCTTAACGTTTAATTTTTTCCCTTTAGGTTTATTTTCAGTTGGGTTTATAATATTAATTCCTAGGATTTATTTTCCTTTGGGTTTATTATTATTAATCTTAGGGTTTAATAATTTTCCCTTTGTTTTATATATATATATTTATCCCTCACCATTATCTTAATGATTAATATACATTTATTAAGCTATTAATATTATTACCAATATATTTTATACATAATATATTGTATACATAATGATAGATTTATGAACAATTCGAACATAACAATATTAAACTCGGATGATAAATCAATTATTATAAGCCCTAATATTATAAAATCCAACATTATAAACCCTAAGATTAATATTGTATCCATAAGATTGACGTTATAAACCTTACAATAAATATTTTAAACCATAGGATTAATATTATAAATGGCATGATTAATATTATAAACTGTAATATTAAAAAACCCTATATTATATTTCCAATATTAATAACCCAACATTTCATATGGTGATACTAAATGCAATATTATAAACACAAAATAAAAAAACTGCAAGATCACAAATCCAAGGGATTAATATTACAAACCCACGAGGAAATAAATGCAAGGGTTTAACATTGGTGAAAATGTGATGTTGGGTTGCACTTTTTGCCCTTTTTGAGAAAAAATATCATTTTTAGAATTTCTTCAAGTGTCTGCAAGCCAAAAGAATTTTTCTATTTAGAATTTCATTTTACAATAAAAATAAAACTTGTCAAAAAATTTATTAGCTTTCTATTACTTATTTTTTGGAATTTTTTTTATTCACATTTGAAATGTCAACTTAGAAATTTTTTGAGTGCGTGTTCTTTAACAACAAAGAAATTCATAAAAATTCATGGTGTTCAATGCTAGTGTATTCTTTGTTAACTTGGTGTTTTTGAGAAAAAATGTGTTGCAACAATCGAAATAGAATACTTTGGTATCGTTATATTTACGAAACCAACTGATGCATATCATAATTACTAAATTGTTTTGAACTGAACCAATATGAAAAAACTGCAGATTTTGAATATGTTTCATTCGGTGTCAAGTTTCTCGACATATTAGTTATAAACTAAAAATATAAAAGCTACCCATTATAGATGATGGACCACTGTAATGCACCATAAATTTTTTAATTTTTGTTACAGTGCATTTTAGGAGATACAAAATTTTGATTTCATTGAGTCATAATGACCTTCAGAATTTTTTTGCACCCATTTTATTACAAAATTAATTAAAATTATTAAATATCTATGAAATTCCATAAAAGTTATATATTTTGAAATTAGATTCAAAGTTGCAAATTCTATTCTTGGTTCTGAATGTTAATTCATAAAATTTGATGGAGTTGAACTATTCCAAAGTTGAAGAAATGTGTTCAGAGATGAGTTGCAGTGTAGTTGCAGACATTTTAATTTGGATGAAATTTTGTAATAGTCCGGCCAAACTTTTCTCAACATCCCGTCCCATTAATTTTAATAACAAAAAATTTCGGCCGAACTTTTTTTTAAAAGTTCGGCCGAACTTTTGGTTGCTCATTCCGTTGGCTGCAAAAAACAATCGATGAAGCCCCTCCAAAAAACACATTTCACAAGCTCTATAAATAAATGAAAATATAATCATTATTTTCGCACATTTTTTCATTTAGGCTGAATTTGCATACTAAATATTTTGGGTTGAATTTTCAAAGGAGATTATTTGGGCTAAACATACAAAGGTAATTTTTTGGTCTAAATTTTAAAAGGATATTTTTTTGGCTAAATTTCCAAAGGAAATTTTTTTGGGCCGAATTTTCGAAGGACATTTTTTGGGCTAAATTTTCAAAGGAATTTTTTTGGGCTGAATTTTCAAAGGACATTTTAGTGGTGGACTTTTTTTTAGATTAATTGTTTTGGGCTCAAGTAAATCTTTTCTGATGATTTTTTAAAGTGATTTTTGTCTAAATTTTTAAAGTGGGTTTTTTATGCAAGATTTTGAAGGAAATTTTATGAGCTTCATTTTCAAAATACATTTTTTTGGCGAAAGTTTTAAAGTGTTTTGGGCTAAAGTAAGTTTTTAGTGTAGAATTTTTAAAGTGATTGTTTTTTTTAAATTAATTCTTTAGTGATGCTTTTTTACAATGAGCTTTTGTCTAAATTTTTAAAGTGAATTATTTTTGCAGGATTTTGAAGGAAATTTTTTGAGCTTCATTTTTAAAAGTCATTTTTTTAGCAGAATTTTTAAAGTAATTTTTTTTTAAAGTAAGCGTTTTGGGCTGAAGTAAGTCTTTTATGCTGAATTTTTAAAGTGATTTTTTTTTAAATTAAGGTTTTTGTGATGAATTTTTAAAGGGAGTTTTTGTCTAAATTTTGATAGTGATTTTTTTTTTGCAGGATTTTGAAGAAAAATGATGGAGCTTCATACTAAATTATCATGGGAAATCAAATAGATTTCAAGAGGAAATATGATCAAACAAGAATCCTTGAGGCCCATAGAGAATACATGAGAGAATATCACAAAAAAAGGAAAGAAGAGCTCTCAAATATTGAAAGAGAAAATCAACCTCAACTAGAAGTTGAAGAAAGTATGTAAATGTAAATATAATAAATGATATTTAAAATTTAACTCAATTGTATTGTGAAACTAAATTTTTATTTTGTGAACTAATTTGAAAAATATTTTTCAATGTAAACAATGATAGATATTCCTCATAACATTGATGATGAGATAGAAAATATTGAAAGACCAAGTGAAAAAATAATGATCCAATGATTGAAGATGTTGAAATAAATTCAAGTGAAGAAATTGAATCACCAGTTATGTATATTTATGTCATGTGTATTATTGAAATTATACATATTTATTAATTTTTCAATTTCATTCAAACTCTACTTTTTAATTTAATTATTTATTGAATATTTAAGCCCATTTTGTACATTTAATTCTAATATGTATAAATGAAATCAATATCGATGATGGTATGTTAGAAAATGTTGCCACTCACACATATGGAGATAAAAAAGTTGGCCATGTTATACGATATCATGTTAAGCACATTATTGATATGTTCTTCAAAGATGAAAATGTGACAGTTCAAGCCCAAATTTTGAGATGTATCTTAACATCAAATAAATTGAAAGAAGCTACGACTCTATTGGGCATTCGAAAATCAACGAAAGATAAAAAAATGAAGGAAAATGTGATACAAAATATAAATAGTTCTCTAAAATTAATTGGAATATCTAGAAAGAAAAGTGATTTTGATGCACATAGAGCAATACGAATGGAAGTGGTCTCATCAAGTACTAAAGAAAATCGTTTGGTAAAATCGATGGTAGAAGCATTAGGGACCTCATGAAAAACTTTGCACAAACATCATAAATTTTGATTCTAAATAGATGTAAATGATGAGCTCACTTGTTGGATAATTATTTGTAGGAAATCATATAGAGATATACTTGGAGAATATGTTTAAAAAAATAATATATGAATATAGGAAGAAAAATTCATGTGTTTCACCAAAAGAAAGGGATGTGATGCAACGAAGAATAACATGAAAATAGTATGAAGAACATGCAAAAAATATCTTTGACACCACTCATATATAGTTTTTCAATAAGTTCATAGATGATAATCGTGGAATTAATGTCTCAACCAATGCTTTTGTGCAACAAAAACCATGGCATGTTAAACCTAACATTGTATGCGACACTTGTTTTTGTCATTATCATATATAGTTTCAATTATATTATGACACATTCATTAATTTTATTCAAAAATTTTGGAAAAATTCACCTCCTCCTTCTACTATCCATGATTCCATATCCCAAATTCTATGTGCAAGAGAAAGCCATGAATTATTTTATCAAAAGAAATGTGTTGATGATAAAAAATGTGATCATTGTGAAAATTTGAATCTATTTCACAATAAATATCCTGTTGATATAAATGATCAATCATTGTCCAACATAAAAGTGAAATGGAAGAGATTTGAATATATTCATACATTGATTGGTTCAAGTAGTACTACAAGTACTAAGAGGATTGATTTACAAGAAGAAGACATTTTTGTGACAAATATTTTGAAGAATTTTGAGGAAAAAATTTATAAATACACCAAGCATTCCCATAAAGCTCAATGACAGGACTTGAATTCAAAAAATCTCCTGAAATTTTTCCACCGAGGACCATTTTTTCAATAGTTGATTTTGCATAGAATTACACATTTTTTGCACAAAATGAAATATAAAGTGAATACTATAATTATGACCAAGTCTCTATGCTTGTCCATATTATATATAGACACACAAAAAACTGTTGATAATATAGAAAGCACCAGTGAAAATGGACATGTTATTAAATAATATCACTTTTATATCATTGATGATCATACACATGATACACATTTTGTACAAGATTGTTTTGATAAGATTTATGAGTCATTGAAAGGTTGTGGAATAAAATTCAATGAACATTGGATATGGTTAGATGGATGCGCAGGGAAATTCAAATCTTAACGATCATTCTTTTGGTTGTGTCGTCTTCATATGAAAATTTGCGTTAAATTTGCATTAAACGATGCACCATTGAAATTGATGCAATTAAACTCTACATACCGACTTTTCTCAGTTGAATAAGTTTTTCAATGGTGCATCGTTGCACTAAGCCATGAGAATAACCCATCAAGGGAAGTAAAAAGGTACATGTACACATACACAAATTAACTTGCACACACACACACACACACACACACACATAACTTTAATATATGATCTAATTTTTATTAATTTTCTAATTTTAAACATTATTTATCACAATGATGATCTTTGATCATATATAAATTATATTTTAAATAACATATTTATATTCTTGTTTGAATTTTCCATATATGTTTTTTTTTTGCATATTGGGGTCCAAGATGTAGATATATCAACTGCAAATGACGTTGAAATAGTAAAAGAGACTCGAAAATTGCATTCAATTAAAGCAAAGGAGTACTGAAATGTGTTTGCATTTGATAAAAGGAAATATTCTTGTTTTTGTCTTGTTTGCATAAAGGACACACAATCCAATGATGTTTGTGAAAACAATATATATGTAAAAGTTTGGAAACATACAAAACTAAATACAAAGGGGAAAATGTTAGTTTCAAACATTGCGGAGATGAAATCAGAGGAGACTATAGTATCATCTGAAGGTGATCAAGTTTCTAATATTGTTAGAGAAGGTAACATTTAAATTTATTTCAAATGATATAGATATAGAAATAGATAATAAAATCAAGTACACATGTTAATTTTAAAGTTAATTTTTAATGTTAATTATGATCTAAATTTATGTACATTTGCTTTATTGTGTAGGAGATGTTTTTATTGTAGTTGCACCTGTTAACAACCTAGAAAACTTCAAGGATTATTTGATGCAGTACACTGAACGAAAGATGAAATTATTGGAAAAATATGATGATAATGGGTTTATATATGAAAGAGGGTTTATTATACTTAAATTTTATTTCTTCCAATAAACTCATCAAAGTGAGAGTATTTCTTACTTTCAAGGCTATCAATCTAATGTCATAAGTTGTCAATATAGTCACTTGGTGTATGGAGTGCGCATAAATTTGATAGAAGCTCAATCAAAGAAAAAATTGAAAGTTAAGAAATGGAAAATGTCAAAATTTGGACATGAGAAGATCATTGAGGATGGCATTCCATTAGAATTTTTTTGATTGAACTACCCAACAATTTCTTCTCATTGGATTCATCTTTAAAAACTTAAAGTTCAAGTACAAATTGTTAGCCTTTTTTTTTTTTGCACTCTTAAGTTGTTCATTCTGAATAAACATATTGAGATAAATTTAGTTATATGTATATTTTCTATTATGTACAAGTCTATTGAGGATTTGATTCTATTTATATTTTGTTTTCATGCACACAACAAGTAATTTATATGTACATACATGTACATTATCTGGTCTTAAACTATTTAATACATGAATGCAATTATTAATACATGTTGCTTAATTTTATGCCATGATTGTAAAATGTATGTATCTATGTCATATTTTATAATGAAAATTTAATTTATGATTTTTTTAGACATCTAAAGCAAATTATAAGATTTATTCAAATGCAAAATGTGTACCACATTTTGTAATTTCCAGTTTTATAGATATTAAAAGTTAACCATATCAACTGAGATCCATAGTAGCCTTTCTATGTATATTAATGCATTTAATGTTGTATACAATATTTTTAATGCAATTTTAAAATATTATGATTGTTTTAGACATATCACATTATAACAAGATGTGATCACATGCAAAATGTAACATATAAATGCAAATGTACTTCAATCATTGTTACATATTCATGAACTTATATATGTAAAACCATCTATGATTGTTTTAAATGACACATGATAATGCAAAAATTACCTAAATATCAACTTTAATATACATATACACCTAATTATAACATTCACATCTTCAAATGCATAATGTACCACATGCATTTTGTAAGCTGCAATTTCAATCTATATTCACTTTAAATAACAAACTTGACAAAAAAAGTGAAACAAAACATAATATTATCATCTAAGTTAACAAATTATACCAACATGTGATCACATGCAAAATGTAACAACTAATTGAAAATGTACTTCAATCATGTTGTTACATATTCACGAACTTAAATATATAAAACCATCTATATTTTTTAAATCACACATGATCATGCAAAATGTACCTAAATATCACCTTTAATAGACATCTACACCTAATTATAACGTTCACATTTTCAAATGCATAATGTACTAGATGTGTTTTGTAATTCACAATTTTAATATAGATTCATTTTAAATAACAAACTTTACAAAACAACAAGTTAAACAAAATATAATCTTATCATCTAAGTCAACAGATTATACCAACACGTGATCACATGCAAAATGTAACAACTAAATGAAAATGTACTTCAATCATTGTTATATATTCATGAACTTAATTATGTAAAACCATCTATCATTTTTTTAAATGACACATGATCATGAAAAATGTACCTAAATATCACCTTTAATATACATCTTGTTGTGAAACCAACTCCAAAAATAGAAGAAAAGAGATATCAATGCCTTATAAATAAGCCACTTCGAGGGGGCAACCTCTAATACATTACATGAATGAACAATTCCTGGATGATACAAATTACAAAACCTCCTTTCTATATATAGGAGTCCATGGGGCCACAGATTAATCCTAGTGGGGCCACAATGTAACCCTAGCCGACCTAACCATAATAATTTAAAGGCACAATAATAATAATATCGGGGTTAAAGGGGTACAATAATAACAATAAGGGGGTTACAATAACAACAATAAGGGACTATACTAGTAATATAGGGACCTAACATGCCCCTCTCTTTCAAAAAAGTGTTTTCCTTAACACTTGAGTAGCTATGGGTGCTTCTGTATAAAATTCTCATCCTCCCATGTAGAATCTTCAGTGGGTAAGTTCTTCCACTTGTTGAGATACTTTGAAATTGATCGATTTCGTAGCTTTTGAGTTCTTGTTTTCATGATCGCTTCAAGTTCCAATATGATTTTTCCTTCCTCATCAAATTCTGGAAATATTGTTTGAACTGGAAGATTTTCACCTATAACCTTCTTTAAGCATGAAACATGGAAAATTGGATGCACTCGTGTAGAAGCAGGAAGCTCCAATTTGTATGCCATAGTACCAATCTTTTGCAACACCTTGTAAGGACCATAGTACTTTAGCGATAATTTATTAGCCTTCTTAGCTTGCTTGAGGAAAATTTTTTTGTATGCTTGTAGCCGTAAAAATACCCAGTCTCCTACATCAAAACTTCTCTTGCTGCGATGTTGATCTGCATGTTGTTACATTCGATTTTGTGCCAAATTCAGGTTATCCTTTAAGAGTTGGAGAACTTATTGTTGATGCTCGATGTGATTTTCCACTACTCGTACCTTCGAATTTTCTCTTAAAGATGATGTTATGGATGGTGGATGATATCCATAAAGTGCCATAAATGGGGTAATTTTTGCTGCAGTATGGAAGGAAGTGTTATACCACCATTCAATGAGAGGTAACCACTTGACCCATTGTGTTTGTTTATCAGATGCAAAACAAAAAATATATCCTTCCAAACATTTATTTAATATCTCAGTTTGACCATCGGATTGAGGATGATAAGATGATCTATGAGCTAATTGAGTACCCAAACAAGAAAATAACTCCGTCCCAAAATTTCCAGTAAAAATGGGATCTCTATCGCTCACAATAACCCCTGGGTTCCCATGTAGCTTTTGAATTATGTCCATAAATGTAGTAGCAATTGCACTTTCTTTAAATGGATGAGATAATGCACAAAAGTGTGCATACTTGGTAAGTCTATCAACTAACACCATGATGACACTCTTTCCTTCAGACTTAGGTAAACCTATGATAAAATCCATTGAAATCTCCTCCCAACATTGACTTGGAATGAATAAAGGTTGTAGAAGACCTAGGGTCTTAATTGTCTCCACTTTATTCTGCTAGGAAACCAAACATTTTACCACAAAATTTTGAATATTAGATTTAAGGCCATCCCAAAAAAATTCTTTGTTCACCCTGTGGTAAGTTTTTAAAAATCCTGAGTGTCCTCCTAAAGGAGAAGTGTGTAATTCTAAAAGAATCTTTTATTTTAGTTGGGAATTCTTACAAAGATATAAACGATGTTTGTACCATAAGGAATCATTTCTTCAACTAAATGTATCAGATTTACTAGGATCTTGCTGCAACTTTTGAATGAATGTCCACACATCTTCGTCCTTCTTCCATTCATCTCTTTGTTTCGGGGAATTTCACCCTAGAGGTTCGTTGGGTTACAACCTCCACAGAGCAGGGGCATGCTACTTAACAGAGACTCACAACTAAGTACGCTCAGTAGAGCAAACCAAATATAGAATGAGAAAGCTATCGTTGGTCCTACGGTTGAAGAAGATCCCGCAGGTTTCAAACCCCCAGCAACCGTCCTTCCTTCTTAACCTGAAAGACAAGAAGAAACAAGCACAAAGGACTAGTTGTACAGCATATATCTACTCTAAATGTTAGTGAGATTCATATAAAACATTAAATAAATCATAATGAATGCTTGTATAAAAAATATTCTCATACATATAAGCATACACTAACACGTTTATTTCGGGAACAACATGGTACTTATGTATTATAAATAGCATGTACAAAAGTAACGAGTGGAGAGATCACCTGATCCTTCCAAGGCCTTCGCAGACCGTCGTCCGGATCCGTCCAGCCCTTGCCTCGCTAAGACTCCTTCCAAACTGGTGCATACGAGATGACATATAAAGGGATGTGCATCTCAAGGAAACAAGGGTTTCCTGTAATGAACTGGGAAAGTGCAGGAGGCACGGGGAATCAGACTTGGATAGGGAATACCAACAGAGTATAATATCAATAATTCTCTCTCTCTTAGGCCATACACATGAGGGGCTTTTATACTCCCTCCAATTAGTTTCAACAGTTGGAAACAGTTGGCCACGTGCTGGGGTGGTTGAACTACCTGAGTAACCATCAACCCAGCCCAAAAATAGGGAATTTTTATATATTTTTTAATCATTTAATGGCATACGCGGAAAATTCTAGCTGGACTAGCGTATACACGTGGAAAATCACAGGCATAGTCGCGTATGGGGATTTTTACACTGTTTTTAAGTGAATTTGTCCAAGTCTGTAGGAATGGGTGCCCAAAACCATCAAAGCAATCATGAATCATGTCAAGGTGAGAAATGATGCTATAACAGATGTCCCCTAATATATGAGGTCAGAAGGGGTACATGATGGCCGAAATGTATTATGCACATAGAAAGAATTTCGCAAGGACAAGAGAGGACTTCACCAGATTTCAGCCTGCCAAAAAACCAATGAAAGAAATCAGAGAGTCAACTCATGCTGAGGCGGGCATACCCATGCTCAGTCAAAAATACATCATATAGAAAGTAGTGAATAGATCCAACATGTATACAAGTATAGCTGAACTGAAAGTACACAATGAATCATCTGAGCATGGCTCGGAAATACAAGTCTGAATCAATGTCCAAGTATCACATATAGAAAGCTGATCAAAGATGGTGCAACTGGATGTCTGATCAAGTAATTGAATCTCCAAGTACCGGATCATAAGAGGTGGATCAAACGGTACAATCATGCAACTCAGGAGCCAACATATAGGATGCTGTTGTACTGAACTGCAACATATAAGGGTGGACGGCATCACTGGAAGAAACTGAAAGGACTGTCAAAAGTGAACCGAAGAATGCTGATGCAACTCGAGGTCTTCACCGATCACTATGGCACAATTCTACACAATGGGAATAAATGAGCTGAAGTCGACCATGTGAGAAATCGTTGGATTACCGGGCAATGATGTATCCCGTTAACCAACGCGAGACAACCCACAGATAATGATAATGAGTGTCAAGGTGCCCCAGTACAATCTGACAAGTGCGAATGAATGAGTTGAAGTCGAACACTTGAAAGAATCTACCAATCAGGAGGCAATGATGAATCCCCACCGTCGATAGCGAAGAGTCTGCCACTGATGACTGCAAACCCTAAGGTACTGACAAAAAGACTCTAGATCTTGTTCCCAGAGCAATGAGTCGGAGTCGATGGGAAAAGATCTACTGGAAGGAAGGCATTAAGGCATCCCACATCAGTCCAACGCGAGTGTAACCCGCAGGCCAAGATTTGGAAGGAATCGGACGAAGGAGAGTGATGGAACCAAAACCGAAGTACGTTTCCGACGTGCACAAGATGAAGCTAGCGCACGGAAGAAACCCTCTGAACCAACCAATAATGAAAGTTGACACAGAGGCGAGAAATCCACCGATAGGGTCAAATGGAAATCCAGGTACTGCACGAATCCCAAGTGTGATAATGTGTGCTGACGTCGAACACAGGGGAAACCACTCAGTTAAAGACCCATGATGATGATCAAATGCTGAGCACGAGGTCACCTATCAATGATGGAAATAGGCCCAAGGTGCGACTCTAGGTTTGCTCTCAGAGCAATGTGTCGTAGTCGATAAGAGACAAACCCGCCGACAAGAAGTCAATGGGGACCTTCTCAAACCAGCACGAGCAGAAGACCAAAACATCTGATGTGATAGAACATGATACTGACAAGACCAGGAAGGCTGATTGAATAATGAGTCAAGAGACACCGCAGAATGGCCGACTCGGGCTAGACTTCCCTTGAACAAAAGCACGACTCGTGATGACCATGGCAGTAAAAAGTGACACTGTATAAGTCTGTCATGCAGGAGGTAGAACAAACTCTCCATATGATTGGAAGAGATAACCAACCGGGGGAGAATTGACAAGTGAAACATGGTAAAGGCTGAACCTAGGTCAAAACTAAAACCATCCCAAATGAAGGAAATATATATAAGTATATGTGCTTTGTTCAAGGGCGACAAAACTGACTCTGTACTGCCATCAAAATAATGAAGATACATCATGTTCCCGCTCTTTTTGTTATATTTGATTTTTTTGTCTTTTTCATATAATAAGCCTGAAAAAGAATAAAAGAATGCTATGGTACAATGGATAGAACGAGTATCAAGAAAGCAGATGCACTAGTTCCTGGGATTGGAACAATCCTATGCTCAATGCAAGGTGGTGAAAACTGGTCAGTGATACTTAGAGGAACGTTCCATCCATGGGTACAAAGGTGTCAAGTCGTGATAGCTAAGTGCATGCAATGGTTAACTTGTACAGAAAGTCAAGGTCAAAAGTTGGCTTAAACATCGAGTCCAAATGAAGCCGGCTAAAGGCCAGGATAAACAAGTAGCCAATATGCAATGCAGTAATACAACTTAACGACACTAGGGAGCCTCTAGGGTATAAGCCAGAAAAATGATAAGTGATGAAGGAGAAGAATGAAGCTTCAACACAGAAGACATGGCGGGACTAAAGAGGACTCCCGAGCCTACATAAAAGGCAGCATGGGCAACAAGTGATAGCGAGGAACTAACTAGGAAGCCCATGTAAAGGAAGGCTCTACCATCAAGTCATGATTAAATAATCGGCGAGTGAAATGGGTGTAATACTCATGACCTGATGGGATCGACCCTAAGGCAAGTGATCAGTATGGAGGCTAGAATGCAAGATGCAATGGAAAGTGATTTCCCTAACCTATATGCCAGTGAAGATCATATACCTATTGTGAAGAGTCGGAAATCATGGATCAAAAACCGGGAAAAATCTCAAAATCGTCAAAATGTACCTGAAAACATACCAAACTGGGCACTTCCAAGCAATCGAGTTATGCAGCTTAAGATAGATCGAAAAATAAGCATAAGGAAATTTTGGAAAATTTTCAATTTTTTAGCCATAAATAGACAAATTACTTCTCATTTGGTTCATTATTGCATAGCTGATTTGGGAAAAGTGCTCTGGAGCAAAAAACTTCTTTCATCAAATCAGGAACAACCGACCGTCGGAACTCAGCGAAACTTCAGGTAGGCTTCTTAATCATCCTGTTTATTCATTTTGTCCATTTGGAAATTAAAATTAAGTGATTTTTAGCCTTAAAACCCTTTCTAAAATATGCGTACTTGCGCATATGCGGGTTCATTGAAGGAAACCCGCGTATACACGCGACTGTGTACAGGAAAAACCGCGTATGCGTAGGTCCGAAACTTAAAAAGCGTGGCTAATGCATAATTTGATGAAATTTCTTAGGCTGACCATTTCATGGAGGTAACGTGAGCATAGCGCAATAGACCAGGAGGTCATGCAGGATCGCGCAGCGCAAAATATCCTCCGAAATTGCGGATTGTTCAAATTCTTTAAAATGCCAAATATGAAAAGAAATGTGCAGTTGCTAGAAATGCTCAAAAATTACTGGGAACCAGATCAGGATTGCTTCATAATTGATCAGATGCCACTATGCATTGAAGTGGAGGATATATATTTCATCACTGGACTCTCCAGGAGGGGAGAACCAGTGGACTTGCACGAAAATCCCCCGGGAGGGTTGACTGTGGAAGATTATGTCCACGTATATTGCATAGAGAATTCCAAAAAGGTTGGAACACAGATTGCAATTAAAGATATCAGTGATTTGCACATGAAAATCCTCCTTTTCACCATCAGGAGAGTGGCAGGATCTGCCTCACTACATCAGGCGTCCAGGACGCAACTGAGCATAGTTGTAGAGCGTCTAACTCATGTGTATGATTGGTGCACAACCCTTCTACTGAACATGAAACAACAACTGACCTCCATTTGCCAAGCAAAGACTAAACACTTTGGCTATGGGACCATTTTGACCACATTCTTCTTTGAGAGGATTCCAGCTTTGAGACCCAGAGTCATCTCTACTATCAGTAGCCCGCGGGACCCAAGAATTGCCCGTTGGGCGGACATGATGAAGAGACTGGGGGGTAGTGAGGTACCCCGGACCACGTGGGACGATGAGTTCTTCCTGTGGTGGGGAGAACAGATCATCGCAGTGGACGACTATCCCTATGCCGGGATGGACTTTCGTGGAGATCCGGATCTAGTTCTTCCACCTGGCACAGCATGGGGAGCAGTCGGTAAGTTTTGCAAAAAATTTTAACTTATATGATTTTTTTGGATTTTTTCAAATATGAATGAAACAAATGAAAAACAAACATGTTTTTGATTGGATTCATAGTGACTGAAAATTTAAAATGATCATGTTTCAGATGTTGGACCAGTGCGACCTGAGGGTCTCCCACGCCATAAGCGTCGCAGGGGTGAGGCAGAGACAGTGGATTCCGACAGGACTCTCTAGGCCATGCAGAGAAACTTGGAGGGATTAAACCGCCAAATCCCTATGGCTGCCGTGGAGGACTTGCCGAAAGCCATCCAGAGACGGGTGGTAGGAGTACCACGAGACTGGGTTAGATTATTCCGTCGTGTGGCCACTGCAGTTACGTTCTATAGGAACACGACTTCTGGGCAGGGACCTCAGGAGTAGACAGATTTTATATATTAGATGACTGTATATTCTTTTTTGAGACTGAACATGATGGGGCATAAGCCCAAATTTTGTACGAGATTATGGATCCAAATTTTGTAAAGTTTTTTGACACTCCGATGATATATATACAACGATATTTGATGTGATGTGATAAATGTATCAAATATATGATGTTTTTGATGATTAAAAATTATTGTATTGAATGATTAATATGCCAATCTAAAGCTTGATTAGCTAATGAGTCAGCAAACCAATTGTCAGCTCGAGGAATATGAATGAATGTTAAAAATTGAAATGACCTTTGTAACAAACGTACCCTCAAGAACAATCGTAATAAAAATGGATGTCGTACCCGATAAGTGTTGTTCAACTGTGACACCACCAGCTTGGAGTCCAAGAAAACTACCAACGAATCAGCACCCAAAGATATTGCCTCCGAGAGTAGATGAATGACTGCAGTGTATTCTGCTACATTATTGGAAGCAGGACCAATGCAGACCCCTCTTGATACCAACAACTGACCGGAAGGATAATGAAGCACCCAAGCCGCGGAAGCTAAGTTCCGGGTGTGTCTACTAGCACCATCGGCGAAACCAAAATGACTCATGATATCCAACACAACCTGCCAAAGCAGATCAAAAAAACATCACCACCTCATCAAAAATCGAAAATCATTCAGAAATGTACAAAGAAAAAACTACTATATACAAAAGCAAGATGCCAGGCCGAAGCCTAGGCATAATACTTCTTCAAATAGAGCCCATTTCGGGGCTCCGGCAACTCGTTCCCTTCGAAGTCAACCAAGGTATAAGCTCCTTTCTTAAGGAATTTTTTAACGATATAGGGGCCATACCACATTGATTTAAACTTTCCTGCCCCCAAGGCATCTTTTTCTTGGGCATAGACCAACACAAGGTCACCTTCCGAAAAGACCCTAGGCTTAACCGCCTTATCGTACTGAACCTTTACTCGGTTTTTATGCGCTTCATTTATCGTGGCGGCATCCCAACGCTGCTCATCGAGATGTTCCAGATGAAGAAGCCGTTCTGCCAGACTAGAAGTGTCAGGAAGAAGCTCAACAGCTAATTTAAGGGAAGGAATCTCGCATTCAATGGGAAATACGGATTCCACCCCGTGGACTAATTGAAATGGAGTAGAGCCAGTTGCAGTTTTAACTGACGTCCTGTATGCCCAAAGTGCAGGATATAGCATAATATGCCAGTTGGATCTATGTTTATCAATTGTCCTTTGAAGAATTGTCTTCAAGGATTTATTCACGGCTTCCACTTGCCCATTGGCCTGAGGATAATATGTAGATGAATGCTCCTGCCGGAAACCCAATTTAAGAGCCAACTCAGCCATCATACTATTCTGAAAATGACTGCCATGGTCAGTGACAATTTATCTAGGTATACCAAAACGAGCGATAACCTGGTTGAAAAGGAACAAAGTTGCAGTCTCACCATCGTTCCCAAAAGTAGGCATAGCCTCGACCCACTTCGTAAAGTAGTCTACTGCTACGATAATGTACTTGTGACCTTTTGCCGAAGGTAGGTTACAAGTAGTATAATCAATACCCCACTTTGTAAAGGGTCCGACAGTAACGACTGGAAAAAGCGGAGCTGGATGAGCGCGCATTTTTCGAGTATAAACCTGACAAGGATGACACCTTTTGACCGATTCAATACAATATTTGAAAATCGAGGGCCAAAAGTATGCAGCACGCAAAATCTTTTGGGCTGTAGCAAACCTAGATAAATGACCCCCACAAGCTCCACTGTGAGAATCATTGAGCACAGCCTCAGCTTCTTCGAAATTTAAGCAGCGTCTTAGGATTGAATCAACCCCTCGACGGTACAATGCATCACCAATAATCAGATAATTCTTGGCTAAGTGACACAGTTTACGACGCTCATCTTTCGAAGAAGAAGAGGGAAACTTCGCAGTCTGGAGATATACCATGATATCCCCATACCAAGGATCTTGTGGAGAGATCAGAAACAAGTGTTCGTCCGAAAAGGACTCATCATAGATCATCTCCTCTCCACAAGGCAACTCGGATATCAATTCCGCAAAGACTAATGACTTCTTGGATTTGGCAGACATGAACTCGAGATCAAATTCTTGTAAAATCACAATCCATCTATTATATTTGTCCCCAATCACTCGCCTGCCGAGGACAAACTAAAATGGATTGGCAGCTGCCAAGACATAAGTTTTGCGAAGAATAATGTAATGCCGGAGTCGCTGCACAGCATGAACTGTTGCTAAGGCTAACTTTTCTATCGGGGTGTATCGAAGTTCAGGTCCTACCAGTCCTCGACTAAGGTAGTAAATAACATGCTCAGCAAGAGCATCATCTTCCTGAACCAGAACCATACCAATGGTAGATTTTGCTGTAGCCAGATAAAAAAGAAAATCTCTGCTATAATTGGGTGGACTCAGTAAAGGAGCAGAGGTCAATGCCTTTTTCAAAGCATCGAACGAGCGTTGAGCGTAGTCGTCCCAAAGAAAAGGAATTCCTTTCTTCAACAGTCTCATATATCCCTTTGTAATCTCAGCATAGTTGACGATAAACCTCCAAAGAAAATTAGACTTCCCTTGGAGACTTTGAAGTTGACGGATTGAAGACGGGGGAGGCAACCGAAGTATTGCCTCAACCTTGAAGGGATCTACCCTTATCCCTTCCCTAGACACAATAAATCCCAACAGCCGACCGGATGTAACCACGAAAATGCACTTGTTCGGATTCAATCGAATTTTATAAAAACGACATCTTTCAAATATTTGCCGGAGGTGACTAGGATGATCCATCCTCTTTCGAGAATGAGAAGCTAGATCATCTAAGTATGCCTCGATAATCTTCTTGATGTCGTGGAAGGCGTAAGACATGGCCCGCTGAAAGGTAGCCCCAGCATTTTTAAGACCAAAAGGCATTTTCTTGTATGCAAACGTACCCCAGGGACAAATAAATGCAGTCTTATGTTGATCTTTAGGACGGATAGTAATTTGATTATATCCGGAGAAACCGTCCATGAAGGAGAAAATCTCATTACCGGCACACTCATCAATGATCTGATCAATGAACGGTGTGGGGTAATTGTCTTTAGGACATGCCATATTTAGGTCTCTGAAATCGATGCACACTCGAATCGTTCCTTGCTTTTTATCTACCGGAACGGGGTTTGAAACCCATTCAGTCAGAGGAACTGGGAAAATGAATCTCGCCTTAAGCAGCTTTCCAACTTCAGCTTTGATAGCTGCTGCCTTCCTAGGATTGACCGGACGAAGCTTTTGCCTGACCGGCTTAGCGTTTTCATACGTCTTGATCTCATGCTAGATGATAGATGGGTCTATGCCAAGCATTTCCTCATAAGACCAAGCAAATACATCCCTATACTCTTTGAAGAGCTCGGTATAGATTTGAATCTCTTCACGGGAACATTCAGCTCCTATGAAGACATTCTCGACAATATTGGGATCCCTGAAAATGTTCACCGGGATAATAGGAGAGATCACAGCCATGTTTCCTTCAGCATATACCTGTGTTGGTGCCAAAGGGTTCAAGACTGGGTGAACAGAACCAGGAGACTGAGGACTTGGAAAACTAGTTTCAACTTCGTTCAAGTCAGGTAGGAAGTAAGACCGATGATGCAAATCATCCCATGGTCTATCTATACCAGTCATGGCTTCCAGGATTGCCTCTTCAGATGGAAGAGTAGTATCAAGACAATCCTTGGCCGAAGAAGAACTAATTGTCCAAGCCGGAGCCACATCACCATCCAACTCTTCCGGTGAAAGAGGAGCTGGGACGGATTCTGCAGTGTCAACAATAGACTGATATTCAATCTCAGCTGTAGAAATCGGAAATGCCATTCCACCCACTTGACCTTCCGCTAATGTGGCAGTAGGGGAAGGTAAGGTCCAAGGGTCCGAAAAATAATGAGTTCGAAAGAACTCTCTTCGAAGGGGAGCCTTGGAGGATGAAATAGCATTAATATGCACCGTAGGAGGAGGAAGATCGAAAGAACCCATCAGGGAAGAATACATTCCAACTCCTAGATTCTCAACATGCACCTTAGTATTATCCAACTTAGGAACGGATGAGTCAGAAAGCGCATTCAGGTCTACCTGAGGATAGTCCAGTTGATCCACTGTGACAATCCTCCCTTCATGGGGGAAACATACAATTCGAAATAATGAGGATGCAATGGCATCCATCTCATATATCCAGTTCCTCCTCAACAGAAGGTTGTAGTCCAAGGCTGCATCCACTACCTCAACCTCTATGTTGACAGTTTTGCCCCCAACACAGATGGGCAAAGCTAGGACAATACCATGGGGTCTATGAGAATGGCCATCGAACACAGTAAGAACAGTGCTAGATGGAACATCTTTGGGAGATCCAAGTGTCTTCCAGCATGCGAGAGACATCACGCAAGTAGAAGCACCCTCATCAACGACCGTTCAAAAGATATTGCACTTCCGATACGATGATTTAATATGAAACTCCATGTGATGAGGAAGTCTCTTCTTAAAATTATTCATATCAAAAGTAATCAGAAGAGAATTTTTCGGATCAATAGCCCCAATGGCAATGAGCAAAGCACTACGCTGAGCTGGACAAGACTGGAGTACCTCTAAAGCTGACATAGCACAAGGACTCTACACGAGATCTTCTACAATCGAGTAGTTTTGGGCAGCCCTCGCATTCGGATTAATCGTTGACCGCTTAGAAGATGCTTTTGGCATCCGAGGCATAGACTCAACAGTTGGCTTCGTAATGTGAAGCGGCTCAGTAGCATCAGGAACTTCCTTAGCTTTCGAAGATTCCTCTCCGCCATAATCACGGGATCTCATAGCGATATCCGCGTGAGCACTCATCATAAAAATGTTTGATGGAATTTCCCCTTCCTGGGTGCTCCCAGAGGAAGCCCCAGGATTTTGGTTCGCGCCAACAACTAATTGTTGCCCTTGGGGAAAAGGGTTTGTTAACACAGCCTGGGAACTAGAAGAACCCTGCTGGGATAACAGGCGCTGAGCATCCTGAATTTTAGGGCAAAGGTGTGTGAGATGGTCTCCAGCACAAAGCTTGCATGGAAACTTCACTTTCTTTTTCTCCTTTTGACCCTCACCAACACGCTCGTTGGTTTTATTTGCATTTCCCTTCCCGTTCTTTCCCTTATTCTTGTTATTTCGTCCCTTCTTCTTCCCATCAGATTGTTGATTTCCTTTGGGATCAGAAGCTTGGACAGCATTTATGGACAAAGACTGGGAAGGTGATGAATCAGCAGGCATAGCCTGACCAGAAGGAGCAGATTGTAAAGACAACTGCTGCAGTTGAGAAAGCAGGTTGGCTGCACCACTACTGACCGATCTGACAAGTTCGTCACCATGCGGACCAGGTTTAGTTTTCGACAAATCAAATTTGGAGTGAGGAGCATTGGGCAAATACTTATAAAGTACCCCAGACTGAGAATAGATCAGTTCTAATTGTTGGGCCCTAAAAATGGCCTGCTCCTCAGAAAATACCCCAGATAGGGATACATCCTTTGAAATATCTGACTGCAGAGATTTTAAAAACCACTCGAGAAGGAATTCACCTGGAATATGAGCTTTGATAAGCCTCTTCCTTCTCCTCCATTCCTGAATGTGATCAGAAATGTGAGTTGCCTCATCCTGCTTAAAATTAGCCAGGAGTTCGGTCCCAGCCTCATATCTGACAGGCAACTGAAAATGGTTTAGAAATGTGACGACCAGTTCTCTAAATGTGGCGAAACTGCCCCCAGTGAGCTCGATATACCATTTGGCAGCATTTCCAGTTAGGGTGCATTGAAATAATCTCAACCTAATCGAGTCATCGATCAGGGAGTTCGAAGAGCACCATAAGTGGAAAGTGGTGATGTGGTCTGCCAGATCCTCTCCATTCTTACCTTCAAACTTTGGAATGTCTGAAGGAAGTTTGGTCGGGACCGGAGGCCACCCCGGACTATAACGAATCGGGTCATTAGTCAACTTCGACAAATCTGGCAAGTTTAACGTTGCCAGAAAAGGTAAGCGAGGCGGAGCCTGAGAATTCCATCCTTGATGGGTTGAATTCCCAACATTCTGAAAAGAATAGCCTGGATTTGATGAGGCACCGGGTTGCCAGAAAGGACTCGTAGAAAATGGAGAAGAACCTCCTCCCCACGCCGAGTTACCAAAGCCCAGACCAGTTCCCCCCGCTGAAGTATTGAATGAAGAGGAAAGCCCCTGATAGGGGTTCCAAGCATTAGACAGAGGAGAAAAGGACTGATAAGCACTCGATGAAGGGAAAGAAGCATTCCCTTGATGACCTGCGTAAAACTGATTCCCTGCCCCCGCTGTAGTAAAGACAGGATTCCATCCCGTAAAAGTAGTCGAACTTTGCCCCCAAGACCAAGGGTTGAAACTCTGGGTCTGGGACGTAAACGGAAACGACCCTAAAGAAGGATTGGAACTAGGAATGCGTCCAGTCCCAAAGGGAAAACCCTGAAACGAAGCTGATCCACTAGCCATGTTAGACATGGGCGTAGATCCAGCTGAAGCAGCGGAAAAGGAAAAAGAGGGATTTCCACTAATGGACATCCCTGAACAGAAGGGACCAAAATGAGAAGCATGTGCTTGGGTGAACCCAGAGCCAAACATAGCAGCACTAGAAGCAATCGAAGATGAAGCAATAGTGCCCCCTGCTTCAACAGAAGCAGAAGTCTGAATGCCTGCAGCACTCACGGTAGAAGCCGCGTTCCCAGTCGTGGCCATCGAAAGATAAGAATGATACGGAAGATCTGGCGATCTCTCCGACTCTGGTTCGATGTACTGAACAACAAACGGATAATCAAGAGGAAGAGGAGATGGACCTGTAGCAGGAGGCTCAGGTATGTCCTCAATCTGAAAATCTTCTTCCTGAGGAAACAAAACTCACGAGGTGAGCGGAACGCTCCTCTCGGGACCGACACCAGAATCAGCTACGAAACCTTCAGACCTTGGTGGAGGATCTCTCTCCACAGCGTCAGACTCCACAGGCTGGTAACCACCTGCTAAATCACTCCTACGCCTTCTCGAAGAAGGCTCTGGACTCTCAGGAGATAACCCCCGGATTCTCCTCGAAGGTCGAGGCGCTTGATCAGCCACTTTTATAGATTTATTAAATTAGACTCAAAAAAGTGAAAATCTAGGCAAGCTAGGAGCAAAGAGCACTCACTAAAAATAAAAATCCCCACGATACAGTCAAGCAAACAGCCTCCAAGTATTTCCGCTCCGGGTGATGAGGACTGGACACCAAAATACAGGAAAGCGAAGTATAGGACCTCCCGAAAGCAGTCTGGGATGATTAGGGCCCAGAACAACTAGCGAAGGTATCAGAAACAGTTACACCGACCTCCTAACGACAGCCTTTGCCGGCTCAAGCACCCAAGCTTCGCAAGGGCACCCCCCAGAAGTACTGCTGAAAGTGATGCGACGTCTGCCTCAGGTACCACGGGTATTCCCCCCGCAGTCACCTGTGTGGAACCTAGGAGTGGCAACTATGGACACCAATCCGTATCAGAAGCTGGGCGGAACGGTCTTGAGGTCAGATTCAGCCAATCGGAGAGGGGGTATCCCTCTTCTCAGCCTTCACTTCCCCTCGCGCTTGACTCTTGGATGAGAGCTTTCCGAGTCCACCTCACAGAGTTGGATTTCACTCAATTAATCAACTTCTATGTTTGTTTGAGCGGCCTTGGAGAGTTAACTCTCCACTCACCTATTCCAAGGCCCTACAATCTAGCTAGTTGGTGATTGACACTTAGAAAACTTGCTAGTTGATTTTAGATTAAATCGCTTATTTTGATGGCTGTTATGTTAAGTCACAAGGATATGGAGATGAAACGTATGGTGTTTTTGACGCAAAAGAAATTAATAAAAACTTAACTACATGCAAATGCAGTTCTTTGTCTTTCGATGAAGAGAAATCTCTATACAGGTTCTACGAGACTAAAAATTGTATTTTTCTTTTCAAAAAGCAAACTCACACTCACAAAAACTAAGAAATTGACTAAATGATTATATGCACCTAATGCAAATCACTACAAGCATGCAAATCCTAAGATGCAAATCTCTTAAAGCGGAGTGAAATTCCCAAAAAGTACCTTTAGTTTTAACTCTTCTTTGGTTGCCCAAAAATCTAGTTCTCGAAATCAAGAACTCTTAAAATAAGGACACCAAAAACACTTAAAAATAAGAAGAAGAAATCAAGTGACAACTCCTCCTCAAAATCAAGCCTAAAACTAAAGCAAGAAACTTCACAAAAGCTTCAAAAGTTGTAGAAAACGAAAATGAAAATGCAACAACAAAAGAAAATAACAAGTGAAAATGTTTTTTAAGCCTTTGAAATGCAAAAACAAAAAGCAAAGCAAATTTTTTTTGAGCTTTTTTGTTTTATAGGGAAAGAGCTCGAAAAGACTAAGCACAACTATCAAAATCCAAACCAAACGAGACCGAATTTCAAGCACAAACTTCAACAATGCTCCCAAACCTTATAAAACTAACTCGTAGCAAGATCAATAAGAGCAAGAGAAGACCAAAAACTCAGCCAATCAGCCTAGACAAATAGTGCAAACTCGTCGCAAACAAAAACTCCAAAGAAGCAAGAAAAGCTCTTCAAAAGTTGCAACAAAACCCTAGCCTATGGAACTCAAGAAAACCAATCAAAAACGAAGCAAAAATAGCAATGCAAAGCACAACACAAAGATAGGAGTGAGTAAGTGAGCAGAAGCTCTCTGGTCTGATAAAGCAGAACAACCAAGAATGCTCAGAAAGCGATCTTGGAACTCAATCCAGAAGTGCCAGCACCATAAACAACACTTTGCCAAAAAGACTAGTTTTCAATCAAACGAAAGAGAGAAAAGACATGAAACCACTTCCTTCACACTCCAGTAAGTACAGAGACACTGTAGAAACAGGCCTCCACAGCCAGAAAGGACCAAAAAGTCAAGAATCCCAAAAATTCAAAATCTGCCTAGGTATACGCTACTTCACAGCTATGCAACCAGTGTGCATACGCGTCTGTGCTAAGGGAAACTCGCGTATACGTGGGTTCCTTTAGAAAAACTTGCATGTATACGTGACTGTGTGCAGAAAAAAGCGCGTATACAAAGGAAAATAATGAAAAAACAAAAAGGACAAGCCTGGAAAAGACACCAGAACTTTAGACTGACTGCAAGAAAGTAAACTAGACTGCAAATGAAAGTTAAAACTGTCGGCAACCTACCGAACAGCTGAAACAACCCAACAGGAGAATCACAAGAATGTGATCCCCAGCGGATTCGCCATTTCTATTTCGGGGAATTTCACACTAGAGGTTCGTTGGGTTACAACCTCCACAGAGCAGGGGCATGCTACTTAACAGAGACTCACACAACCATGCACGTTCAGAAAAACTAAATAGAGTAGAATGAGAAAGTTACCCGTTGGTCCTACGGTTGAAGAAGATCCCGCAGGGTTCAAACCCCCAGCAACTGTCCTTCCTTCTTAACCTGAAAAACAAGAAAAAACAAACACAAAGGACTGGTTTTACAGCATATATCTACTCTAAATCTCAGTGAGATTCATATAAAACATAAAATAAATCATAATGAATGCTTGTATAACAAATATTCTCATACATAAAAGCATACACTAACACGTTTATTTCGGGAACAGCATGGTACTTCTGTATTATAAATAGCATGTACAAAAGTAACGAGTGGATAGATCACCTAATCCTTCCACAGCCTTCGCAGACCATCGTCCGAATCTGTCCAGCCCTTGCCTCGCTAAAACTCCTTCCAAACTGTGCATATGAGATGACATATAAAGGGATGAGCATCTCAAGGAAACAAGGGTTTCCTATAATGAACTGGGAAAGTGCAGGAGGCACGGGGAATCAGACTTGGATAGGGAATACCAACATAGTATAATATCAATAATTCTCTCTCTCTCTTAGGCCATACACATGAGGGGCTTTTATACTCCCTCCAATTAGTTTCAACAGTTGGAAACAGTTGGCCACGTGCTAGGGTGGTTGAACTACCTGAGTAACCATCAACCCAGCCCGAAAATAGGGAATAATTATATATATTTTTTATTCATTTTAATGGCATACACAGAAAAGTCTAGTTGTACTCGCGTATACACGCGGAAAATCACGGGCATAGTTGCGTATGGGGATTTTTACACTGTTTTTAAGTGAATTTGTCCAAGTCTGTAGGAATGGGTGCCCAAAACCATCAAAGCAATCATGAATCATGTCAAGGTGAGAAATGATGCTATAACACTCTTGCTTCATTTATCCAATCTAGTTGGATAATAGAAATGGCACAAATCAATGCTTCCACCTCTTCATTCTTTCTTGAGAGTGCATCTGCAATAACTTTTAGCTTCCCTTTTTTGTATATTATTTCAAAGTCATAACCCAACATCTTTGTGACCCATTTTTGTTGCTCTTCTAAAGATAGTCTTTGTTCCAAAAAGTGTTTAAGACTATCATGATCAGTTTTTACCTTGACATGTCTTCCCATTAGGTAAGTTCACCATTTCTTTAGTTCATGTAGTATTTCTAACATTTCCTTCTCATAAATAGGTTTCTGTAAATACTTTCCTTTGATTGGATGACTTTCAAAAGCAATGGGTCTTCCTTCTTGCATTAAAACAGCACCAATTCCATTTCTTGAGGCATCGCACTCCACAATAAAGTTTTTGTGAAGTCTGGCATAGCTAAGCCCGGTGCTAGGCATATTGCCTCTTTAAGTTCAAAGGCCTTAGTTGTTTAAGGAATCCATGAAAATGCATCTTTCTTCAATAATGTTGTTAGAGGTGCTTCTATTCTCCCATAATTCTTAACAAACTTGTGATAATGCCCTGTTAACCCAAAAAATCCTCGCAACTGCTTTATGGTTGTGGGGACTTTCCATTCCTTAATGTGTTTAATTTTTTTAGGGTCTACCTTAACACCCTCATGAGATACAATATGACCCAGATATTCCACCTCTTGTACTCCAAAGAAACATTTGGATGTTTTTGCATATAATTGTTTCTCCTGCAATAGTTTGAGCATCTTGTCAACATGTTGAACATGATCCTTCCAAGACCTGTTGTAGATTAGTATATCATCAAAAAATACTAGCACAAATTTTCTAAGGAAGGGTTTGAAAATGGAATTCATTAACCCTTGAAATGTAGAAGGTGCATTGGTAAGGCCAAAAGGCATGACCAAAAATTCATAATGACCCTCATGATTGCGAAATGTTGTTTTTGGAATATCTTCATTCTTCATTCTAATTTGATGATATCCTGAATGAGGATCCAACTTGGTAAAATAAATTGCTCCATGTAATTCATCCAATAATTCATCAATCACAAGAATCGGAAATTTATCTTTAATGGTGAGCTTATTGAGCTCCCTATAATCTAGACACATGCGCCATGATCCATCCTTCTTGTGTACCAATACTACAAGAGCAGAGAAAGAACTTTGACTAGGTTGAATTATACCCGCCTCTAACATTTCTGAAATCATATGTTCAATTTCGCTCTTTTGGACATAAGGATATCTATAAGGCCTGATGTTTGGAGGAACACTTCCTGGAATCAAATGAATAGCATGATCATGATCATGAATAGGTGGGAGCCCTTCGGGAGTTTCAAGCACCTTGGAATGATTGTCCAAGACTTTTTGGAGATCTACAGAAATAGATGATTTTGATGTTGGAACTTCTAGTGAGCATAATTGTGCAATTACGCCTCGTTGTTATTACTTTAGAAGCTTTGTCATGACATTAGAGCTTACTATATTTCCCAGATTCCCTGCAATACTCTGTAATTCGACTTCCTTTCCTTCTGAAAAAAATTTCAAGAAAATTTCTTGAAAATTAAAAGCTATCATCCCCAAAGATTGGAAACAGTGTACTCCTAGTACAGCATCAACACCTCCCATAGGAATGGAAAGCATTGGACTATTCAATAAATATTCCCCCATGGTTAGCTTGATATTATGGCATTTTCTAGAGAAATTTATACTTCCTCCATTTGCAACCATCACTTGACATTCTGGTGCTGGGTATAGGAAACATTTCAATTCCTTGGCTAGCTTACAATGAACAAAATTATGGGTGCTACATGAATCAATCAATACTATTACCTTTTTATTCTTGATATGGCCTTCTATCTTGAGAGTTTGAGGAGTGGTAATTCCTGCCAATGCATTACACGATATGGTAGGACTCATTTCTTCCTCTTCTAGGGCTGGTTCCTGGTGTATATCCTCTTCTTGTTCATTTTCTTCTTCCTCTTCACAATCTATGTAGAATAATTTCTTCTCAACACACTTATGACCTTTAGTGTATTTTCTATCACAACTGTAGCAAAGCCCTTTTGCTCTTTTTTCTTGCAATTGTTCTGGTGTCAACTTTGTGGGTTGTGGAAATCTAGGAGTAGCAACACTTCCATCTTTTATAGAAGTGAGTGGTCGGCTTCCTTTTTGCCATAATTTTACATTCAATTTTTTTTGCCAACTTGAATGCCTTCTCCAATGAATCAGGTTCCAAAACGTGAACTTCATGTTGGATGTTATCCTTTAAAGTACCTATGAAGAGATCAATCCTGTGTTCCTCTAAAATATCAGTTACCCTTATATTCAATTTTTGGAAGTCCTCAATGTGCTCCCCCACTAAACACTTTTGTTTGAGATTTATCAATTGTCTAAAGAAAGTGTAGCTCTTTGTATCCTCATAATGTGCTATCATTTCCTCCATAAAAATTGACCATGTGACAATTTTTTTATGGGAGTAAAGCCATCGATACCATACAAATCTATCTTGTTCTAAATGTAAAGTTGCAATGCATACCTTTTGTGTGTTTTGCACATTATTAAGATCAAAATATTGCTCCATCTGTAGTATCCATGCTACTGGATCCTTTCCATCAAACTTCCTCATATCCATTTTTGGAATATTGTGGTTCTTCCCTCCAACATCAGAGTTTATGAAATCATGATTAAATTTATTTTTTTCTCATCATGAGTTTCCTCTACTATATTTTCACCATTAGGAAACATTTCTTGTATCAAATTTTTCAAACCTTCAATGTCTATTTTTAGATCATTCTTCATGTTTTCCATCTTAGCTTCCATGTCATTCATCTTAGATTCCATGCCAGCTTCCATTCCATTCATCTTAGCTTCCATGCCATTCTTCAAACCATCCATGCCTTTCGTCAAACCATCCATCTTAGTTTCCATGCCTTTCTTCAAAACTTCCATGTCATTTTTTGTTGCTCTTTGCGAGAGTGAAATTTTTTGAACTTGCTCTTGTAATTTTGATATGTCATGTTGCCATTCTTCGTCTTCATGAATCATAGTAGAGCCTTATAAAGGCTTAATGGGTATTAAATTATTTTTAGGGGCCATTTGAGAATCCAATACTGATATCTATTCTATAATATACCCTTGGAATCAATTCAACTTGATTCTTCAAACAAGACTTATGCAATTCGGAAAAAAAATAAAAAAAATAAATAAATACACACCTTTTACTTTCTTTTGAGGAGCTTGATATTGAAATTTCCTTATCTATATACTTCCAAATCCTCAATATCTGAAATTCGGCCCTGTAGTAGTCATCTGAAGCTTCTTTCAAATTCCATAGGTCTGACTTGATTTGGATTATTCAAGGCAAAGTTATGTCCAATCTCCACAATGACCTAATTATAGACTAGTTCAGTAGAGTGAACTTTTACGACTTGCCATGTGTCACTCTTTTCTCCTTTTGCTCCGAAATTTATATACAGGGCACTACATTTTGTGTACTTCCAGCCACTTTTTACAGAATTCCAATCCTATGCTCAGAGAGAGAGTTATGAAGCTTTTCGCACAATCACCTCTTTGAGATGAAATTTGGGAGCCTGAAAAAGGCCTAACGTCCACAAATTATATCTCCAAAAATATTGCGAACCAAGCTCTCAAATTTTTCGATGATGTTCCTTGGGATTTCAGCTTCGCGCTCTAAAAATTTCAACTTATGCACCTTTGTAGAAAAAAATTTATAGTGAAAATTACGCGATGACCTTTTTAAGTGAAATTCAGGAGCTTGCAAAAAGACCTAACTTCCACAGATCATATCTCAGAAAATATTTTGAACCAAGCTCTGAAATTTTATGAAGATGTTTCTCAGGATTTCGGCTTCGTACTCTAATTGTTTCAGCTTCTGAACCTTCGTAGAAAAAAAAATTATAGCGAAAATGCCACGATGACCTATTTGGAGCAGCGAAACCCTAGAATCCAAGGCTTTGATACCAAATGTTGTGAAACCAGCTCCAAAAATAGAATAAAAGAGATATCAACGCCTTAGAAATAATCCACTTCGAGGGGGAAACATCTAATACATTACATGAATGAAAAATTCTTGGATGATACAAATTACAAAACCTCCTTTCTATATATCGAAGTCCATGGGGCCACAATGTAATCCTAGCCGACCTAAGAATAATAATTTAAGGGCACAATAATAACAATATGGGGGTTACAGGAGTACAATAATAACAATAAGGGGGTTACAATAACAACAATAATGGACTATACTAGTAATATAGGGGCCTAACACATCTACAACTAATTATATAACATTCAAAATTTCAAATGCATAATGTACCACATGTGTTTTGTAATTTTCAATTTCAATCTAGA
This sequence comes from Pinus albicaulis, assembly GCA_034641835.2. Taxonomy (NCBI): domain Eukaryota; kingdom Viridiplantae; phylum Streptophyta; class Pinopsida; order Pinales; family Pinaceae; genus Pinus; species Pinus albicaulis. The sequence continues at coordinate 573,857,178 of CM076577.1, forward strand.
TTCATTTTAAATAAAAAAATTGACAACACAACAAGTTAAGAAAAAACATAATATTATCATCAAAGTTAACAAATTATACCAACATGTGATCCCATGCAAAATGAAACAACTAAATGCAAATGTACTTCAAACATTGTTACATATTCATGAACTTAAATGTGTAAAACCATCTATGATTGTTTTAAATGACACATGTGATCATGCAAAATGTACCTAAAATATCACCTTTAATAGACATCTACACCTAATTATAACATTCAAATTTTAAAATTCATAATGTGCCACATGTGTTTTGTAATTTTCAATTTCAATCTAGATTCATTTTAAATAACAAACTTGATAAAATAACAAGTTAAACAAAACATAATATTATCATCTAAGTCAACAAATTATACCAACATATGATCACATGCAAAATGTAACAACTAAATGCAAATGTACTTTAATCATTTTTACATATTCATGAACTTAAATATGTAAAACCATCTATGATTGTTTTAAATGACAGATGTGATCATGCAAAATGTACCTAAATATCACCTTTAATAGACATCTGCACCTAATTATAACATTCACATTTTCAAATGCATATTGTACCACATGTGTTTAATTTTCAATTTCAATCTAGATTCATTTAAATAAAATACTTGACAAAACAACAAGTTAAACAAAACATAATTTTATCATCTAAGTTAGCAAATTATACCAACACGTGATCACATGTAAAATGTAACAACTAAAGGAAAATGTACTACAATAATTGTTACATATACATGAGCTTGAATATGTAAAACCATCTATGATTGTTTTAAATGACACATGATCATTCAAATTGTACCTAAATATCACCTTTAATAGACATCTACACCTAAATATATAACATTCACCTTTTCAAATGCATAATGTACCAAATGTGTTTTGTAATTTTCAATTTCAATCTAGATTCATTTTAAATAACAAACTTGACAAAACAACAAGTTAAACAAAACATAATATTACCATCTAATTTAACAAATTATACCAACATGTGATCACATGCAAAATGTAACTAAATGAAAATGTACCTCAATCATTGTTACATATTCATGAACTTAAATATGTGAAACCATCAATGATTTTTTTAAATGACACATGATCATGCAATATGTATCTAAATATCACCTTTAGTATGCATCTAAACCTAATTATAAAATTCACATTTTCAAATGCATAATGTACCACATGCGTTTTATAATTTTCAATTTCAATCTAGATTCATTTTAATCACAAGCTTGACAAAACAACAAGTTAAAAAAAAATATTTTCATCTAATAACTAACAAATTATACCAACATGTGATCACATGCAAAATGTAAAAACTATCCAAAAATTAAAATCATTCAATAAAAGTAAACGTAATCTAACTATCCAAAACGTAAAGTATGTCAAAAATTTATATCATTCAATAAAATTAAATATAACACATGTGTACTAGACATAAAAATAATGTTGAAAGTAAAATGTTACACATGCATCAAGTTATAGAAAAGTAAATATAACATGTACTATAAAAAAAACTAGATTAAATAAAATGTTGTGCATCAATATAGAGTTTGGTGGAAATGTATTTTCCAACAACCTCCTTATGCTCTCATCTAATGGGGAACCTGCACAACATGTGTAATTGCATATATATACACGTATAAGAAAAGTATGTATGTATTAAAATTAAAATTTAATATTTTAAAATTGAATGAGAATGTAGAAATTCATTTAAAAATAAATAAATTTTCATGCAATACCCCATGTAGTTCCCCTTTCATTGTCTTGTGTTGGCCCTAATTGCATATATATATATATATATATATATATATATATATATATATATATATATATATATATATATAGGAAATTTATGTATGCATTAAAATTAAAATGTAATTTTTTAAAATTGAATGAGAATGTAGAACTTCATAAAAAAACAAAATGAAACCAAATTTAAAATTTCATTCAATACCTCATATAGTTCCCCCTCCATTGTCTTGTGTTAGCCCTGCATCAATGCATCCTCCTAGATAAACAAAACTATACAACCCATGCATATACAAATATATATATATATATATATATATATATATATATATATATATATATATATATATATATATATATATATATTGCAAATGAAAATGCATAAACTAATGAAATTATTAAAAAAAATACTATATAAATTCTTCAGAATTGTTTGGATTGTTCCTATCCCTATACAAATCAACTCCATCTATTTCGTTCCTTAATGAGCAGAGAAATCATCTCTCAAAAACCTAAAATTCAAAATTTTGGAAGCCCCCATAAAATAACTCAAGATCTATCCTGTTTATTTTTTTTTTTTTTTTTTTTAATGAAACTTTTACTTCAATTTATAACTTTGAAACATAGTGAAAAAATTGAATACTTGTGTGATGGATTATTGAGCACATCTAGCACATCTCTGGGAAGAGCTATGATGGCTCAGCTCTCAGACTTTGATGGAAGTGGAATATGTTAACATTTAATTATATACACGTGTACACATGATTATTTATTTTAAAAATATACACATCATGATAGGTCGATATAATAATAGAATAATAATTGTACATCAACATTATTAACTCTTAAAAAACACTAGAATTTCTCAAAATATCATCTTGATTTCCAAAATCGGAACCTTGGACCATGATATTATCGAAATTTTCATTCATCATGCGTGTAAACTGCAAATGGTGAACATATGATAAATTTATGTTAAAATAACACATACATAAAAAAATATATATATATATATATATATATATATATATATATATATATATATATATATATATATTACAAATTACATTGAAATATCCACCCTAACCATTAACACATACTGATCCCAGGCCCTCTTCCTCATGAAGTATCAAGTCATGCCAACCATTCTGGAAATGCTTTGGATATGTTTTAAGCTCTTCAATATTGATGTTTTCTATCTCCTCATATCTATTATATATAGAATTAGCACGTGGAGTATCTCGTGCTCTTTGTTGATTCAGACCAATATCAATTCCCCCAACTCTAGTATGAACATTGTCTATGCTGCCATCCCTTGATTCTCTACTAATTTGGGAAGTGGTGTTAATCTCTGAACACAAGTTTTCCACATGAGGAGGTTGGCTTACCAAAGGTGGCTCAGGGCGCGGCAACTCAGTATCACGCTTAGAACCCTTACGATTACATAATAGACCTTTCGCAGGACCAAATAATGTAGAAGGAATGTCTTTATAATTTGGTTTCATTCCCAAAAAGAATTATGCATGAAATATTTCTTCAAAATAAACAAGAACCTCGCCAGTCCATGGTAGTTTTCCATAGGTTGTAAGGTGTCTATCATACAAATGGTAGGCTATATTAGGGTGCTTAAAATATTACACTTTCATCATCTTTCTTTTTGGCCCTTATTTGAAATTAAACATAGATTTTTCCATTTTTTTTGAAACCCTATTTTTATAATCGACACATGTATCAGGACCCATTACTGCTTCCTTTCTTTGCCTCATCATTTCTACAAAGGTATCGGTGGTTGGCCCAAACTTTTTGTAAACATTTACAAGTGTTTTAGAGAGTGTGTAAATACTACTAAGCTTTCCCAACTCTCTACAGGGAGATTCAAACTCCCAAGATCTTTCCTCAATTTTGAATATATAATTCGTGCTTTTGTAATGTGCATTATTGGATGTTTGTTTCCCAAGGTAAATAATCGAGAATTACAGATGGATAAGTTGTGGTTTGTGTACAACCTTCTTCTTGAATTAAGTGATTTGGCCTAAGTATTTTTTGAGCAACATTTTCACCCTATGCATCAATATCTAAATTTATATATAAATAAAAAACATGTGAACAAAATTACAAATTTTTTTATTAACATAAAAGAAAATTATATAAATAATTTAACAAAATAATAATCATGATAATAATATTGAGATTGATGGCCATTTATAGATGGTTGAGCACCATCATTCCCACCCAAAGATGGTTGAGAACCAACATAACCACCCAAAACCAACATGACCACCCATTGATTGACCATCAAGGAAATGTGTACCACCACCACAACCCCTATGTGAGGAGTCTGAAGCTTCATTAATATATATATATATATATATATATATATATATATATATATATATATATATATATATATATATATATATATATATATATGATTCTACCTATTTATCATTTCAAATTATATATATATTAACCATACCACAATTGCGTGAACCATGGCCCTCCATTGATTGAGTATATTCTCTTTTCCTTCGAACTCGTAAAAAAATGAAATTTATTAAAAATTAATTAAACTCACTAGATTGATAAAAAAATCAATTTCATACATGTATACACATGTATTTGCATAAGATTATATTCAAATATCATTTAAAAACTTGCACATTTAGTATAAATACCATGAACATGATGGACATCCCACGATCCATGATCCCCCTCTCTCATATATGCATGAGACTCTATTGATGTTTGCCTCAAAGAATCCCATGGAAACCGATAATCCATGATATATATGGATATCTACAGATACATAGATACATGATGTTTAAATCCTCGAAGAATCACTTGGGAAATGATTATCCATGATATATATGGATATCTACAAATACATCTAGATACATGATGTTTCAAAAGTTACCTCATGCATTTACAATTCTTGTTAAAATTACTATTTAAAATATTTCAAAAGAATTCAAAAAATTGATGTAATTTACACAAATTTTGGAGCATAAATTGAACATAAATGTAAAAAAAAAATTGAAGCACAAATTGATTTCTAAAAATCACTTGAATATTTAAAGTGAAATTTTTTTGAAGCCATGCACATTTTGAAAATTAAATACAAAATTTTCTAAAACATGAAGTTCACCAAGTTGTGCTTACATAGTGAGTGCACATTTCTAAAATTAATATACAATTTTTTCTAAAACATGAAGTTCACCAAGTTGTGCTTACATAGTGGGCGCACACCTGGTATGTAAAAAGGACATGGTCATTAAAAACAACAAATTTATAACTAAAAAAAACACACATATCAAAGATATCTTACATTGTCCATCAATAAATTCTGATGGAGAGTGGCTTCTTAACACTAATTCATCTTTGAAACACAAATATTGAATTGGCATTGCCCCATTCAATAGATCATTAGTCATCCTATTAACATTTTCACAATGTCTTATACTAAATTATTTAAATTTTCTAACAATATTGTTTGCTTTTCCATGCATTTTTTTTAGCATCTCCTTCTTAAATTGGTACACACCTTTTGTCTAGTTGCACACAAGTTCAAAATTGGTGAAAACTACAATTCCATTGGATCCATAATCCCTAGTTGTTCCCAAGCCCTCTATCAATGCAATATAATATTATTCATTGTTTGTTCTTCTTCCAAGTATATTCATTTTCCTTTGGAGGAGTTTGTTCATTGCAATATTGCATAGCACATATGTAATCATTTCTTGCCCAACATTGGGATAACAAGAAACATACATGCATAATGTCCATTTTTTAACCATGTTTAGTGGGCTTTCTGATACCTGAAGAAAAAAAAATGCAATAAATATTAAATTCATTTATTGCAAATGCCTTAGTTTAGAGGAGAAATGACATGTACATGGTTTCTAAAAAATATAGGAACATCCCCTGCATTTATCGAAAAGTTTTATAATAGTTTATAAAAAATAAAATGAATAACAACACAACACATCCTAGCCATTATGGTTGGTGAGGTGATAGTAGAACCCTATGATGTGTATGAAGTGTAATAAAAAAGTAATTTTGGAGGTGTATGGCGTGTAATCGAAAAGTAATTTTGGATTAGATTATTTAGGATAAACATAGATTTCAAATGAATACGTAGAGTGCTTGTGGGTAAACCCATAACCATATTATCATGCTTTCTATCCAAAAAAAATAATGACCTGAAAACCAAGAAGATGAGGGATATCTTGAAGTAAATAATTGCCACATATATGTGGGAAGTGCAACCCCACAATGTTTTTGAATATTTTGGTTGCAATGCCGATGAAGCTAATCGAAAAATTTTGGATTATATTATTGAGGATTTAAGCATTTTTCAAATGAATATGTAGATTTATTGTGTGGTAAACCCATCTTCTTATGTAGAGTGATTGTGTGGTTTAAACTCATCTTCGTTTTAGACCATATTCTCATGCTTTCTATCCAAACAAAACAATGACATCAAAACCAAGAAGATTAGGGATATCTTCAAGTAAAGTTAGATAAAATGTTGAACTGTTAGAATGGTAGCTGACATGTAGTCATCCCAAATCATAGGTAGTTTATTTTAAGGATTCTTCCTTCTATGATAGTTACGTGAACCACATGGAAATAAAAGTAGATTGAAATATCTTGATTAATTCTTCAATGATGACTATCCACTAGTAATGAATTTTTTTTTCAAGGTAGAAATTGGTGATTCTAATGATTTTGGAGATGGAAAATATTTAAGGGGTGAAGTGTTTGAGCTAAATAAGAGAATATATAGAAAATGTGTTACCATAAATTCACTACCTACTAATAGATCTTATATTTATCCTAAAATTAAAATGTAAATAGAGGTTTGCGTAAAGTTTGATGGACATATTCATTGCAACAATGTTGTTCAAAATTAGATAGTTAAATTTTATGGTAGCCCAACTAATAAAAGGAAAGGTTTTTTTTTTTACTAGCACACTCTTGGATTGGATTGTGATATATCATTTTTTTTACTAGTAGGTTCTTGAATTGGCTTGCGATCTAGCATTATAAGAGGCCATAACCTACATGTATCAAATATTTGATGTTTATTTTATATCTAGATGATGATGAAGAATAAGGGAAAGGGCCATAATTTAGATACAATTTTCAGGTGGTTACATTGGAATACAAACTTAAATTGGAATCACCTCATTTGATGATGAGATTCTAGGATTCTCAAGAAATCCCAGCGGGAGCATAAGAAAGAGTCACATGTTACCCACCATTGTGATGGGCACCAAAAATGTTTCTTGAATAATGATAATCATACATGTTCCTAATGATTGCATGGAATTTTAGATTGTAAACTTAATATTGTTGTGCAAGTCATCCACGGGTGGTAAGATAACAAGTCATAAGATATGGAGTCATAACAAAATTTTCGATGGAGTTTATTATCATAGGAAATTAAGCACATTTATTTTCTATCTAATTTCAAATTTCTGTTATATTTTTTATGGAAGGTGTATTATGCTAAGACGAGATAGTATTTTTATTGTCTCCTCCCTGTACAATTAAAATATAAGTATGTGTTTTTTCTTTTACTAATTAGGGGATTATACAATTCAAATCTAAGTATGTGTTCTTTCTTTTCCTAAATAGGGGATTATACAATTTAAATCTAATTATGTGTTCTTTATTTTCCTAAATAGGGGATTATTCAGTGCATAAATGAACAAACTTGTACGAGACTAAATACAATACAAGAAGGAAATTCATTCAACATACATATAAGAAATAATTTAGCATAGTAACACATATCAACATCATATATTAAAGCATTGTCAACCATATATACCAATAGTCGTAATGCGCACTATGATTATATACTTAAGAAACGAAGGATAAAATCAACCTGAAAAAAATATTTTATGGATCACCTCCGAAGCATGTAAATGTAGATATGAAAATAAGTATTATCTTTAATATAAAGTATAGCAAGGATCGTGACAATAAGTCTGCAATATTTCTAGCACATTCCACGGAACTAATGTATGAATCAGTTGTATAAGTAGAAGAAGCAATCACATCAATGAAATCTGACCTATTTATGAAGTCTAAAATAAATCAAGATAAATCAAGCATTAGAGGAAATTTTAGCCTAAAACATACGATGAAATTTTAACTATATTTCCATGTCATACAATGTAAACCAATCAAAATCCTTAAAATTTAAAAAGAGGTACACGCTCTAAATATTTTAAATTGTTTAATTTAGATATGTGTGAATATTTTATTATCAATTTGATTATTCGTAAAATATTTTATTAATATTATTTACCTACCTTACCCATACAAATTAGAATATCGAAAAAATTATTAATGAAATGTAAATCTTGATATTAGTGAAAAAACATAAATTCAAAATGTTGGTCCATTTTACATTAATATCCATGCCCTAAAAAATATTACCCAAAAACATAGTAACAAAATATAAATTAAAAAAATTGGACCATTTAACATTAATAACCATGCCCCCAAAAATATAAAAAAAAACATATATAGTAATTTTTGAAAAAAAATTAACATTTATCAATTATTTAAAAAGAAATAGTAATATTTCCCTATTTTTTTTTATAGTACAATTTACCCAAAAAATAATTCAATATTATGAATTAATAATATTTCTAATTCCATAAAATTTCACACACACACACACACACACACACACACACACACACATATATATATATAATAGAAACATTTACAATTTTTTTTGAAATATTACGAACTAGTAATATTTAAAATCATTGTAAAACGATATATTATTTCCAAACTCTTCACCAAAGATTATTTTCAAACTCATATATTTTTCTTTTTATGTTATGCACATCACATCACTATTTTCCGGAAAACTATTTTACGGTCTGCGGAAAAAATTTATTTTGAGTTTCATGTAAAAAAATTTTGAAAAAAAATTATCTTCCAGTTTATGGTATGGAAATAGGATGATTGTTTCTGGGAATTTTTTTTTCCATTTCCTAGTTTGCAATTTCGATCAAGAAATATCAATATTTTTTTTCATTGTATGGCGTAGAGATCCAATGTTTGGGAAAAAATTAATTTTCTACAAGGGCGAAGAAGTTACCTTTCTGAAGCACTCAAATCACTAATACAGTATTTGAAATATCTCATCGGGGTATCGAGCACTAAGCCAATTAGTCGAAGCACTTTAATGCCTAATACACACAAATACATTTAGATCTTGGAGGGAAGGTAGATAGAGATACATTGTGTGAGAGGGCCTGCTACATCAATTATTATTTAGCTTATTTAGGAGGGTGAATGAACGAGATTATATAGCGTTAAAAACTTCTTTAGGGGTGACTAGAAAAATAACTTATTTAGGGAAACTAGCGTCACTAGCTATGGAAACTAACAAGTTGTAGGGAAGCTAACTCTATAGCTACCCAACTATTCTGATGACCTGAATGTTTCCCTTGGGACTAGCTTAAAAACTCTCCTTCTTAGTAGGTGTCCATCACTATTTTTTGTACTCTCCATTTCACTCCAGGAGCTCAGTGGCAACAAGTGTTGCCAACTCAAGTAATTGTTCCCTAAAGCGCGTCATTGTTGTTTGATGCCTACACAATCTATTTTTTGCTAGATGGATAGTAACAACCATCCAATTTGATTAGCCAATTTGATTAACACAGTTGACTAGTGGAGTCGATCCATAACCAAGCCAATTCAAGTAGCCATGAAACAAGTTGTTGAACGGAAGATGATATCTTCTCTGAAGAGAAAATAAGAGAGATATTTTTTAAATGAGATAGGTCAATGCTAAAATCACATAAATATACACATATTTCTTCGTCGATATGCTATGTTCCCCTAGTGCATGAATCTATTGCGAGGGCTTTCTGCTCGTGACTCCTGGTGCTCTCTAAAGGGGAAGGTAGCCCTATTTTAGCCCTTTATGATCCACTTTAATCAGTCGATTAAGCAGTAGATCCCTTTATTATCCTACATGTTCAAAAATTTAGGCAATTCGAATATTTGGAAACCTAGAAACAAATATCGTCTGTCCTCATTTCTATAAGCACTAATGTTTTGGTGGCTATCATAATTTTTGTAAGAAATTGTGGTTGGGATTAGCTCTCAACTCAACTGTGGCTGTGCTTGTCATTATTTCTATAAGAAATTGTGGTTGTCATCATTTTTCAAGTCTCAACTTTCTCAAATCATTTACTAAAAATTTGTGGCCATCCTTCCCAAGTATCTTTTATTTAAAATTTAACGCAACTCCAACATAAGTTGTCTCCTTTTAAAATTTCATTAGTTTTCAAACACAAATATAGAGCATTTCTAACCAATATATGTTCTAGAAATCCATACTATATATATACATAAACACCCATTTACATTTTTTGGGCTCTTTACCTAAAAATATTGTGGCATGTCTCTATAATACCAAATAAGCCTAGGTTATGTACTCCAAATTGTAGAGGAAAGTCTCATGATCAGACCTATGTCCATCTATGGAAAATGGGTGTTTTGTAAAATTTATATCAGTTCGATAAAGGTGATTGGCATCTGCAACATTCCTGGCTATATCTGAGGGAATGTCTATAATTTTAAGTTTAGGATGTTGTTGTGTAGATTTATCAGATGTTACTCGACCATATCTCATCCAAGCCTTGAATTTTCCTGGCTCATATAGGTAAAAGATGTGCATATTGGATAAGTAATACTCACAACATTCATTGTGCAAACTCAAGTCTCTAATTTCTCAAATAAATTACTAAAAAGATGTGGTAGCTTTGCTTGAGAAAGAAGATATTGAAAGATGTGAGTCCAACACCAGGGAAGCGACAGATTGGGATGCATAATTATTATATCAATATGAACAACTTGAGCGTGTAAGAAAGCATAATCACAACAGTAGGAAAGAGATGTAGTCCCACTATATATCTACTAAGTAAAGAGTTGTAAGCGTTGATTTCTACTTACAAATCAATTATGTGGATGGGAATTACATTGCTATAGTGAGAGAGAGGAAGCTCTACTTACACACAAGTAGAATATCTCTTATTGTCATTTTCAAAAGAGGATTAGGACAGAAACCTCCTTGGTCTCTCTCAGATGTCGCACTTCCTAGGCCCTCTCCATTTAGGGGACCATCAAGGTGAATTTTTTTTTCACATTTCATCAGTGACATTTATTGTTTAGAAGACATTCACTCAAAGAGGGATATACAAACCAACCCTTACTATGATAATCCCAAAATGTCTTGTTCTCCATATCTTTATAGTGAAAACAACTTATCCTATATATCAACTCATCCAATTCTCATACAAGATGAGGAATTTTCCTTGCTTTAAAAAATGTTATTTTCTTCTTGTTTTTCTGAGGTCTACATCCCAAGTATTAGTGTTGGATCCTATTGTTAAGTATCTCAGGAAGGTTATACATAATTACTATCCCCCTTATGTCTACTCCATGATTTTCTCTCCACCTTTCCAACAAAGAAAATAAAATAATGGCTCATAGAGCTAAAATTCATTTTTGTTCATGTAGCCATGGTCTTCCTCCTTTTGTATTTTTTTGTTTGTGCATGTGGCATCAAAACAATACTTAAGATCTTTTCCTATTCTCTATGCAACATTTCCTCCTTGATCCATCCACAAACTCAATCCATCCACCAACTGAGTCTAAAATTAGACCATGCTAAAAGTATCTCTTGACACATGCTTAACATAATTTATATTTTTCAGTTGTTTAATGTGTGCTTCCTCATATCAAAATTTTGATAGTTGATATAAAATTCACTAGCATTGTAGTTACCTTTGTATCCCTATTGCAGTGAAATTAGTACTCGTAGATCTTTAAGAATGTTTGAAACTATTATATTTGATAATTCAAAGGATGAAATGGGTAATTGGATCCCATTTCACATGTCCATTGGATCTTGGGTAACTTTGGTTCCATCAAGGAATTTAATTTGGGCTAAAAGAAGAGGACTAGATTATTCAAAATCACATTGGAAAGATGTGCTAAAGGCATTTAAGAGGATCCAAAGCAGTGAAAATTTGGAAATGGTGCTCATAGATCATGTGTATGAGAAAAATGATATCCTCAAAGAGTCTTTTTCCCAACAACAATTTTTTTTTCAAATTGGACTAAATTGTAAGAGCTCATCCTTTTATGATATTTGAAGAATTCTTCTAATTTTGTATTGGAGTATTAACATATGAACTCCCTATATTAAATGGATTCTTAATGTGGTTTATATTTTTATTGTTTAGGTTTGTGTATTTATAACTTTGAATAATGGCAGCCCGTGGAAAGTATTACTAGTATTCTAAGTTTTTTCCATTCAAAAATAGGGGGGTTACTCTATGAGGGAAAGAATTCCGCATCATTGAGAGAAGAAGGGGTTTGGTTTTATAAGTATGATTATTTTCTTCCAAGTGATAGAATGTTTGGACATACTAAAGAATCCAAGTTACCCATGCTTCATGAAATAGGTTTGCCAAATTCTAATCCAACATTAATTGATTACACACGTTCAAAAATTGTCCTTGAGATTCAATCTGGTATGTTGGAGAAGGGTGGTACATGTGATCATTTTGGTATGCAACTCCCATTTTTGGTTTTTTTTGGAGTATTGAAGGAAGAGGACTCAAATTGGATGACTAAGAAAACATATGTTTTCACAAATCCCTTAAACATGTTATTATCTAAATTATTTTACGGTGGATGGGATACAAGATTACATATTGTGAATGGTGAGCAATTAAAATGCATGTTGACTGTAGAGACACTTGGTTTTAGGTAATGTTTAACAATTTTCATTTTCCCTTTTCTTTATTTTCACTGAGGTTTGATATCACTTTCTTGAAAAAAATTTAACCATGATTGTAACATGCAAATATTCAATAAGAAGGAAAAATCTCTACATTTAATGGAAATTGGATTTGGATTCCAATTTCACAAGACAACAATGATGGCACCCATTCTTCTCCAATATCCATTGATTTTTTTGAGGATGGTGCACATTTCAAAACATTTTCCATAGAAGAAAACTCGACTTTGTTTGAAATTAGAAGACATATTGAATTCGAAGAGGAATCAACCTCTAAGGATGAATTCTATTTTATTTACAATGGAAAAAGGGCAAGAAAATTTTATAGTTTATTTATGATGTGTGTTCATTTTATAAAACTAGTTTTTTACTCACATATTAATGATTTCCTCTGGACAGATTGATAAAAGGCGAGAGAAGAACATCATATGCAAAAGTTGCATTCATCTGCATAAATTAGAAATTTGAGGAATGTGACACAAAGTCATACTATGTCCATCATTTATCTTAATGGTATTTTAAACCACCATATGTGGTCATAGAGTTTTTGTAAGATTAGTTATAGTTGGAATTCCGTAGTTGTTAAATAAGGCGGCTTATATATGGATTCTTTTTTTTCAAAATAAAATTTTCACAGATGGTAATTTCTCTAAGAGAATATTTATACTGAACATGAATGGAATAATCCATCGATTGAAAAATTTGTTCATTTTCATTATTGTTCCTTCTTTTGATGTATTCTTCCATGGTGATTTTCTAAGAATCCGATTTAGTAGATTCTCTTCAATTTACATAATAAAGTCTCAGACAAATTGGAATGGTATAACTGTTAGTTCCAATACAATACAATATGATCCAAAGGTGTTGAAATGTTTTTTTCTTCATTTTTGACATGTGCCAAGTACAATATCTTGTGATGAAAAATGCTTTTGTAAAGAGATCCGTTGACCTTTGTGTGTGAATGAACTGACAACATTTGGAATTTGAAATGCATGTTACTATTTTTCTATGGTTTTTTCTATTCATTAATTGCATTTTGTAGATGTTGATGCACTCCTTCTTGCTGCAATATTTGATGTTGTAATAACATGAATGATAAATGTTTGAAGATGACAGGGTGAAATTCCCCTTTTTATCGTTTTTTCAAGCAACATGAATCTGACACTAAGTAAATTTTTAAAACACAAATACCTTCTAAACACTAAAGTGTAACTAAAGTTTCATAAAGCACTTTTTTGTCTAATAATAAATTTACCCCTATCCCAATCTATTATTCACCGTTCATATCGTGTGAGCTCTATAAAGAAATATTTTCTGAGTAGAGAGAACTAGGGACTATGTGAGAATAATTTCAAAGTGAAGCTTCAATTTGTGACTCGGGAAATCAATTGTAAGAATTATTTGTAGAGATGAGACAAAATGGTGTATGCAAAATTTGCTTATTTCTCTATATTAATCTTATTCAATCTTCCATTTCATAATATCTTCTTATAATCACATGTTATTAATTCCATGAAACTCAAAACTCTAGGAGAGTAATGCAACCACTACCCTCATTAGAGACATGTCACAAATTTGTAAAAAAAATCAAATATGAGGGTTAAGAATGAAGGTTCCATTTATGAATTATGTTAACATATTTTCTAACCATAAAAGTATCATGAGTTTTTTAGTAGAATTTTGAAACAGTGTTTTCCTATGACAACAAGTTGTGAGAGGAATTTGTGATGATCAAGTTGCAATTGTGTGTGCAGACATCACCACTTTTGTATCTTCCCCATATTCAGTTTTCCATTTTACTAATGGATTCTTGTCATTCAACTGGACTTTCTTTAATGAAAGATACCATACAACTTTAGTAGATACTAATGAGAGGGCACTATCCTCTTTAGAGGCATTTTACAAAGTTGCAAAAATTGCCAATTAGAACTCAGAAGGGTCATGAGTGTCAGTCATAATTACATGAATGTTTGAGGATGACAAGGGAGCTAGGTATTCATATCTTGAACTTTCAAACAATAAGTATGGGTCCATGGATACAAATTATGCTGAATGTTTGAAGATGACAAGATGTAATTCCCCTTTTTATCATTTTTTCAAGCAACATGAATCTGACACTAAGTAAATGTTTAAAACACAAATACCTTATAAACACTAAGGTGTAACTAAAGTTTCATAACAAATTTTATTGTATAATAATAAATTTATCCCTATCCAAATATACTATTCATCGTTCACATCTTGTGAGCTCTATAAAGATATATTTTATGAGTAGAGAGGACTGGGGAATATTTGAGAATAATTTCAAAGTGAAGCTTCAATTTGTGACTCAGGAAATCGATTGTAAGAATGATTTGCAGAGATGAGACAAACTGGTGTATGAAAAATTTGCTTATTTTTCTATATTACTCTTATTCAATCTTCCATTTCGTAATATCTTCTTACAGTCACATGTTATTTCTTCCATGAAACTCGAAACTACAGGAGAGTAATTTAATAACTATCCTCCTTCGAGACATGTCACAAATTTGTAAGAAAATTAAAATATTAGGGTTAAGAACGAAGGTGCCATTTATGCATTATATTAACATATTTTCTAATTAATAAAGGAGCATAAATTTTCTATTAGAATTTTGAAACAAATTTTTCCTATGACAATAGACTCCGAGAGGAATTTGTGATGATCAAGTGGAAATTGTGTGTGCATATTTCACCACTTTTGTATCTTCTCCATTGTGTATGTGTGTTTGGTGCACGAGCGTACCAAATCACACCTACTTAAGAGGAGTGGTTTTTTCCTCTTAAGTTTTTGGTCAGAGGTAGAAAATCAAGGGAGTCAGGCAAGTTAGTGAACATGCTAAGAAAACAACATACTAAATAGTGAAATAGCATGCATATTCAAAAAGAAAAAATAAACTAAAACACATAATGCAAAATCTCTAAATAGATTCAAACAACTTCAATAATCCAAATGGTGGCGCTTACATACCCTCTTATTGAGTGCTAGTAGGAATAAAGGATGAAACGTTTACCCACTTGCCAAGGGGCCCTTAGAACTAGGGAGTTCTAAGACCAGATGCAGGGATGTCTTTACTTCCACACTACCATGGCGCAAAGTCCCTCTCTCTACTCCAAAGGACTAGAGTTGTTGGATGGACAACAACTGATTCCCCTCTATCTCTGCTACGGATCACACACTGCTAGATTTCTTGGGGCAATTATGGCCAACATAAAAAAAAAATCTCATATTGTTCATATCTTGGTGGATTTTTATAGGAGAATTAAAACTCTCCTTCCCTCTCTTGGTACATTCATGGATGGTGACCCAAGAGAGGAGGGTGATTCCATTGTGTGCCACATTATTCCATTTTGTGCTCCCCTAAGGTCCTAAGGAGGCATGGGTAGCTATCCTTAGGTGGCCTTAAGTGTGGGATCAATGTCCTGGAGTGTGCCTTGTGGTCTCAGAAAGTGACTTCCACAACTCTCAGGTCCACCTGGATTTTTGAGGAAATATCGCGCAAAGGCGCGCGTATCGAAGAAAAGTGCGTGCAAAGGCGCATTTTTATGGTTCCTCCAGTGCATAATTTGATTTCCCCTCTAGACCTTAGATATTTTTAAATACTTTAGATTGTCTAATGTGCCTCAGCGCTGCAAATCCTTTTGTCTGACATTTAATAATGTCATGTTTGATTGTCCAATTTTCCAGTGATAACATTTTCCCCCTAATGTGTGAGGTCTAGGAAGAACTATATAGTCGAAATACATTATAGTTTATTTTATGTGTACTGTGCGAAGAGAGAGAGAGAGAGACTTGTGTGTAGCACAAAGTTGGAGACACCTTGTACCAAGTCGAATAGCAACCATTTACTGTGGGAACCCTGTAAGAAATGGTATAATACAATAAATATTTTTTTTCTATGAGGCGAGCATGTCCCATTGTCATGATGCTTTGGCTAACTAAACAAATCTATTTGACATATACAGATTCTGCCACTATCACTAGTATGGTAGTGATTTGCTAGTTGATGACGACGATTGCTAACGCCCTCAGGGGAATTTTTCTTTGAGAATAGGCGAAATGTGGTACCCACATACGTAAGCTTGGCATGACATATAAACGTGCATTGTATGCATGGGTGCTTGACTGGGACCTTCTTGTCTAAGCCTTGTTAAAAGAGATTCTTATAAAGGCACGGGTCATTGATGAATTTGATCAAAGTGCAATGGTTGTAAGGTACGATACCATCTTGACATGAAAGATTCTATTGTATTCAAATTTCAAGAGGATCGATGAAATCTATGGGAAATGATGCCTCCCATAGTGCCACCCAAGGATGTCCCTTTTGTGGAGAGGGGTGATCCAAGGTACCACTTCCTTTTTGGAAAATAGGTGTTGATGTCGACATAAAGGAAGCCTCAAGCGAACGAGAGAGTCGCTAATACAAGGGATCAAGATCCTGGATGTGATAGGTTTAACATAGGCATGATGGGGAGGGGTGACTGAAAACTGATGATGGAGATCCGGTGGCCCAAGGATGGCGTATAAAAAGTAGCTTGGTAGCAGACGTAACTATTTGATGAGGAAATCCCTAAAGTCGGTAGAGATTCTAGGGTGGGTATATATTTGTTATGAAGGTCATGGTGGCTTATATGTGAAGGGTGTGATACTCTAACCAAGGGTGACTAGGGACTGCTGCCATGGGAGAAGAAATGGATGGGTGAATGGTGGACATAGTGCACCGTTTGCAGTCATTTTACACTTACCAAAAGAATGAAATTTTGGGCTTTGGTTTGTACAAAACACAGAGACGGGTGCCCCAAAACACAAATTTTTTTTCTCACTGATGATGTGAGGAAGGCGTTTTGTTGAGGGTGGGGGCCCCATTGGTTGGTCTCATGTGTGGGGTTGATGAAGCTGATGGAAAATGTCGCAGATGGGCTATGTTGATGGAGGTATGGTAGGCCAAATGCAAGGCATGGCAGTGTGCTTTCGATATGCTTGCAAAATATAGTAGTGTGGGAAAGGGGTTTTATCTCAATATGGATAAACTTGACATGATGCATGGAGGGTGAATGGGCATGAGGTGCTTCCCAGACTAAAGTGGTATGGCCATGGTGTCATTATTTTTTGTGATATATGGTCTACTTTGGGTGACAAGCACCATGGAGGGGATGCTCTACCGACCAACGAGGATGTTTATCATGTTAAAGGTGGGGTGATGATAAACATGGCTGAATGCTTGGAACCTATGGTTAATTTATTATGGAGAAATGATGGTCTGGATATGCAGATTGTTTTCTGGGACTCTATCATGTTGAGGGTAGAATGATACATGCTCTGGAACTTTCGGTGGATGGAATGATGGATGGTTTGCACACTGCCTACAAAAACAAATATCCCAAGTGAAAGCATCTTCTTTATTCAAATATTATTGAAAGATGTGTTTTTTTTTTTTTTAAATATGAGAGAGGGCATACCTGTCGGCACTGAAACATTATTTTTTAGGAGGTGCAAATGTGTGACACTGCCCTTGGGTGTTATGAAGTTTTGATCATAGTGTTTCTTTTGGTCCTATAATTGGGCCTTTTGAGCTCTCATGATGGTTCTCCAAAGTTTTTGAAAGATTTTTCTGTCGTTCCCTTATGCGGGGATGGACTTCTGGGTAGACCTAGACATGGGTCTGCCTGGTGGATATGCTTGGGGGCCAGCGGGTATGTTTTTGTGTTTTCTATATTTACTTGATTATTTATGTTTTGTATGTGTATTATGATGACATTGACATAGTTTTTTTAATCTTGCAGATGTTCGCGAGGTCGGATGTCCAGTGGCTCAGTTGGTGGGACATCATCTGCTTCAGCAACCTCGAAGTGTTCCTCACGGAGGACAGGGAGGAGCTCTAGTGCAACCTCTGGGTGGGGCACCTGGTGGAGGGGCTAGTCCCTTGGGGGAGGGTAGCAACTCTATTGTTGTCGAGACTGTTGTTGAGCGAGCTCGTGACGATGCGGTAGAGGCTTGCATAGTTGAATTGATAGAGCAAGTAGATGCTCTAGAGGTGAGAGCTTGGGTGATAGATGATGCATGGGTTCAAGTGGACTGCTTGACCCAGGGGGTGCCTACCAAGGTTTCATGGATGACCTAGAGGATGTGTGGTTGGAGACATTGATGGCCCAGGAGAGGGTCCATTAGCCAGTTTTATGTTGGGTGGCGATCTCCATTTTGACAGCGGTTCCAATGTTGGTATCGAGAGCGGTTGTCGGTCTAGGTGCCCCACCTGGGGGAGCACCACCCTACAGTTTTATTGTACATGGTGAAATTTCCCATTATGAGGATGCTTCCCATATTTTTATTGACTTGTATATTTGTATCTTTTTGGGCTGACTTACAAGTCAGAGACACTGCTTTTTGTACTTAGACACATATATTTTTTGGTATATATGAGAGAGACATCTTTTGCAACTCTACATGGTGTGCCCCCTATTTTGTTTATGGATTATTCTATGCTGATGGATATCTATGTTTTCAATGTTTTTTTTTTTTATGTATGATTTTTTATCTGAGATGCATTCTAGTTTAGAATATTGTTAGCTATGTGATCAACTGTTTGGTTCTAACTCCTTGGTACATGTGTGAATGTAATGTGGTCAAATTTTCGACTTAATCTTTTTGTACATAAGTATTTTATAAATAGATGTGAATCATGTATCTCAAAATTCTTGATTCAACTGCAATACCACTAACTAGGAATACAGGTAGATATGCATATGGAGTATGCCCTGATTGAGAGTGTCGCACATAAGTCCGATGAAGACGTCATATTCTGCTTGATTTTTTCTCGCTGAACCGATGCATAGAACATTAGTGAAGATTGGTGATGAGTCTGGATGATAGATGACCCAGGCGACTGCTGCTAAACTTTGAGACCATCTTGATGCTCCATCTGCAAATCCAAAGTAGTAGTCGGGTCGGTAATCCATTATGACATTAGAGTGTATTTTGTGACAAGTTTGTTGGTCAAAAATTTAAACTTTTTTGGATTTGTGTATGTTGACTCTAGGGGTGGGCCTTCTTGGCCCTTATGGGTAGAATTTCTTGAGGTAAAGGCTGTTGACGGGTTTGTTAAGGCATGTTTCATTCGGGTCAGTCAAGATGTATGCCCCCTTGAGGTGGCAATGTTTTATGATGTAGGGTCCTTTCCACAAATTTTCAAACTTTCTTGGCCCTAGGGCTTATTTTTTGACATCATGGCAGAGGAATAGCTCTCCCTCAGTAAATGACAGAAGGTTTATGTGGCAGTCGAATGATGCTTTTACCTATTTCTTGTGAGCCTCGTTGTGTTTTATCGACTGCTATCGGATTTCGTCGACGAACTCTAGTTGTACTAAAAAAATTTCTAGAGGCTGGGTATCATCGAGGAGTTCGATGGTGGCATGTAAATTTAGGATCTTGCAGAAATCGATGCAAAAGTGTATGGTGTCTTGTCTTTTCACGATGGGAACGGGATTGGAAACCCAAGACGTGTAGGAATCTTGAGTCTTAGTTCTAATCATGATGATATAAATCATATATGGTGTATTGTGTCATAGGCATTTGGAGGGGGGAAATTTTTCGTGATGGGAGCTTGCGTGAGTGCAAGGCTAGATCCTTCATTAGAACGGGCACTTTCTGCGAGGTGGAAGTTGTGTCTGTTGCAGAGGTGCCTGAACATTTCCATTAGTAGGCATGCTTCTGGTTCATGGTTATGGCCGATGCAAATGGTGCATGGTACCATTATGCCAACTTAGTATATTGTGTGGGAATCAACACTGCTCCTCATCCCAGAAGTGGATGCTTGGAAGGGATGAGACGTAGAGGAGGAGGTCTTCTTCTTCGATGTACAATTTTTTGGCTTGCGTATGCCTAACTCTTTTGGGGAGTGTATACTTAACATTGCTATTTCCACTCTAATATTTGGGAGATTCTGGAATTTTATTGTATGATGAAAGTGTGAACAAATCCGGAAATAGTTGTGCATGATTTTCTCTTGGTTAGAGAGATGTCTTTGCGGGAGAGAAGAGACTATGCAAAAATTGTGGGTGAGGTGCTTCATCTCTTTGCACTAATTGACCTGGTGGCTGATCAGGTCACATAGTCTACATGTTATCCTAGGTTGAACCTGGGTCATGCTTGGTTGGCATTCCTTCCCATCTTGCCCATTACACAGACATGGGTACAGAGTAGATTGCCTTGGGGCGTTCTGCCTTCCATATTGATTGAGAATATCCTTGTGTTTCTTCTCTAATACATGTATCATGTCAATTAGAGGATGTACTCATAGGATATAGGTATAGTGCTGATCATGGTGATTACCCCGACATACCAAGAAAAACACCCTAGATATGGGGTTCCCGTCCTGCTCACTTGGTGGTGTGACTAGGTACCAGCGGCATAGCGCTTCTAAGTTAGGGAAAGTGGAGACCACGTGATTGGGTGTTTTACACAACATACATCTTGGTCTTCTCTGTAGAGGGCAGTTGGGGGTAACTAAGGGTTCCTTGACTGGTCGTTTTTGAGCTGACAGAAAGTGGATGGATCTACTCATCACATCTTCTTAAGTTATTGAGTTGTTCATAGATTCAGATTTGGAGCCATCTTCTTAGGAGAGGTGGAATATGGTTGAGCACAAAATAGCTAGTGCTAAGCGAAATCGGGGGATATAATGGCATTGTTCTAAAATGTGGTTTTCAGCACATAAAGGATATGTGAATTGCGTTGCCCGAAAACCAACATAGTAAATGCACTATATAGGATATCACCTATGGATGAGTTCCAGGGTTGCACATTCATCGCACAATGCCCAATGTATGATAGGAGGGGGAAAGATGAATAGGAGCCTCTCAAGCCACTTTCGTTCCTCTTGTAGGTATATAATAACACAAGGTTCATCTCTGATTGATTGGATGGAGGGATCCTCTTGATAGGATTTCTCGATGGCATGTAAGGCATCCCTATGTCGTGGGATCTATGGGAAATTATGGGTATAGTTTTCACATTTACTTGTCACCTATGGATGAGTTCAAGGGTTGCACATTCATCGATGAAGTGGCCACATTCATCGCACAATGCCCAATGTATGATAGGAGGGGGAAAGATGAATAGGAGCCTCTCAAGCCACTTTCGTTCCTCTTGTAGGTATATAATAACACAAGGTTCATCTCTGATTGATTGGATGGAGGGATCCTCTTGATAGGATTTCTCGATGGCATGTAAGGCATCCCTATGTCGTGGGATCTATGGGAAATTATGGGTATAGTTTTCATAATTGCTGCAGATAGCACATGCATCATTTGTATGCAATGCTTTGCCTTGAATTTTGGTGGCAAGTTCCTTTTTACGGGAACTTGATGCCGCGATGTCTACCACAGAGCTAAGGAGAGGTTTTAATTCATCCATTTCTAGGAAGATGTGGGTAGGGTGGCCTACTACATCACATATGGCGCAGCGTGGTGATTCCTGTGGCATGGTGGGATTCTCCAACTTCTTTCCTCTTCTATTAGTTTTCTTAGTCGTAACCATCAGCTTTGCGATGGGAATTTCCTTCAAAGGGATGTTTTTGATAGTCTCATAAATGGTTGGGGCCTGCTCAAGATTGAGAGGGATTAACCTTGTAGAGGTGATGTGTGTGACTCCCATTGTGGTAGGTGGGACTAGGTGCCAAACTGGTATTGCAAATGATAAGTTTTCTAGGACCACCATACTGATGACCTACTGTGACACAAAACTAGTTGGGGGGAAGAGAAAAGGAGTTTGGGAGGTAGCGTAGGCTAGAGAGGTTGTTGTGGTTGAGGACTTGGTGTCATTATTGCTTGTCTACGTGTCTTGACTAGCTTCAGTGCTTAATGAGGAAATCATGCACACCAGGGCCCCTGTGACATCAGGTGATGACTCAGGTATGACAGGGGGATCTCCTAAGAATGACCCTAGGATGGACGACAGTTTGAACTCGCCGGGGCCATATTCCTGGTACCGTGTAAGCATCTCAATAGATGTGACTATATAGGGTAGAATGACATTGGTATTTGTTAAGGGTCGCTTTTTTTATTGTTTCAATTGGTCGACAGTAACGATGCGGTCCTCATGGGGGAACATCATCGTTCGGAATATGGAGGAGGCTATGGTGGACATGACATACATATAACTCTGGCCAAGGAGTATATTGTATTCCAATTGAGCATCCAAGACTTACATTTCGATAAGCACCATCTTGTCAGCTAAGCAGATGAGAACATTTTGGTATAGGCTGATGGGAGTTGAAGGGCATCCATCATATGCTCTAAGCATGATGTCTGATGACTTTAGTTCGGGAGACCCTAACTTCTGCCAAACGTTCTTTGACATGATGCACGTGGATTCACCCTCATTAATGATATATCGGTGAATGGTGATGTTTTTAACTGACACCGGTATCTGAAAGGCGACCATCGAGGGGAGCCTAGGGGTGGCTTTATCTAAATCAAAAGCCAGTAGGCACGAATTGGCAAGGTCGATGGCACCAAATGTAGAAATTAAGGCTTTCCTTCTTTTTGGGCATGATTGTAATACCTCCAAAGCTGACATAGTGACAGGATATTGGGCTAGATCATCCAAGATGTTATATTTATGGGCTACTTGGGAATGGTTTCCTACCTTCCTAGTTGGTCCCTTAGCCATTTTTGGCAAAGGTTTAATAGGCATCTTTGATATGGTCAAAGGTACTATTGGTGCACTTGTACTAGCCCCTGACACATTGGTGTCTGAAAGAACATTTCTTTGCCAGTCATGTAGGTTTCATGGTTGTTATTTTTGGAATTGCTAGGATATTTTTTTTGTTGCTAGGTGCTAACTGTCCCTTGATGGGGGAAAGGCTCCTATGTGACTATTTTCTACTGTGAGGATCCCCCTTTCCCGTGATTACCTTGTAGCTTTTTCAGCTCAGGTAGGTCAGGATAGTGGTGAGTGTAATGGTCGTACTCACCACAGATCGAACAAGAGTGGTTCGTCCAAAGATTTTCCCTCTTGTTCTGCCTTTGGGTGTTGCTTGGCTCCTAGTTTTTATTTCGGCTGGAGTTGCCTCCACCCTGAGATCGCAGAAGGCATTGTTGATTGTTGCCCCCCTGTCCAGGATTTCCTTTAGGATTTTTTTCCCTTTTTCTTAGCCACGTTGGGAGGATAATTTGGATTCTCCTGGTTGTATGGTTGACGCGATTGGACTTGGGAAGGTTTCTCAAAGTTCACTTGTGCATTATTCTGCATGGGTGGGTTTTGTGCTGGGGACTAGGCATATTGTGATCCTTGTACCTATTTTATAAATGGATGTTGGAGGGGGATCCTACATCATCACGTCTAGCTGTGTACTGGGTTCCCTGAGCTGGAGGATATGGACCTCCCTGCTAATGGTGGTACGATTCCTCCCTATTAGTCACATTTTTTGAAGGCGCATGATGACTTTGGTAGCTGGGTTGCGATATGTTCTAGGTAGAATCATATGCCCATCTGGGGCATGGAATGCTACTGCTTAGGTGATTTTGGATCAGTGACCCAATCAAACCGTCTGCGGAGTTCGACGTGCCTCAAAATTCTTTGTAAGTTTGTAGGCATGGGGCATTAGGCAAGATATTGTAAATATACCCTGACTGCATATATATCAGCTCAAGTTGTTGGGGCTTACTGATGGCGTCCTCTTCGGATATGGGCTTTTGTTGCACCACATCCTTTAAAATCTCTGCGGTGAGATTGTTAAGGAACATGTCTAATAGAACTTGATCATCAATTTTGGCTTTGTACAAACTACAACACCGCTGCCATTCGTGGAGATGGTTTGAGATATGGACGGCAGGTGTTTGCCTAAACTGGTTTAGTAATTCCATTCTAGAATCATGGTGAATGGGTAACTAAAAATAGGTCAAGAATGCAGTAGAAAAGGCGGTAAAGGTTCCATGTGTAGCAGAGGGCTGCTCCATATACCATTTTACGACTATTCCGGTTAGGGTGCGTTGAAATAGTCTTAGTTGAATAATATCATCAACGATGTTGTTCGATGAACACCATAGGTGGAAAGTCATCACATGATTGCCAGGGTCTTCTGCTTGCTGCCCTTCGAACTTTGGAATGTCCAAAGCGAGCTTCATGAGCATGGGAGGCCATGTAGGGCTGTGTGCAATGGGGTCATTTGTCAAATTGGTTAAATTTGGTAGATTTAACGAAGCTAGGAAAGGTGACTGCGAGTTTGTAGCCATTGAAATTTTTGAAAACACAATGTTTTGGTTAGGAATAGGGTTTTTCTGCGACGTACCCTGCTGTGCATTCACTTCGCTTCCTAAATGGGTAGCACTCCTCTGTCCGCTGGGGGTTGTTGGAGGAATGGTATGTGGTGACCTTGTGGAGGTGTCCACCAGTGTGGCATTGGGTGATTGATGAGGGTTCCCAACTAATGATGCCCTAATAAAGGATGAACCAATAAGGGTGGCATTTTTTTTTTCTTTGACGCCTAAATGGCGAAAGACCTAGAACACCTCCTCGTAATGGGGGGAGGTCCAAAAGACGTCTAGATTGACATGGTCCCATTGGGTCCATTCTGGCATCGACTAGGTATGGTTTTGGAAATATTTGAGAGGATAGAGATTAAAATCAAATAAAAAATTTGATCACATACATAAAACAAAGCGAAAATAAAATACAAATTTTCCCTTTAGATTAATCCTAAGTGATTAGTAAATCAAAAAATATGGTTTTTTATTGTTTTTGCATATGATACTCAAATCCTAGAAGACCTAATCACCCTCACATGCTCAAATGAAACTAGAACTTGAGAATATATCTTGTGAATGTTAGCACAACATCCCAAAATAACTGGCGATGCCCCCAGTCAACCGAAGAAAATCAACCAAGGTAAGGGTAAAGGATCTAGTGCTCCCTGCATCGTCACCTATAGGGAAGGATGTACTAGGTCTAGCCACTAAGTACCGTCATCCCACGTGAGCGTTTGAGTCTTGAGCTTCTTGGTAATTCAGTTACCAGTACTAAGTATTAAACAGGTTAGGTAGCCCAAAATAATATCGCACGCACTAGGCCTAAGATTAACCCCCTATGAATCGAGTCTTTGCTATGCTCATGTTTTCTTTTTCCATGGGCAGATAGATGGATTGAAATTTCTCTAAGCAATCAACTTCTATGTTTCAATATGTAGACTGACCAAGGCACCTTATTGGATGCCTACCCCCTTGGTCCTAACTTAAACTATAAATTCTGTTGTGGCCCTTGTGGGGAGAGTTTAGTGAATTTAGTTAAGTTAGTTTTAGGTGGCTTTAGTTTACTTATGGTGTGAATGTGTGTGAGAAAGTGGTGAACAAGTGCATAGTTTGAACATGTGGATATGTAGTGATCCTTTTTGAAATCCCCTATTTAAACTAGGTATGGCTGTTCCTTGCTCAAAAGAAAAACTTTTGCGGACGTGGGCCACTTACGATGCTTCCTAGTTAATATAGATAATTAACTATAGGGAGATGGTGAATTATTAGCAAAGAATGTTCATATGCTTTCCTAGGATCACCAAAGGGTGCAAAGGCAACAGAGATTACTTGATTTCTAAGGATAATTTGATCCTAGTCCCAAATCCTAGTCTCGAAAATTGAACTACAACTAATGACTTTTAAACTAGGAAAAAGAAAAATATTTAGCGAAGCATGCGTGGACTGGGGCCAATTACTTTGGCTAATTACCTAAGTGTTTTTTGGTGCCTAAATTTTCAAAACATAAATTATTTCAGAATGAAAATTAATATTCCCCCTACTTAAATTATGTGTTAACTTTAAAAAAATAAACTTGAAATTTAAAAATAATGTCTAAACTACTAAAATGAAGCTAAGAGTGAGCTTTAACAAGTCATGGGACACCTCAACTAGTGTTGGCATATTTCTTATGGGCTTCTAGTCACTTTACAAGCAATAAATAAATGGAAATAGCAGCAAATTACTACTTCTTGTTTTCGCGTGCAAAAGGCTAAGACAGGTGTGAAGGCTTGGCGTAGGTCACTGTTGAACACATTTGGTTGGGCGCATCTGTCTGTGAAAAATCCACGCGAAATTCCTACAAAGAAATTTTGGGAGCTCTTCAGCTTCAGCCTCTCCCTGAGGGTGAATCAGGAAGTGAAGGAGAGAAAGGGGGGAGTTCCATCCCAACTCCAAAGCAAAGAAAGAGGTCTCTATAAAAATCCACAACCACATAAACTTGGAAAGAAAAGTAGTGGAGTCGCCAATCCTGTGTATGTGTGTTTGGCGCATGAATGTACCAAATCACACCTGCTTAAGAGGAGTGGTTTTTTCCTCTTAAGTTTCTGGTCACAGACAGAAAATCAAGGGAGTCAAGCAAGTTAGTGAACATGCTAAGAAATAAACATACTAAATATTGAAATACCATGCATATTAAAAAATAAAAACTAAACTAAAACACATAATACAAAAGCTCTAAATAGAGTCAAACAACTTCAATAATCCAAACAGTGGCACTTACGTCCCCTCTTATTGAGTGATGGTAGGAATAAAGGATGAAACATTTACCCACTTGCCAAGGGGCCCTTAGAACTAGGGAGTTATAAGACCCGATGTAAGGATGTCTTTACTTCCAAGCTACCTTGGCGCAAATTCCCTCTCTCTACTCTAAAGGACTGCAGCTTTTGGATGGCCATCAATTGAGTCCCCTCTATCTCTACTCCGGATCACACACTGTTGGATTGCTTGGGGAAATTATAGCCAACATAATAATGTGTTCTCATATTTTTCATCTCTATTTGGCCTTTTATAGGAGAATTCAAACTCTCCTTCCCTCTCTTGGTACATTGATGGATGGTTACCCAAGAGAGGAGGGTGATTCTATTGTGTGCTCCGTTGAGGTCATAAGGAGGATTAGGTGGCTGTCCTTGGCTGGCCTCAAGTGTGGGGTCAATGTCCTGGAGTGTGCCTTGTGGTCCCAAAAAGTGACTTCCTCCACTCTCAGGTCCATGAGGATTTTTGAGGAAAATCGACACAAAGACGCACTCATCGAATAAAAGTGCACACAAAGGCGCATTTTACTAGTTCCTTCAGTGCGCAATTTTATTTTCCCTATATACCTTGGAGATTTTTAAATACTTTAGATTCTCTAATGTGCCTCAGCAATGTAAATCCTTCTGTCTGATATTCAATAATGTCATCTTTTCTTGTTCGATTTTCCAATGATAACACCCATATTTAGTCTTCAATTTTATTAATGGATTATTGTCATTGAACTGGACTTGCTTCCATGAAAGATACCACAAAACTTTAGTAGATACTAATTAGAGGGGACTATCCTCTTTAGAGGCTTGTTAAAAAGTTGTAGAAATTTCCAATTAGAACTCAAAAGGGTCATGAGTGTCAATCATAATTACATGAATGTTTGAAGATGACAGGGGAGCAAGGTCTTCATATCTTGAATTTTCAAACAATAAGTATGGATCCACGGATACATATTCTGCTGAATGTTTGAAGATAACATGATGGAATTCCCTTTTTTTATCAATTTTTCAAGCAACATGAATCTGACACTAAGTAAATGTTTAAAACACAAATACCTTCTAAACACTAAAGTGTAACTAAAGTTTCATAAATCGCATTTTTTTCTAATAATAAATTTATACCTATCAGAATCTATTATTCACCATTCACATCTTGTGAGCTCTATAAAGGTATAGTTTCTAAGCAGAGAGGACTAGGGACTATGTGAAAAGAATTTCAAAGTGAAGCTTCAATTTGTGACCCAGGAAATCAATTGTAGGAATCATTTTGTAGAGATGAGACAAAATTGTGTATGAAAAATTTTCTTATTTTTCTATCTTACTCTTATTCAATCTTCTATTTCATAATGTATTCTTACAGTCACATGCTATTGTTTCCATGAAACTCAAAACTCTAAGAGAGTAATGAAACCACTATCCTCCTTAGAGACATGTAACAAATTTGTAAAAAAATTCAAATATTAGCATTAAGAACGAAGGTGAAATTTATGCATTATATTAACATATTTTCTTACCAATAAAGGATCAAGAATTTTTTATTAGAAATTTGAAACAAATTTTTCCTATGACAACAGGCTGTGAGAGGAATTTGTGATGATCAAGTGGAAATTTTGTGTGTAAAATTCACCACTTTTGTATCTCCCCCATACTCAGTATTCCATTTTATTAATTGATTCTTATCATTCAACTGGACTTGCTTCCATGAAAGAGACCACACAACTTTAGTAGATACTAATGAGAGGGGACAATCCTCTTTAGAGGCATGTTACAAAGTTGCAGAAATTTCCAATTAGAACTCATAAGGGTCATGAATGTAGTGCAGTTTGTACATAAATGTTTAGAAAAACTCCTACAATCTAGTTTTACAAGTTGGACACATGTCGAGAGCTATACAATAAGTGAAAATCCAAAATATATTACTGCATATATAAGGGAGCAATATTAGGCACATATGGCTAAGGAAAGGACTTGAAAAATATGTGGAGATCCATTACATCATTCACCAAAGAAAAATAGTTTAGGATAGGGAAGAAAAGGAAAGACATTGGTCAATAAAAATTATTGATATGGGAGGGGGTGAGATGAATTGGTTAGAAAATTAGACATTTCTTATGGAACCATTTTTAGTGTGATTTAATATTTTTATTGGCATGCCACCATAATGGTAATTAATTGTAATTATAGGCTACAAGGTTACAATAATGATGGTCTCAAGAAGCCTAGAATCAAATTACTTGTGAGAAGAGTGCCTTGGTGGAGAGGCTTATAGAGCATATCCAATCCTCATGGGAGAAATAATTTAGGACTTACCATTGTTTGATGGGAGAAATACACCACACATAATCCATTGGTTAACATCATCACTATACCAAGCATTTCCATTTTTATTTTAGCTGAAGAATGTCCTATGGAGGGGGATGTCATAGATTTTATTCCCCATGCTATCACTAATGAAATATATAAATTCAATACTTCTAATTACCGTTCAAGTTAGCGTTGAGAATACACATGTTTGAATAGCCATGAATTTGGATGTGTGAAATAGATATAGTCACTTCTTATTTACTCCATGAAAAATTCATTTGTTGATATTGGCATTGGAAAATATGAACAATAAAACTCCATGGATAGAGGATATCATAGAGAAATGAAATAAGGTTAATCAAGTTCCTCAAAAACGAAATGGTTTAAGTGATTTCTAGCTGTAATCCAAGTTAGAGCTATTAAAAGTAGCTATAACACAATGTTCCTCCAACTTCACCATGAAGAGGTGCCTTTTTTGGTGTAAAATATATCTTATATTTACATAAAATATTTACAAAAAATGAAACAAAGGTGTAAGGGTATATAAAATGGAATTTATATCCTCTTTTGAAGAGAACTCCCAAGTCAAAATGAAGTTGATGACTAACAAGAGTTTTGTAACAATGGCATCTTCTAATGACATAAGACTATCAATCAGGGTCTTCAAAGAATTGGTATGTGGATCTTGAAGATTATATCTCATTCTTTGGTTTCACCAATCTCAGTTTGGCTGAAGATTAATTTTTCATCAAATTAGTACCTTATTTAGGTTTAGAATTGGTGGCCACTGCCAACTGGATCCTAACCTTTCTTTGATCAATGTTTCAAACTCCTTCCTCTCTATCAAATGATAATTGGTGCCCTCTGGAAGTTGGATCTTAACCTTGCTTTGATCAACATTTCAAACTCCTTCCTTTCTATCAAATGATCCTAAACCTCAACTCTTATTCCCACTAGACCAAGTATTATAAAAAACGCTTTATAAAATTGATTTATACTTCTGAGGATTTATTT
Source organism: Pinus albicaulis (assembly GCA_034641835.2). Classification (NCBI taxonomy): domain Eukaryota; kingdom Viridiplantae; phylum Streptophyta; class Pinopsida; order Pinales; family Pinaceae; genus Pinus; species Pinus albicaulis. The sequence continues at coordinate 573,887,679 of CM076577.1, forward strand.
TTCTATGAAACCAAAAGTAGAGTCTGGGAATTTAATAGAATACCACATATCAATATTTTTTTCATTATTTCCCATGCTAAAGTTATAGTATGAAAATTATTAGTTTATGGTCATACCTTCATCAGTTTATGTTTCCATGTAAAACTAGGAACTTGCCTCTTATGACTCCACCTTATGTCATTTCTCATTATCAAATGCCTCTGTGGCAGAACCCAAACGATTGGTTTGAATCTATGGTGTAAATAACTTTATTTAACGTGAAATTATATAGACCTCCCTATGTGACAAACTTTATTTAACATGAAATTATCCATTATGCAATCCTCGCTATTGAATTCCTCTAGCGCGATAACTTTATATAATGTGAAATCCTTTGTTCTATAATCGTCTATTATATTTTGATTTTTTTCACCTAAAATATATGTTTCCATATTTTAAATATTGCCATTAGGATCCATATATCCCCATTACATATCCAAGTCCATCAAGAATAAGGATATGTTTCTCGATCTTTCTAGGATCTACCCAAGGCACAAATTTTGCACTATATCTTGCACAAAAGGTGAAATTTAGAAGAAAAGATTAAATAAAACAAGAAAACCCTCCTAAATTTAAATAGAGGATAGGCTTCACAATATATACTTAGAAGTACCTTTGAAAGTCATTACCTTACACTGCAAGTAGAAAGGTTTCTAAAGTTTACTGTGTTGAAGCTATTAAGTCTCATGTGTTCAGGAATTTGATTTTAGACCTTCGATGTCATAACTTGATTGATAATTTCAATGACCAGTAATCATCATAATTTCATGAATGTGTTTTTCATGCTAGTGATTATTTTTAATCTCTAAATTACATCATTGATACCCACCTATATGAAATTTACATCCAATGTACTTTTTACATACACATAAATTTGATTTAGAGATCTACTCTAAATTTTTCTTGTCCTAGAAAATTCATCCTCCAAGTATGCTATGGTGTTATCATGCTCAGTCAATTGATATAGATGATTATTCTCCATTTATTAGATTATAGGTTCCAATTTTCCCTCAATAGTTGTTGCAGAGTTTTAATTTTTTCTCAATAGGCTGCTACAAATATGTAAATTATGTTTTACATAGCTTCGACCTGTGTTTTAAGGCTAGTTGATATGAAATCATGTTCTACATTTATACATGGAAATTATTGGATTATAAGTCATGCTTTGTTTCCATCAACTGTTACATATGTTTAAGTTGTGCCCCACGGGTAGTTAGAAAGGTATAATTTTTGTTTCCTAATGCCAAAAAAACTATTGGTTTGATTTTTGTTTAAGGAAAAGATATATGGAAGCCCTACAAAATTTCCTCCACTTTAATATTATTATAGCTGGGTGAATATTTCCTAGTCTTGACATTGCAATATTAAGGAAACTTCTTTAAAAAATTCAATATCAAAATCAGCAACTACTAGAATTAAATAAAATGCATAGTTTCATTCTATTTATATAAATTCAATAGCAACACATGCCTTTTCTGCATTTTTCATCATTTTCTATACCAAGTCAAGTAATTTCCAACTCCTATGATCCCAACCTTTATCATGTGTATTAAATTGATCATAAAATTATGCAAAGAGAAGTAGTTCATATAATTTAAGGACCGCAATTTGGGAGGAAACTGATTATTCAAGTCTATTACATTTGAAATTCCTACATAATAGACCCATCAGGGAATTTCTATTACAAAAAATTTAATAGAAATAAAATGAATGATGTTTTTCATTAAGATGTTAAGAAAAAATTGAGATCCCATACCATGAGTATCTTTGCTAGAATATTAATGGATCAACTAGTATAGAAGCTCCATGCATAAAAATTTAGGCCACAACACAATCACACAGTAACACTCTTGCAAATTATTTTGCAAAACCAACCAACCGTTTCTTAAATTAATTTTCTTTAATATATAGGCACACATCATAGTGTAATGAGAAGTTTCACACAAATCATCTTTGATCCACGAAGAGGATCAACACAAACTGTAAGAATAGAAATATCATAGCTGAAAAGATAGAAGAATCATAGTTTTTTACATCCTTTTCGAAAATGATAAAAGGAAATCCTAAGATACTTGACTTCATCCTAAAGACATAACATATCTGAAACAGTGTTTTGGTCTCAATAAGCCTAGAATAAAATTACTTGTGAAAAGAGCTCCTTGGTGGAGAGGTTTATAAAACATATCCAATCCTCATGGGAGAAAGAATTTAGGACTTACCATTTTTTGATGGGATAAATACACCACACATAATCCATTTGTTAACATCATCACTATAACTAGAATTTCCATTTTTATTTCAGTTGAAGAATGTCCTATAGAGGATGACGTCACATATTTTATTCCCCATGCTATCACTAATATAGTAGATAAATTCAATACTTCTAATTACCATTCAAGTCAACATTGAAAATACATTTGTTTGAATAGCCATGAGTTTGGATGTGTGGAATAGATATAGTCACTTCTTGTTTACTCCATGAAAAATCCATTTGTTGAACTTGGCATTGGAAAAGATGAACAATGAAACTCCATGGATAGAGGAGCTTATACGGAAATGAAAGAATGTTAATCAATTTCCTCACAAATGAAATGTTTTAAGTGATTTCCAGCAGTAATCCAAGTAAGAGCTATTAAAATTAGCTATAAGACAATGTTCTTGCAACTTCACCATGAAGAGGTGTCTTTTTCGGTGTGTAAAATATGTCTTATATTTACATAAAATATTTACAAACAATGAAGAAAAGGTGTAGTATATTAAATGGAATTTATATCCTCTTTTGAAGAGAACTCCCAAGTCAAAATGAAGTTGATGACCAACAAGAGTTTTGTAACAATGGCATCATCTAATGACAAAAGACTATCAATCAGGGTCTTCAAAGAATTGGAATGTGGATCTTGAAGATTCTATCTCATCCTTTGGTTTCACCAATCTCAGTTTGGTTGAAGATTAATTTTTCATCAAATTAGTACCTTATTTAGGTTCAAAATTGGTGCCCACTGTCAACTGGATCCTAACCTTGCTTTGATCAAGTTTCAAACTCCTTCCTCTCTATCAAATTATAATTGGTGCCTAGTGGAAGTTGTATATTAACTTTGATTTGATCAAAATTTCAAACACCTTCCTCTCTATCAAATGATCCTTTTTCAACTATTGTCGAGAGCTAAACCTCAACTGTTATTCCCACTAGACCAAGTGTTATAAACAACGCTTTATAAAACTAATTTATACTTCCAAGGATTTATTTTGCTATCCAACCAAGAGCTAAATCTAGAAACTTAATTGAATACCACATATGGGGATTTTGTGCATTCTTCCCATGCTAAAGTTATAGCATGAAAATTATTATTTTATGGTCATATCTTCATCAATTTTTGTTTCCATGCAAAAGTAGGAACACACCTCTTAGGACTCCACCTTATGTCATTTATCATTATCAAATGCCTCTGTGGCAGAACCCAAACCATTGGTTTTAATATTTGGCATGAAGAAATTTATTTAACATGAAATTATATAAACCTCCCTATGTGACAAACTTATTTAACATGAAATTATCCATTATTCAATCCTCACTATGGAATTCCTCTAGCCCGATAACTTTATATAATGTGAAATCCTTTATTCTATAATCCTCTATTATATTTTGATTTTTTTCACCTAAAATATACATTTCCATATTGTAAATATTGCCTCTAGGATGCATATATCCCCATTACATATCCAAATCCATCAAGAATAAGGATATGTTTCTCAATCTTTCTAGGATCTACCCAAGGCACAAATTTTTCAATATATCTTGCACAAAAGGTGAAATTTATAAGAAAAATTAAATAAAACAAGAAAAAACTCCTAAATTTAAAAAGAGGATAGGTTTCACAATACATAATTAGAAGCACCTTGGACAAGCATTACCTTACACTGCAAGTAGAAAGGTTTCTAAATTTTACTGTTTTGAAGCTATTGAGTCTCATGTGTTTAGGAATTTGATTTTAAACCTTCAATTTCATAGCTTGATTGATAATTTCAATGACTAGTAAGCATCATAATGTTATTAATGTGTTTTCCATGCTAGTGATTAGTTGTAATCCCTAAATTACATCATTGATACCCATCTATATGACATTTACATCAAATGTATTTTTTACATGCACATAATAGACCCATTAGAGGATTTCTATTACAAAAAAAATAATAGAAATAAAATGAATGATATTTGTGAGTAATATGTTAAAAAAAATTGAGATCCCATACCATGAGTAGCTTTTCCAGAATATTAGTGGATCAACTGGTACACAAGCTCCATGCATAAAAATTCAGGCCACAACACAATCGCACAGTAACACTCTTGCAAAGTATTTTGCAAAACCAACCAACCGTTTCTTAAATTAATTTTCTTTAATATATAGGCACACATCATAGTGTAATGATCAATTGCATAAAAATTATCTTTGATCCACGAAGAGGATCAACACAAACTGGAAAAATAGAAACATCATAGCTGAAAAAATAGAAACATCATAGTTTTTTACATCCTTTTCAAAAATGATAAAAGGAAATCCTAAGATACTTGACTTCATCCTAAAGAAATAAAATATATGAAATAGTGTCTATATTTGAACCTCATCCATCATCGTTACAGAAATTAGGAACAACAAAAAATCATAGAAGCTGCCAGTCAATTGACAGTGTTGCGCAACAACTGGGTAGCACACTTTCAAGTCATCTTTCCTTTATGGCTTATACTTATTTGATGAAATATGGGCCGAGATGGAATCTTGATGTATGAAAACATGACCTCTATAATCTCTGATAGATATCAGCTCCATAACATATGTGAATCTCTGTAGGCAAGGACCGTGCAACACCTGCGCAACACAAATCCTAAATATAATGTCTTTTAGTGCCAAAATTCCTCTGATAAAAAAATTAGCATATTGGACTCTTCATTATGCTTGCAGCTACCTTATATCCATGGAAAATTGATAATGGTGGCCCCAAAAACAAAAAAGATCCTTGTTTGTGCAGCATAGACAAAAATCTTGGATAAATAGTCAAAATTGTAAAAACCTTATGCATATGACTATTACCTTTTTTTCCTCTTACTGTATACTTTACTAGTGGAATCTCTGGGCTTTTAAGTTTTATGTACATTATCTTTGATCTCAGAAGACACTAGCTAAAGGGTTTTTTATCTCAAACCTGACTCCAATTCTTGGTCTATGCCTATCCCCAGCAGGAGGCATTCCAGCAGCCTCTTTGTATTTCTTGACCAATTTCCATGCCTTGGTAAAACTCTTCTTCATATACCTTAATTTTATTTTCAACACCATGTTTCTGACATACAAGACCTTGTTTTGCATGCTTGCTGGAAATGCCCATTTTACAAAATGTTTAGAGTTGTCCATGGATGTGGAAGCATTTTGAAGCTCTTTGTCACATGCTTTAAACAAATTTTGAACAAAGCTTTCATGTTCTTCTTGATGTTGTAGTATCATCATTGCTTGCATCTGACACTCCTCCAACTCATCCAGCTCATCCAAATATATCTGATACTCTTTCCACTAGTCAAAGTCTAGCTTATTTTACAACTGTGCTACTCCTTTCATCTGCTGCAACCATCTTTTCTTTATCTCTGTTGATCTTGTATTTGGTTTACTATATCCAGCCTTAAGCTTTCTGAGTTGAGCTTAAAATGCCACTTGTTTTCATTTACCTTGTTCAGCCAGCCAAGGAGGTATTCTCTCATGTATACTTTGTTGAGAATTCTGTTTAGCTACCTCTTTTAGTTATTTATTTTGTTTTTCCAGGAATGATATATTCAGTTGAGATATATCAAGGGCTTATTTCATTTCTATGAAATTGGGGTCCTCTTCAGGTTGTACTTGTTCATTTTTCTTCGTCCCAATCTCATGGTGATCCTCTCCAATAGCTACTTGAGCGAGTGCTGCTTCCATGTCCTTTTTTACACTTGACCTATTCCTGGGTCTCATCTTCAATTGATCATCTATTAGTGTCTTCATTGCTACTATTTGAAATTAAGTGATGGGAGGTGTCATCACCTGTTGCTCTGAGTCTTGTAGCTTTTCCTTTCCCTTTAACATTTGCTTCTTCATAGGCTTCTTGTACCATACTTACCCTTGTTATGTTGTATAGCTATGGCTTCATCAAACTTGCCTACCTTAACTGTTGTAGTGGTTTTGCATCCATGCACCTCATGTCTTTTCTGCTTCCTATCGTCAATTTTAAGTGATGAAGGTTCTGCTTGTTGTGTCAAGCCAAGATTAGACAAGGAAAAAAATTTAGGTTCAACACGACCAATGTCCCCTCCGTTTCTAATGACTATTGGATCCATTTAACCCTGACAACAAGTACTAATATGGGCCTGACCAACTGACTTCAGGAGTGCAAAGATGAGTGTGGGACGTTGTGGTTCGGTGACAACTTGCTTTGCACTCCGCAACTATTGCACAATGATTACATAAGGGCTTTACAATGATGGAAAGAAGTGGAAAATTTTTGTCAATTAAACTATAAAATACCCTTATCCTCTAGCACCTTACAACTTCCAGGGTTCATGCCCACAGACCTGGTCTTAATCACTTAAATTTGTGATCGTGTGTGGTAGACACAATACATAAAATTTCTAAAAAAAAACACAAAAAAAAAATCTATATGACTCATAAAAAAATCCATACAAATGGCTATAATACGTGTGATACTTGAACTGGAAAATGAATTATAGATAGAACATGTACGAATGAAAACTAAGAAATTAACATGTTTAGAATAAGCTTTACAAATATCACAGTTAACTTGATAAGGAACATAATCAACAAATATTTTTTTCAAATTAAACTAGAGAGTTTTAAATTCCTAAATGGTATTAAAAACCCATCAAAAATTTGTTTTTAATTCCTTTCTAGACAACGTGAATTCTCCATCTTGTACATTCCAAAATCGACTAAGTTATGGGAATTTATGGATTGATGTGAGCAAAGAAGTTTTCTTTTCACTTATCAAGGTCCTTCGACATTCTTCATAATTCTAGTGACCTAGTTCTCCATATCTTTACAGGGAAAACCACTTATCCTATATATGAACTCAATCCAATTCTCATATAGGATGAGGAATTTCGTCATATAATTGGGCTCGTATTGGATATTTAAAATATCTTCATAGAATGAGGTATGCCCCAAAATTTATAAATTCCTAAATGGCATAAAACACCCATCCAAAAAGTGTTTTCAATTCCTTTCTAGACAATGTGAATTCTCTAACATTTACATTCCAAAATCGACTCCGTTCTAAGAATTTATCGATTGTGGTGAGAAAAGAAGCCATGTTTTCACTTATCAAGGTACTTAGACGTTCTTCATAATTTCAGTGACCTAGTTCTCCATATCTTTACAATGAAAAGCACGTATCCTATATATCAAATCAGTTCAATTCTCATTTAGGATGAGGAATTTTTTCAAATAATTGAGTTCATATTAGGAAGTTAAATTATTTTCATAGAATGAGGTATGCCCATAAATTTCTAAATTCCTAAATGGCATTAAAAACCCATCCATAAAGTGTTTTAAAATTCATTTGTATACAACTTGACTTCTCCAACTTCTACATTCCAAAATTGACTTTTTTCTTGGAATTTATGGATTTTTGTGAGAAAAAAAGCTTTGTTTTCACTTAGCAAGGTGCTTATACATTCTTCATAATTCAAGTGACCAAGTTATCCATATATTTATAGTGAAAACCACTTATCATATATATAAACTCAATCCAATTCTCATAAAGGATGAGGAATTTTTGTCAAATAATTGGGCTCGTATTTGAGAGTTAAATTATCTTCATAGAATGAGGTATGCCCAGAAATTTCTAATTCCTAAATGGTATAAAAAGCCCATAAAAAAAGTTTGTTTCAATTCGTTTGTAGAAATTTATTCTGAGATGTGCTTGAGGTATTCAAAGACCACTTGCATAGGGGGATACAAGGTTTCTCTGAAGTCAAACTTCCATGAAGATGACAATTTTCTAGAACATGAATATAGACTAAATGTAATGGGGAAGAAAATTGTATTGTCTAGCTATTGAAGTAGTTGTAAATCCATGTTTATTGAGGAGAAATCTTGGAAGATACATCCTATTAACCAAATCATTATGGATTGTGCAGGGTATGATAATTAAATGTTAAGAAATTTTTCACTTGGAATGGATCACCCTGAATGAAGATTGGAGAATTTCAAATGAAGTTAGATTCCACGTTTATCCTTCACTTGGTATCTTCTAGTAACATAACTTCAAGAAAAAATAGACCTACCGGATGATGGGCTCCCACTTATTCATCTAGAAGTACTCAATTTGTTCAAAGCATAACTGCTATATGCTAGAAACATGGAGAATCAACCTACCTTTATATTAGGACTTCCCATGGTCACTCTTCATTTTATGTAAGAAAGTGTAGGTTTTTCTTGTAAAAAATGCCCTATTTATACATAATAAATATCTCATTGGTAAAAGGGAAGCATTTTTTCCAGAAAATGCTAAGATTTGAGAATCGTTAGACATCTAGGGCACTTCATCATATTTTCTCTGCCACTTTAGAGCATAGTAAATTCTCATCCATGAGTAAGAAGAGAACGAGGAAGAAATTAAGTTGAAAGAGGGGTATTTATTACACATTTAATTCCCATATAGCGTTGTGCCATAGAATATTAAAAAAAATTGTGTGCTTTAAGATGGGGAGTGATTTTTTGGTTCGTCTAGAGAACTGGGCTCTTAGTAGTGTAAATGAAATCACTCAACTAGAAGCAAAAGTTGATTACAATCATACACCATAACACTAATCCAACATTAAAAGAAAATAAAAATATAACAAATTTTCAACCTCTTTATAACCTAATTTTTCAGTAAACTCCCTATAATAGGGCCTCTTTGTTTGAGGGGTCTTGAACTTGGTTCAAACTTGAGTTTTACCAACAAACCCTTGTGCTACTAGCCCTTTCGGCAATGACTTGCTTGCACAAGTCAAGGTATCACTTGAAGTAGTATGGGAGGGCATTGGACCTAGGTTTCCACACCCTGAGAGAGAGCGATACAGAGAGAGAGAGAGAGAGAGAGAGTTGAATGAAGCGAGTGCCTTTAGATCTAGAATAGACCTACGCTGGGGAAGCCCTAGCCAGAAACCCTTAACAATATACTTGACTGAATAACTTGTGTGAAGCCCAAAAATCATATGATAACCAATTAACAAAAGCAGTATGACCAAACATAACCCGATCTATGCATTCATTACTCTTTCAAGTATCGCATTCATGTGCACATCAATAAACTAACAGTATTTAGTACACAGACATAACTCGTAAATCAACATATAGCACGACTCATAACAAAACATAGAGATATTCCACTCTTCTAAAATGGTCTTCTCAATCATTAATGCTTAATATTCCACTTGCAAACACATTAATACACCCGTGCACACAGCCAGTGGGGTCCGCACACGGTAGGAGGTAGGGTCTCCACACACATCACCAGTAGGATCAGTTTCTGAGACAAATCCTCACAAAAAGTATCACAGATCCAACATTCACATCTAGTCTTAATAAAAATTACCTCTAGACTTGATCTTATTCATATGTTTAGAATATTTTAGCCTGCGCTACTATATGGTCCAAAAACTATGGTTTGCGGACCCTTGTTCTACCATTTCACCCATTATAATTCATTAGGGACTTTGACCTTCCCCAGAGCCCCTGCGCAAGACTAAAATATTACAAAATAATAAAAATATATACCAAAATTGCATGTAGGGTACCCTGCTCTAACAAGCCCCCAACACAACCTTGTGACTCGTCCCGAGTCATAAAGGCAGTGGGGTCTTCATTTTGAGCTCAAGTGCCTCAATAACCATAGCAAAGGGTTTCCAGATACCTGTAATATGGGTTATGGCATTTTGCATGGTTTTGACCAAATATTCTGATGGATGCCCTGAAACAGCCGGAGTGACCTGCTTCATTGTGTGGTTCAGATTGTGGATGACAACATAAAGGTCTTGAGAGAGTTGCATGGCCTCCTCTTCCCAAGGCTTGATGTGATCAGTGACGATTTTATTCTGACGGTGGAGTTCCTATACCTTGCCTTGCAGCACCTGGCTAGTCTAAAGGCATGCAATTCACTTAGCAGGGATGAGGGTACAGAGAACTTCTTGTAATTCATCGAACTCCTAATCTTTCTTTCGCAAATCCTGATTGAGTTTCTTGATGAGAGGATATTTCTACATTGCAGTCCATATCCCCATGGTTCTATCAAGCGGGGAGGAGCCATATGCTATAGATGCTGAAATTCCAGTCACTGCGTTCTGGATTTTAGTTGCTCGCGGTGCGCACACCTTGGGGGGAGTCTCAGGCACCAGCTACGTATGCAATACTACAATATGCCTTTAACGACTAAACATCCAACCATGAGGCTTTGAGAGATGCAATCAGGATTTTGACTTTAACTTGCAGTGCGGTCGAGATTGGGATAGAAATGGCGAGGATGTCGTCGCATAACTAGTCGATGGAACTTTCTAATTCCACCCGTTGAGCTAAATCTTCCTATTGTTCTATCCAAGTCTACTCAGATTATTCCACCTTGGCCCCTTGTGATGTGCTTGGCCTCACTGACCTGCTATTAGGTGCATGCCTCCCTGTCCTAAAGATCTGCCGAAATGAAGGTGTGCAATCCGTGGAGCTGCTCACTTGGCAACCTGGCCAGGTCAAGTCTGAAATTAGAGTAGGTTTGGACTTGGGCACATAAATTTGTTGGATTCATGGATATTACAACACTCAGGAGGGAACATAACATACTTCTTGTGGATGTGACGATTGCTGTGTAGGGCAGGTTTTTGGGTACCAACCTCGCTTGATCAACGCTTGCTTTAATCGACCTCGCTTGATCCACGCTCGCCTGCAAGGTATCGGCCTTTAGCTACAGAACCTATAAGCTAGACTACAGGGCTTATACCACAGCCTTGTGCTGAGCCTCTATGGTGCTCCATCGATCCTCAGATGCCAAGGTGACGACATCGGTAATTTTTTCAACATCCTCATTAATTAGAGTAAATGTCTCCTCTTCGCCTGCCTTGGACCCTTTCCTTTTCTTGTGCAGTCCCTTAGAAGTTTCTCCTCCACGATTGAGGCCACATGATGATTCTGTACCAACTTCACCAATCCCACCCAACCCACCAGGGTCTATCTCTACGTGGTCACTACCCAATTCCTATTCTTTGTCTGTTATGTCTACGTCGTCATAGTCCAAGTCTTCATTGGTGTCTCGCTTGTCTCCTCCTGTCTCTGGGCGCCTCGCAGTGGTATCTGTGGGCACTGTGTCAGGTGGATCCGGGGTTGTCTCTATCAGGGTGGTCTCCTTCGTGGATGTGTATTTCCTGGATCTGGACGACGTGACCGGCTTTGCAGAGCCCAGCCCAATCTTCCACGATTTTGGACATGAGGCGACAACCTGATCAACCTCCTCTTATGTGACGATGTAGGGTAGGGGATACCAATTAGGGATCTTGTGTGCCTTGATCTTGATGTGATTCATTGTGACCTGAAACATCGTCACACTCTTATACTTCTCATATATGACCAATGAGAGGCGTGGTTGGGAATGAATCGCTTGAGTGAATGCACTAGAAAATAGAACCCATAAAATATTGTTTTCTTTGACCCGCTTTGCATTCGTTGAATCCCATAACGTTGCATAACGCGCCCCTTCACAGAGGTTGGGCTTGATTTTTGGAAGGACTGCATTTTCTAGGGTTTCCCATGCAACCACATAAATCAGTAATAGAAGCCACGAATAGCAAAAGGGCTTCCCCATTTCCTGTGACTTGCGCACATTCTCCAGAACCTACTCACAGAGGAATTGAGACCAGTTATAGAGTACCCCTTTTTCGCACTTTTCTGCCAAGGAAATGACATGCGTCAGAACTGTCTTTGGTTGGCATTTTTGCATAATATTACACCCTAGGATCACAGTGCCCACATGCATTGATTGATCATTGATAGTCTAGACCAAAAATCCCTGTTTGTCCCTCTCGACCACGTATATCTCCTTTACTTCGGTGGAAAAATTCATCTCAGTACTCTTACTAAAGCCCTTCAGCAAATGAGGCCCCCTCATAGGCAGGATGATGATCCTATGGATTAGTGCAACATCAATTGGGATTCTTCCTTGGATCCAGAGCGCACCATCATGGACCAGGGCAAAAAATTAGTGAAAGCAGAGCCTGGTAATGGGGCATCGCCAAAATTAGGGGATCCTGACCATGTTTAGGACACCCATGTTGTGCACTCTACATGCCCACGAAATTGGTTATACCTTCAGGACAGTATCATACAGGAAGTGGTCCAAGTAATTTTTAGGGGCCAACTCTGGAAATTTGACCTCATTGGTGAGATTATAATCATCAAACCTTATTTAGGGAAGCATGTCATGCATTTCACCGACCACAAGGACCTGTTGGGGACATAAGGGCATCTTCATGCAGTCCCAGACTGCATCAAGGTTCCGTGCCTTACGCGTCAACGACTTCTGTGGCTTAACATATGGCGACCACCAAGAAACTGGATCTGCTTGTAGTGTTTTTTCAATCATCAACCACTTGGATGGTTCACCTTTCGTAGGTCGCTCCCATAGAAGTTTTTCTGGGAGATAGAACATTCATCAGGGTGGTGCAAGCCTTAGAAGTAACCCACTTCAACCCTTTTCCCTTACCTTTCCCCTTCACCTTCACCTTCACTGGGGTGGATGCAAATTCCTCCATCTCCGGAATCACTTCTCACATCTCGTCCAATTCTTCCGATATAACATATATGAAACAACGTCTATCTTCGAAACTCATCCATCCTCGTTACAGAAATTAGGAACAATAAAAAATCATAAAAGCTTTCAGTAAACTGACAGTGTTGTGCAGCAACTGGGAAGCACACTTCCAAGTCATATTTCCTATATGGCTTATAATTTTTTGGTGAAATATGGGCTGAGATGGCATAAAAATGTATGAAAAACTAACCTCTATAATTTCTTATAGCTTTCAGCTCCAGAACATATGTGAAACTCTATAAGCAAGGACCGTGCAACATGTGGGCAACGCAAATCCTGAATATGATGTCTTTTAGTGTAGAACTTCCTCTGATAAAAAAATTAGCATATTAGACTCTCCATTATACCTGAAGCTACCTTATATCCATGGAAAATTGATGATGGTGGCCCCAAAATTGAAATATATCCCTGCTTGTGCAACATAGACAAAAAGCCTGGATAAATAGTCAAAATTGTAAAAACCTTATGCATATGACTATTACCTTTTCTTCCTCTTACTGTATACTTTACTAGTGGACGCTTTGGCCTTTTAAGTTTTATGCATGTTATCTTTGATCTCATAAGGGATTTGCTGAAGGGTGTTTTATCCCAAACTTGAATCCAGTTCTTGGTCTAGGCGTATCCCTAGGCGGAGGGATTCCAACACCCTCTCTATATTTCTTGACCAATTTCCATGCCCTAGTCAAACTCTTCTTCATATACCTTACTTTTATTTTCAACACCTTGTTTTTAACATACAAGGCCTTGTTTTGCATCCTTGCTCGCAATGCCCATTTTAAAAAATGTTTAGATTTGTCCATGGATGTGGAACCATTTTGCAGTTCTTTATCACATGATTTAAACAAATGTTGAACATAGTTTTCATAGTCTTCATGATGTTGTAGTATCCTCATTTCTTGCATCTGACACTCCTCCATCTCATCCAAATATCTTTGATACTCTTTCCACTGGTCAAATTTCTTCTTATTTGATGACTGTGCTATTCCTTTCATGTGCTGCAACCATCATTTTTTTATCTCTATTGATCTTGTAGTTGGTTTTCTATATCCAGCCTTAAGCTTTTTGATTTGAGCTTCAAATGCCACTTGTTTTCCTTTATATTGTTCAGCCAGCCAAAGAGGTATTCTCACATGTATACTTTGTTGAGCATTCTATTTAGCTACCTATGCTAGTTCTTTATTTTATTTTCTAGGAATGATATATTCATTTGACATATATCAAGTTCTTATTTCATTTCTATGACATTGGGGTACTCTTCAAGTTGTACTTGTTCATTTTTATCCATCTCAAGCTCATGCTGATCCCCTTTAATGGCTACTTGAGCGAGTGCTGATTTCATGTCATTTTTGACACTTGACCTAGTCCTGGGTCTCATCTTCAATTGATCATCTATGACTGTCTTCGTTGCTTCTATTTGAAACTAAGTGATGGGAGGTGTCATCACCTGCTGCTCTAATTCTTGTATCTTTTCCATTCCCTTTAACATCTAATTCTTCATAGGATTCTTACCATACTTACCCTTGTTATGTTGTATACCTATGGCTTCAACAAAATTGCTTTCCTTAACTGTTGTAGTGGCTTTTCTTCCATGCACCTCATATCTTCTCTGCTTCCTTTCATCAATTTTAAGTGATGAAGGTTTTTCTTGTGGTGTCAAGCCAAGATCAGACAAGAAAAATTTTGAGGTTCAACACGAACAATGTCCCCTCGATTTCTAATGACTGTGGGAGCCATTTAACCCTGAAAAAAATAACCAATAGGGGCTTTACGAACTGACTTCAGGTGTGCAAAGATCAAGGTGGGACATTGTGGTTTGGTGGCAACTTGCTTTGTGCTGCGCAGTGATTACATAAGGGCTTTACAATGATGGGAAGGGGCTGAAAATTTATGTCAGTTAAACAATAAAATACCCTTATCCTATAGCACCTCAAAACTACCAGGTTTCGTGCCCATAGACTTGATCTTAATCACTTAAATTTGTGACCATGCATGGTAGACACAATTGAGAAAAATTCTTAAAAAAATCACAAAAAAAATCTATATAAATCATAAAACAAGCCATACAAATGGTTATAATACTTCTGATACTTGAACTGGAAAAGGAATTATAGATAGAACACGTACGAATGAAAACTTAGAAATTAACATGTTCACAACAGACTTTACAAATATCACAGTTAACTTGAAAAAGAATATAATCAACAAATATTTTGGTCAAATTAAACTAGAAAGTTATAAATTCATAAATGATATTAAAAACCCACCAAAAATTGTTTTTAATTCCTTTCTAGATAATGTGAATTCTCCAACTTCTACATTCCAAAATCGACTATGTTCTGGGAATTTATGAATTGATGTTCAACAAAGAAGATTTGTTTTCACTTATCAAGGTCCTTAGACATTCTTCATAATTTCAGTGACCTAGTTCTCCATATCTTTACACGGAAAACCACTTATCCTATATATGAACTCAATCCAATTCTCATACAGGATGAGGAATTTTGTCAAATAATTGGGCTCATATTGGATAGTTAAAATATCTTCATAGAATGAGGTATGCCCAAAAATTTCTAAATTCCTAAATGGCATTAAAAACCCATCCAAACAGTGTTTTTCAATTCCTTTGTAGACAACGTGAATTATCTAACTTTTACATTCCATAATCTACTTTGTTCTAAGAATTTATGAATTGTTGTGAGAAAAGAAGCTTTGTTTTCACTTATCGAGGTCCTAGACATTCTTCATATTTTCAGTTACCTAGTTCTCCATATCTTTACAATGAAAAATAATTATCCTATATATCAACTCAATTCAATTCTCATTTAGGATGAGGAATTTTTTCAAATAATTGGGCTCATATTAGATAGTTAAATTATTTTCGTAGAATGAGGTATGCCCAGAAATTTATAAATTCCTAAATGGCATCAAAAAACCATCCATAAAGTGTTTTTAAATTCCTTTGTAGAAAACTTTTCTTCTCCAACATCTACATTCAAAAATTGACTCTGTTATGGGAATTTATGGATTATTGTGAGAAAACAAGCTTTGTTTTCACTTATCAAGGTGCTTAAAAATTCTTCATAATTTAAGTGACCTAGTTCTCCATATATTTAAAGTGAAAACCACTTATCCTATATATAAACTCAATCCAATTCTCATACAAGATGAGGAATTTTGTTAAATAATTGGGCTCATATTCGAGAGTTAAATTATCTTCATAGAATGAGGTATGCCTAGAAATTTATAAATTCCTAAATGGTATAAAAATCCAATCCAAATTTTTTTTTTCAATTCCTTTGTAGAAATTTATTCTAAAATTTGCTTGAGGTTTTCAAAGACCACTTGCACAGGAGGATACGAGGCCTCTCTAAAGTCAAACTTCCCAGAAGATGCAAATTTTGTAGAACATGAATATAGCCTAAAGGTAACGGGGAAGAAAATTGTGTTGACTAGCTATTGAAATAGCTGTAAATCCAAGTTTATTGAGGAGAAATATAGGAAGATGCATCCCATTAACGAAATTGTTATGGATTGTGCAGGGTATGATAATTAAATGTTAAGAAATTTCACTTGGAATGGATCACCTCGAATGACGATTGGACAATTTCAAATGAAGTTAGACTCCAAGTTTATCCTTCACTTTGTATCTTCTAGTAACATGACTTCAAGAAAAACTAGACCTACCTAGATGATGGGCTACCACTTATTCATCTAGAAGTACTTAATTTGGTCAAAGCATAAGTGTTATATCTTAGAAACATGGAGAATCGGCCTACCTTTATATTAGGACTGCCCATGGCCCCTCTTCATTTTATGTAAGAAGTGTAGGTTTTTCTTGTAAAAAATGTCCTATTTATACATAATGAATATCTCATTAGTAAAAAATAAGCCTTTTTTTCCAGAAAATGCTAAGAGATGAGAATCATTAGACATATAGGGCACTTCATCATATTTTATCTGCCACTTTAGAGCATAGTAAATGCTCATAAATGGGTAAGAAGAGCACGAGGAAGAAATTAAGCGGAAATAGGAGTATTTATTGCACTTATTTAATTCACATATAGCGTTGTGCCATAGAAGATTAAAAAAATTGTGTGCTTTAAGATGGGGAGTGATTGTTTGGTTCGTCTAGAGGGCTGGGCTCTTAGTAGTGTAAATGAAATCACTCAACTAGAATAAAACGTTGATTACAATCATTTACCATAACACTAATCCAACATTAAAAGAAAATAACAATATAAAAAAATTTCAACTGCTTTATAGCTTGATTTTCCACTAAAATCCCTAGAATAGGGCCTATTAGTTTGAGGGGCCTTGATCCAAGTTCAGACTTGAGTTATATCAAAAAACCCCTGTACTATTGGCCCTTTTGGATATGACCTACTTGCACAAGTCAAGCTATCACCCGAAGTAGTATGGGAGGGTGTTGGACCCAGGTTTTCACACCCTGAGAGAGAGAGAGAGAGAGAGAGAGTTGATTGAAGCAGGTGCCTTTAGATCTAGAACATGCCTGCTCCAGGGAAACCATAGCCAGAAACCCTTAACAATATACTTTACTGAATAACTTGTGCGAAGACCAAAAATCATACGATAACCAGTTAACAAAAGTGGTATGACCAAAAATAACCAGATCTATGCATTCATTACTCTTTCAAGTATCACATCCATGTGCACATCAATTAACTAATAGTATTCAGTACACAGAGATAACCTATAAATCAACATATAGCGCAACTCATAACAAAACATAGAGATATTCCACTCTTAGCAAAAGGTCTTCTCATTCATTAACGCTTAATATTCCACTTACAAACTCATTCATACACCTGTGCACACAACCAGCAGGGTCTGCACACAGCAGGAGGTAGGGTCTCCATGCACACAACCAGTAGGAGCACTTGCCCAGACAAATCCTCACAAAAAGTATCACAAATCCAACATTTGCATCCAGAAGTAATAAAACTTATCTCTAGACTCATTATTATTCATCTATTTATAATGTTTTAGCCTACGCTACTCTACGGCCTGCAAATTGTGATTTTCAGACCCTTGGTCTACCATTTCACCCATTAAAATTCATTATGGGCTTTGACCTACCCCAAAGCCCCTGTACCAAACTAAACTATTATAAACTAATACAAAAATATATCAAAATTGCATGTAGGGGACCCCACTCCAACAAGCCTCCAATAGAATCTTGTGACTCGTCCCAAGTCACGGCGCCAGTGGGGTCTTCATTTTGAGCTCCAGCGCCTCGATAGCCGTAGAAAAAGGGGTCAATATACCTACAATTTTGGCTGTGGCGTTTTGCATGGTTTTGACCAACTATTCTGATGGAGGCCCTGCAGCAGTCGGAGTGACCTACTTCATTGTGTGGTGGAGACTACGGACGACAACATCATGGTCCTGAGAGAGCTACATGGCCTCCTCCGCCCAAGGCCTGATGTGATCAGTGACGATTTTCTTCTGATGATAGAGTGCCTCTACCTTGCCTTGCAGCACCTTGCTAGTCTGAAGGCGTTCCATTCGCTAAGCAGGGATGAGGGTAGGGAGAACTTCTTGTAATTTATCGAACTCCTACTCTTTTGCGTGTAGCACCTAATTGAGTTGCTTGACCAGAGGATCTATCTGCATTGAAGTCCATAGCACCATGGCTTTATCAAGTGGGGAGTAGCCATATGTGACAAATGCTAAAATTCCACCCACCACGTTCTGGATTGTAGTTGTTCACTATACGCACATGTTGGGGGGGGGGGGGGGGGGGGGTGTCTCGAGCTTCAACTGTGCCTACAACACTGCAATTCATTTTTCAAAATCTTCCTTTACTAACTGAGCCTCTGACTGTGAGGCTTTGAGAGTAGCAACCAAGCTTTCAAATTTAACTTGTGGTGCAGCCGAGGCTGGGATAGAAATGTCGGGGATGTCGCCTCATAACCGGTCAATGGAACTTTCTAATTCCACCCGTTGAGCTAAGGCTGCTTACTGTGTTATCCAAGCCTACTCAAATTCTTTTGTCTTGGCAGTTACAACGTTCTCGGCCTTGCCGACCTACTGCTAGGCGCGCGCCTCCTTCTCCTGAAGCTCTACCGAAATGAAGGTGTTCAATGTGTGGAGCTACTCTCTTGGCAACCTGGCCAGGTCAAGGTCAAACTCAAAGCTGGCATGGACTTGGGTGCATAAATCTTCTAGATTCAGGGATACTATAGCACCCGGAGGGAACATACTCTACTTCTTGTGGTTGTGATGATTTCTTTGGAGGGTAGCTTTTTGGGCACCAACCTTGCTTGATTCATGCTCGCTTGAACCGGCCTCGCTTGATCCATGTTTGCTTGCAAGGTATTGACCTTTAGCTGAAAAACCTATAAGCTAGACTATATGGCATCTACCATAGCCTTGTGTTGAGCCTCTATTGTGCTCCATCGATCCTTACATGCTAAGGTGATGACTCGGTAAAATTATTGACGTACTCCTTAGTCAGAGTAACCGCCTCCTATCCGCCTGTCTTGGACCCTCTCCTTTTTTTGGGTAGTCCCTTAGAAGTTTCTCCTCTATGATTAAGGCCATGCGATGATTCCGTACTAGCTCCACCAAGCCCATCCGACCCATCGGGGTCTATATCTACGTGGTCACTGCCCAATTCCTGATCTTTGTCTGTTATGTTAGCGTCGTCATCGTCCGGGTCTTCATTGGTGTCTCGCTCATATCCTCCTGTCTCTGGGTGCCCCGCAGTGGTATCTTTGGGCACTATGTCGAGTGGATCTGGGGTTGTCTCTGTCGGGGTGGTCTCCTTCGTGGATGTGTCTTTCCCGGATGTGGACGGTGTGACTGGCTATGCAAGGCCCAGCTTAATCTTCCACAATTTTTTCCATAAGGCGACAACCTGATCAAACTCCTCTTATGTGATCGTAGGGTATGGGATAACAATTAGGGCTCTTACACGTCTTGATCATGATGTGATGCATTGTGACTTTAAACATCATTTTTCTCTTATACTTCTCATATATGGCCGACGAGAGGTGTGGATAAGAATGAATCACCTGAGTTAACGCACTAGAAAATAGAACCCAGAAAACCTTGTTCTCTTCAACCCACTTTGCATTTGTTTAATCCCATAAATTTGCATAATGTGCCCTTTCGCAGAGGTTGGGCTCAATGTCGAGAAGGACTATGTCTTCCGGGGTTTCCCATTCGACCAGAGAAATCGGTAATAGAAGCCACAAATAGAAAAAGGGCTTCCCCATTTCCTACGACTCGCGCACGTTCTCGAAAATATGCTCATAGAGGAATTGAGATGAGTTATAGAGTATACATTTTTCACACTTTGTTGCCAAGGCAAGGAAATGCATTGGAACTGTCTTTGGCGGGCATTTCTGCATAAGATTAAATCCTAGGATCAGGGTGCCGACACGCACCACTTGATCATTGATACTATGGACCAAAAATACATGTTTGTCCCACTCAATCGCGTATGTCTCCTTTACTTTAGTGGAAACCTTCATCTTAGTATTCTTACTAAAGCCCTTCAGTGGATTGGGTCCCCTCATAGGCATGACGATGATACTCTGGATTAGTGCGTCATCAATTGGGATTCTTCCTTGGATTGAGAGCGCACCATCATGGACCAAGGTCAAAAATTGGTGAACACAGAGGCTGGTAATGGGGCACCACCCAAATTAGGGGATCTTGACCATGTTTAGGACACCCATGTTGTTCAATTTGCAGGCCCACAAAATTTTTTCTACCTTTAGGACAATATCATACAGGAAGTGCTCCAATTATTTTTAAGGGGCCGACTCCGTAAATGTGACCTCATTAGCAAGATCATAATCATCAAACCTCATTCAGGGAAGCATGCCATGCATTTTCGTGAACCACAGGGACCTCTTGGGGACATAAGGGCATTTGCAGGTAGTCCCGGAATGTATCAAGGTTCCGCGGCTTACACATCAATGGCTTCTGTGGCTTAACATATGGCGACCACCAAGAAACTAGCTCTACTTGCAGTGGTTCATTAGTCATCGGGCGTTTGGATGGTTCACCTTTCGTAGGCCGCTTTGTAGAAGTTTTTCTGGGAGACGAAACATTCCTCAGGGAGGTGCAAGGCTTAGACGTAGCCCACTTCGACCCTTTTCCCTCACCTTTCAGCTTTAGCTTCACCTTCACCTTCACCGAGGTGGATACAAATTCCTCCATCTCCGGAACCACTTCTCAGACCTTGTCTTATTCTTCTACCATAGACGTCATGAGGACTGCTGAAATCTCTTTTGTGGGATTGGTGGCCATCATCCTCACTTGGAATATGAATTTGGGGTTACTAACATTGGCAGGGGACTTGCATCCAAACATGTAGATCACCCAAGTGGCTAGAGTACAGAGCTTATAGAGGATCACAAGGTGCCACTTTTTAACATAGTAAAGTGACC
This sequence comes from Pinus albicaulis, assembly GCA_034641835.2. Taxonomy (NCBI): domain Eukaryota; kingdom Viridiplantae; phylum Streptophyta; class Pinopsida; order Pinales; family Pinaceae; genus Pinus; species Pinus albicaulis. Next base: position 573,909,008 of record CM076577.1, read on the forward strand.
AACTAAAACCCCCACCCTTCTTATTGTAAGTTTACCATAGTAAAAATGGTCGGGTGACCATTAAATTCCCAGTACTACTATAGGAACAGTAAAAAATATCCTGAGATTGCTTCATTAAATGCGGCCAGGCCACCACTCCCAATGAAAATTATATTTTTCTCCCTCGTTGCACGGTTCCAATGCCTATTTTTCCTAGTTGTGCACTACCCGTACCCCTCAATCACACCTTCCTTCTCCTCATAGTGCACGCAGATCCTCCAATTATGAAGCTCTAGCTATATAGTCATTTGGTAGGCACCAAATTGTCCCTGTATGGTTTCAGGCGACTACCATTCACATACCCAAGAAGGTAGTCTACATGTAGTGTGGCCAAGCACACTGAGCCAACTCTTCTTCCTTAAACACCTTCTGTCAGATGTGCCAATCATGCCAAGCTTTTCTCGTGACTTTTGTACCTGCTGATGAAAGTTAGAAATGAACCAATCTTCTTCCAAGGAAACCAGTTATGCCAAGAATTACTACATGATGTCAGGTTCCACCATATTTGTAAGAGCTGCAATGTGCAAGCTGGGGAAAATATATTCCATGGGCATGATGGCCTCCTGTCTATAGACCATCTTGAAAGGAGTCTTCCTGGTCAGTTTCTTACATGTAGTACTATAGGCCCATAGCACTAAAGGCATGTGCACTTCCTAGTCACTCTGATCGGAATTACAGACCTTAGTTAGTGCATTCTAAAAAATTTTGTTGAAAACCTCTACTATGCCATTATCTTGTGGGTGATATGGGGTGATTTTCACATCGTGGATATGAAATTCCTCTGTTTAAGCTTCAATAGTTTCATTAACAAAATGCGTACCTCTATCACTCATTAAGATCTTTGGGAGACCAAACCTGGTCAAAATATGCTCAAAGATGAAGTGTGCAACGGTATCTATAGTACAATCCTTCACAACATTTTCCTCTACCCATCTGGTTACATAATCAGTGGCAGTAATGATGTAACATGCACCAGTCTTATTTCCTAGGGGATTGATTGGGCCCACAAATTCTATAACCCATTTGTCAAAAGCCTGCAAAGCCATCTGAGGTTGCAGGGGCATTTCATCTCAACATGAGGGCTTCCTAGTTCATTGATAGGCATCACAGGCTTGAAAGTATGAATGGGTGTTGCTATGCAATGTGGGCCACCACAAACTAGCCCTTAGCACCTTCTGCATAGTGTATTTCCTGCGTAGTGGCCTCTTGCCACCCCTCCATGGGCCTCAACCAAGATAGCTTGTCTCCCATGTTCTAATACATACCTTCACAATACCTCATCTACTCCCAAATTGTACAATTGACCAGAAATTAGAGTGTAATCAGTTGCGCGGGCTACCAAATCCTTTTTTTGTTGCACTGGATAGTCTGTAGGTGCCGTCCTAGTGGTCAAAAAGTGAATAATGTCCAAAAAGTACTCGTCAACCAACTTGATAGCAAAAAATTATGCATCGGGTAATCCTTCTTCTAGACTTGTTGGCTCTTCCTCACTCTCAATCTGAGACAAGTGATCAAGTACTACGTTTTGTCTTCTAGGCTTCACAATAATTTCAAAATCATACTCTCGGAATAGTAGCAACCATCTACAAATTTTCCCCCACAACACAAGCTTATTGATCAGGTATTTTAAAGCTGAATGGTCAGTGAACATTTTAAAGTGTCCTCCCAATAGATAGTGCCTATATTTCTGCAAGGCATACACCATTGCCAGTCCTTCTTGTTCGGTAGTAGAATAGTTGTGCTTTGCACCAGATATTTTTCTACTAGTAAACACAACCAAAGGATCAATGTCTCCTTCGCATGGTTGTACTAAGAAAACTCCCAAGGCTATTCCTGATGCATCCACATGTACATAAAAGACCTTCGCCTAGTCTAGAAATATTAGAATAGGTGCAGTGACCATATTTTCTTTCAACAGATCAAAACTCTTTTGACACTCCTCATCCCAAAAAAATGTTACATCCTTTATTATTAGCTTCTCCATTGGTGTAGTGATCAAGGCGTACCCTTGAATAAAATTCCCGTAGTAATCTGTGTGCCCTAAGATGGAGTGGAATTGTTTCTCCGTGGTGGGGAATGCTAAATTGTTGATGACCATGATCTTGGCTGGGTCAACCATCAATCCCTTCTAACATACAATGTGTCCCAACAAAATCCCAAAAGGTACGCAAAATATGCACTTCTATAGGTTCATCGACATCTAGTGTTTTCTGCAGGTATCCAACATCATGCGCAGATTCAAAACATGCTTCTTCACCAGCCCGAATACTGTCCAATCATCAAACTATACCTCTAGAAACTGACGAATGAATTCTTTAAATACTACTACAACGATGCATGAGAAAATTGTAGGGGAATTCTTCAGTCTACTGACAAATTTCGACAACTAACAATATCCTACATCTGCTCATCCCAAGTTGGCGCAACACATTCTTTTTGAGGTAAAGATTTATGAAATATAAGAGCATCTATATCTTGCAGGGCTTCATCCAATTTATCTGTCCCTCAAACTAAACCAAATGTCACCATGAAATCCTCTATGACTGTGCCCTAGTGGAAAATGCACTCGTGTAGCTCTGCATCTAAATACCAAGCGGTGGGGATTGGTCCTAAGGTGTGAATAAACATATGGACCCATTCATTCAAGGTCCTTTCATTCCATACCTCCATCCACATAGAAAAGTGCTTGCACAGGTCCCCACGGCTGAGAAAGAGCTCCCTGGGTGGGTTGACTGGAGGTTCAAATTATAGGATCATCATTTTTAGGGATTATTCCAAGTACTGAAAGGCCCCCTTGTGGGTTTCCCACCACCGTGCAGGGGTCACGCGCATAGCCAAATCAGGTGCCCAAAATATCCGTTCCTCGGGGACATCTTTTTCTAATGCTTTAAGAAATTCCTTAACACTAGAAGAACCATCGAAGTAAGGCAATTCTCTTACCTCTGAGGAAATGCATCAGAAGCTCTTCATGATCTTGAGGTAGTGCAACGTAGACACGTCATGCAACTGGTTCTTCCATTTTTCTATCTTGCCATCTGAGTCTGAGAGACATGAGTTGTATTTCTCCAAAAAAGACATGCCATTAGTTGTAGGGTTGATTCAATCACCATCCCTGGCAGTCAATTTGTAAATATGGTCAACATCCTCCTCATTGGGCACCAGCTTTGTATATCGTTCACCTTTCTCTAGATCCAGGGGGACTATTACCCGCATACCATCATTATCAAAGACCATGCTCCTCCTTTTTAGATTGATGATAACTCCCATGTCAATAGTCCAATCCAGTCCAAAGAGCACAGGGTAAGGGTTTGCACCATCCACAATCAGGATTACTTTGAAATCCGCATAGACTTTAACTCCCGCAATCTCTACCACAACGTTCGATAGCTTGCATAATGGAATGATCTTCTATTGGTTAGCCATATTTAATTGAATGGTGGACCACTCCAATTTGGGTTCTCCCATTCTTTACCAAGTTTGTTTGGGAAGGACATTGGCATCAGATCCTAGATCCAGGATGACTTGGTCCATCTCATATTATCCAATCTATGCAGTCATACGTATCTCTTGACCAGTCCTTTTCTTGCTCTTATAAATCTTATTCACAGCTTCAACCTTCGTCCAGGGGGCTTCCCTTTCTGTGTAGCTGTCTATTAATACTTGGATATTCTCGACCACCTTCTGATTGCGTAGTAACATCATACATGCTTGAAGGAATGGCTTAACTTCTTCATCTGCCTTTGGATCCGTAAAAGTCCTTGAGGTGGATGCTTCATCCGTAGAAAAATCCTTCCTTGCTTCAATGAAGGTCTCTTTCTCTTTTTGTAGGTTCGGGCTTTCCTTTTTGTCCGGGGCCTTCCTAATTAGTGGTTCAACCACAACTTTTTCATCTGATCCTCTAGTGGCAATGCCACTGTGCATAATTACATTGATAATGGACCCATCATCGAACAATTGTTCCTTAAAATTTTGTACATTTTGTGTTGGCATCTACTGTTGTTTTCCTGCATTTCAGCTATTAGCATAGGAAAATTTTCAATTACATGATCAAACTGTCTACAATACCTACAAGATTGACATGCAGGGTTTGGGAAGTCCCTTGCATAATGTCTAGCATCCCCACAATCGTAGTAGATTAGTTGTCCTCTTCCCCGACCTGCATCGATGCCTCTCCCTCCTCTCCTACGTCTTGCAGGGGTCCTCCCTGACTGGTCATCAGGTCATACGTTCAGTTTTTGTGCTCATCGTGACCCACTGATGAGTAGAATTTTCACCATTATTGCTTCAGTTCTAGGACATAGGCACCTAATCATGGGCAGTGGTCTATATTATGCCTTCCTGCTACCTGAAAATTAGCGCACCATAGTGTGGGGGTACTTGGTCCAGTAATCTCTCTTGGGAATAATGGAATTTTTTCCCCAGCCTACATATAATTTGACAACAGAGGGCATTGATCCTTAGTGTGGCCTGATACCCTGCAACATATGAACTAGACATTTGTGTTAGCTTCATTACCCCGATCCCTTCACAAATTCTGAATTTCTAAGTGCATCGCCTCTAGCTGGCTCTGGATCTGCAGTGCCCCAAATTGAGCATTGTCCCTTGGCACAACTTCTAGCTTCATGGAAATATCCAGGGCCTATTTGAGTGAATAAATCTTCTGCTGACCCATAATTCCATGCAAAGGTGGTAATAGCATGGTGATAAACCATTCGTTATGTTATTTTTCCTCATAGATTATCCTCTCTCACTGATGACTTTCTTCAGCTGTTGGTCACCTTCCCAAACATACTCCATAGGTCCTTGTTTAATATATTTAAACTCTATTATGCATTTAGAATAGGACTTAGGTTTTCATAACTACTTCTTCAAGGCATCCTTGATCTCTTGTATTGTAGGATTCACATGTTGAGCAATGTATCCTAAGAACAATTTCAAATCCCTCCCTTCAAAAGCTATTGATAGATGCACTCTTTGTACAACATCAATATTCACATTCTGCGTAGCCCACACCATGTTTGCCACAAACCAAAATCAATCCATGTCCTCATCCCATACACCCTTAAAAGTGGGTAGCTTCATTTGTGTGGCCATGTCGTTCACAAGTGGTGGCGTAGGTGGGCTAGGATAATTGAAGGTGGCATAGCCAAGGGACTGGTTTCTTCATGCACATCATCGTATCTGTTCAGATCAGGTGAATTAGTTAGAGGATTGTACACCGATTTATCCCCTTCTTAATTGACTCGATAGTATTTAAGGCTTCGTGTCGTACTTATGCTCTGATCGGAGGTCATTCACTCGGTGTGACTACACAAGACACCATTTTCACTCAATAGCATCTTAATCAGCAATGACAATGTTTGCAAGAAATTACCCCTAAATCCTTTGAAAAACATTTTCTCTTCTTAAGAATAGGACACAAATTGATCGAGTAAAAACTCAGTTACAAATCCACCCAAAACAATATCAACCCAGTGGTCTACCATCTGGGTAATAGATTTATCTGCCTTTTTCAATTGTTGGATTAATTCAGAGGTCCATCATGTGACCTGATCTTCCTTCCAATAGGTTTTAAATTCTGCTAACCTTGTCAACTACTCTTGCATTTTTTGTGTGAAGGTTATGAAGATGATATCTTGTACTTCTGTAAAAATATACTTATTCTTCCACTCCTCAGTAGATAGCTTCTTACTTTTTGTTTCTTTTAGAGGAAATTCCTGGATCTTCTTTTCAAACCAATATTCATTTTTTTTTTTTAATGGCTACCAATGACCAAGTGGCATTACCCAATCCCTCTCTTAAAATTCTCCTGGTCCTGACAACATAAATTTTTTTTGGTTTGAGGGGTCTTGACCCACGTTCAGACTTGATTTTTACCAAGAAACCCCTGTACTACCGGCCTTTTCGGCAATGACCTACTTGTGCAAGTCAAGGTCTCACCCGAAGTAGTATGGGAGGGTGTTGAAACTAGGTTTCTGAACCTTGAGAGAGAGAGAGAGAGTAGAATGAAGTGGGTTCCTTTAGATCTATAACAAGCTTGCACCGAGGAATCCCTAGCTAGAAACCCTTAACAATATACTTGATTGAATAACTTGTGTGAAGCCCGCAAATCATATGATAACCAGTTAACAGAAGCATCATGACCAAACCTAACCAGATCTATGCATTCATTACTCTTTCAAGTATCACATCCATGTGCACATCAATTAACTAACAATATTTAGTACACAGACATAACTTAGAAATCAACTATAGTGAATGTCATGACAAAACATAGAGATATTCAACTCTTAGAAAAAGGTATTCTCATTTATTAATGATTCAGATTCCACTTACAGACTCATTCATACACCTGCACACATAAGTAGCGGGGTCTACACACAGCAGGACGTAGGGTCTCTATGAACACAGCCAGTAGGAGCCCTTACCCAGAAAAATACGCACAAAAAGTATCATAGATCCAACGTTTTCACTCAGACTTAATAAAGCTTACCTCTAGACTCAACCTTATTCATCTATTTATACTATTTTATCCAGCACTACTCTATGGTCCGCAAACCGTGGTTTGCAGACCCTTGGTCTACCCTTTGATCCATTTCAATTCATTAGGGGCTTTGACCCATCCCAAAGCCCCTGCACCAGACTATACCATTACAAAATATTACAAAAATATATCAAAATTGCATGTAGGGGACCCCTCTCCAATAGGGCTAGAGGACAGATAGAAATATGATAGAAGTAGCAATCACTAACAAACAAATAGCAAGAACTGCAAGGAGTGTTTCTTGATATATAAAACACACTATATTGGAATTACTTATTCACTAAAATATTCCTGAAAATTTATTAGAGTTTGCATATTTCAATGTTTTTCATCTTCAATCTACAAGATCCAGTGATGACAAGACAAAAAAGGCCCAATCCTTCCATAGAAACAAGGGTGCAAACTAGTAAAAATTTAGTTCTTGAATTATTGTGAATCCCCAATTAACCAAGCCAATTGTGAAGATATTCTCCAAAATAAAATCGTTTGTTTGCTATGCCTTGCTAAAAATTCCATTTCACATACTTTAGTTGCTGAGAATTAAATAATCTTAGGGGCCAACCAACCTAGGCTGCTGAATTACAATTCCTAATATAATTGTAAAACCATAAAGCTTCAATTATCAACCTTGACTAATATTTTTGGATCTTTATCAAGGGAGGGACATTTAATTCCTTGCAATGTAGCTTCATAATTTTCCTAGAATTTGATTCCTTGTTAATAGTTCCATCTCAGATAATTTTTGTTATTGAGGATGAAATAATCTCAATAGCTAACTAACTTGGGCCCTTGAATTGTAAATTCCCAATACAACTATAAACCAAAAAATCAATTTGTTTCTGTTCATTCCTTGGACACTCACATCTCTTAGTAGAGATCAAATAATCCACATGGGGTTGAGTCTCCTTAGGAGTATCCAGAGCTCTCTTTTCTTGCTCCTCGTCCTCAATCTATAAAATAATCAATCTATATAGGGTAACATAATTGTTATAATCCACCTAATGCATTGGAGTTCTTGCAATTAGAGAGTCTACTCTAGCAGTTGGATTTTTTCACAAATTGAGATATTCAGTGAGCAGTGAATATCCTCAATAACAATAATATATTTGTTAGTGGTATTTATCAATAGTTTCCTTAACTCTCCATTTGTATGGACATTAATGAGCTCCAGATCATATATATCATAGCCTAAGTGATTGGGCATAGCTGCAATCATGTTATATTTTCCTTTTCCTAGAGGACCATAAAGAAATTAGCCTCTCTTCCAGTATGTTCTTGTATTCTGATAGAATTATTTTCCTTTAGCAAAGGCCTCAAGGTATTTTATGAATTATTTTTTCCAATCAGGATTTGGATCCAAAGTATCATATGTTCTCGAATGTTTGAAGGGTACTAATTCCATGGCTGAGACCTTGAATCCATGTTTCCTCGGACCTCCTTTACAATTAGTGTACAAAAACTGCTCTTGATTCTTATTCTAATATATAAGGCATGCTCCATGATATGATCTAGATATAAAATCAAGATCTTCTCCTTGCCGTTCATCTGTATACACAGAACAAGTCCTCTCTTATCTTCTAGAAGAGGCCTCCATGAAAATGATTGATTATATATGTACCCTGTTGAAACAATACAAATTAATAAAATAGCTACACAAAAAAATCAATGAAAGAATTTTTGGCATAGGCTAAAAAACAACAGATTAATAAACCTGAGAGCAAGCGATGGTGTCGAAAGACACCATTGTACTAGTGGTGTCTAAAGGTGCTATTGAATTGAAGAAAAATATGGGAAATCCATCGAAGCTCAACTTTATATAAGATAGTTATAGAGATTAGACTTACCTCATTTTTTGATAAGGAATACACTTACAAGAAAAATTAATGGCTTGTGGAAGGTCCTGTTACTATAGGGTCACATCTACCAAAAAAAAAATGATAATCAACCTATACAAGTCAATAAATAGATTAAATAGATTATATGTACCATGTTGGAATAATAAAGAATTATAAAATAGCTACAAAAGCAATCAGTGAAAGAATTTTTTGGATAGGCTAAACAAAAATATAGATTAATAAACCAAGGTTTTGTATGCCTATTGTTTCTAGCTTATGATTTACAGACAAACAATAGTCAATAAATCTCACAGTTAAGTCAATAAATGCATGTACTATGAGGCATTACCTTGTTTCACCTATAGGAAATTATATCAATGTTAAATCATGAACTTATACATGAAATGATGAGGAAAATAGCACATTCTTGGGCTCTAATAATTTCTAGCACAACAAATCATCAAATTGGTATGTTTTTCTGCTTTTGAATTGAATATAGGAACGTGAGAAATCCTAGATCAAAGGGCTACTAACTATAGGAATTTGTAATGCATTCTCTAAACAAAGAAAAAGCAAGAAATACATGCAACCCAACTTATGAATGAATCATATGCCTTTAATAATAGTATTTAACGGAATAAAGTGGTATACAAAAGAAATATTTTGTTTTCATTCTTGTGTCTCATATGCAAAATGTTCAATGATACATATAACAACTTCATGTTCCCTACCAGATTTAGTATTTTTAACTACAACAACATTTTCTTCAGAATGTACAAAATCATGTCTAGTTTTTAACTCTTCTGAAAAACATATTAATCTACAAATTACAACTTTCTTCCCTACTAATTACCTCCCACTTCTGATGGGCAAGAACTCGGGGTGACATTTTAGAATTAGAGACACTATGGTGAAGCACTTCTTGAATGTAAGAAACTTTTATGATTATAGGTGCCGCATGTATTCAAAAAAAGTTGCATAGAAATTTCTCATGGTCTAAAAAAAACACAAACACAAGAAGCAGTAACCCACAAGGGGAAAACACATTGCTAGGGAGGCTTGAACCCTAGTATAAACATTAACAACACTCAATTTTGACCTACTAGGCAAGCCGCTATTGACTATGATATTTAATTGTTACAAGCCCTAGGTAGTTCCTTTTAAGGGGCATATTCTAGTTGTCCCTAAAACTCATACCCTATGCCCCCATTTTCCAAGAAACTCCTGCAACGAAGGTTTTTTCTTAAGGAATGGAAGAAGGGTATGATCCATAATCACAGGAATCACAATTTAAATCACCAAATCATGATTCTAACTCAGATCGTCACTCATAATATCCAATTCAAATCTGGCTGAGTTTTAATCACATTCACCATGGTTGGCTCAGTTGAACAAGTCAAATTCACAAGTTTGCATAAGCTCAGTGAGTATAAATCATGAGTTAAACCTTTATGAGCCTAATGCGTATAAAGGTTGTTTTTTATAAGTTTTTAGGTCATTTCCTACTATCTATTTGAGATAGTTTCTCCTCTGCGAAGTGAGAAATAGTCACCAACAGTGCAAGAGGAAAAACTCATTTAAGGTTATCCACCAATGTTGCTAGACACTTGGGCATAAACAAAATTAGGGTTTTATTCAAAAAATGACTATCACAAGCCTATTTTTTTGTCCTTTTCACCTTTGGAGGTAACCCTAAAATTTTCTTTAATTATTTCTTTTCCTATTTAGTGTTAGACTTTAGTGTTTACTATCTATTCAACATTTATAAGAAGATGCTTCCAGCTCTCTGTTTGGAATCAACTTGCATTGTGGATGAGATACCTATCCATAAAATTTATTTAAATCCATCACTTTTTTGGTAGAATTTTGCAAAAATCAATGTATTTTGTATAATAATTTAAAATTTATCTACTCTATTGAACTCTGACTTTGCTTTAGTAAACCCGCCTACATAGGCTACGCTAGAATTTTGAAGTTCTTATTTTTGTATATAATTAAGAGCAGGCTTTTGTTTCATGTTAAACAAAAACTCTTACTTTCTACAATAACTGACAAATTTGAAAAAATGTTGTTATGATGATTTTGAAGAAAAATTTATATTATGTTCTAGAATGAATCTCTTTACCTTGAGGATGTATGGATTAACAAAATTGGGGGCCCTAGAGGTGAAGGCAACCATGAACGTTTATAGCATGGTTCCAAGGACAGTGTAGGCTAGAACATTATGTGCACGAGGTTTAGTAGTAGAATTGATGAAGGAAAGAATGGTTGTTATATCATCAAAGACCTAGGTAGAAAATATGAATCCACTGATATTTCTGCTCCATTAATTGGAAGATTCCCCGAATGAGTGCAAGCTACATCTACGTAAAATAATGATAAAAAACATATAAAATTCAATAAATATATTAAATGGGAAAGGTAGAAAAGTTAACAGGAAAGTTAATTTCCTTGCACTTTTCATTCTTGTGTATACACAAAATAGATCCTCTCTTCTCTTCTGTAAGATGCCTCCATGAAAATGATTGATTATATATTTAACTTTTTTAAACAATAAAAATTTATAAAATAAATACACAAAATATCAGTGAAAGAATTTTTGGGATAGGATAAACAACAACATAGAGTAATAAACCTGAGAACAAGTGATGGTGTTGAGAGACACCATTGTATTGGTGGTGTCTAAAGACACTATTGCAATGAAGCAAAAGATAGGAACTCTGTCGAAGCTCAACTATACGCATGATAGTTATAGATATTACACTTACCTCATTTTTTGATAAGGAATACACTTGCAAGCAACATTAATGGCTTGTGGAAGGCCCTGTTACTATAGGGTCACATCTACAGAAAATAATGATAATCAGCCTAGAAAATTCAATAAATACAGTAAATGGAAAATGTAGAAAATTTATCATGAAATTTTCTTACCTTTCACTTGTCAAAACTACACCTTCAGAAACCTCAGATCTCTTGTATTTTCTACTTAGTTGTGCTTGTCTTATGACTCCATGAAATTCAATTGTTTATGGAAGGGGGGATTTCTTCTTAAATCCATCCATTTTACATCTATAAAATTCATGGCCCATTTGTACAAGAGCATCCAAATGATTATAACCCCCTTCTTTTTGTTTGCATCTATGGTAAGTGATACGAGCTACCTTATGTGATTTATCTATACCCTGTGTACCCCAAAAGGCCAAGTTTCCATATTTCCTTGCAAACCATGGCCCATGTCGAAGAAATTGATGCTACAAACATAAAAATTTCAATTTAAATTTAGAACACTAAATAAAATTTACAAATTAAACTTAATTTAGAATATAACATATAAAATAACGAAAAGCACAAAAGAAAAATAAAATTCAATATGCATACCATATAATGTGTCATATGATTCTCCCCCCAAGCTTATTTCATTTCTTTGATGAAGTTTGTAATAGCTTCTTGGAATTCTATTGTGTCACCTTCCATGAATTTTTCCTTATCCATCAATAAAAATAACGATGAAAGTGACCTCCAAGCACACTTCTTCTTTCTGGCCAATTCCGTCCCTCCATTATTGCGATCATCTTCGGCATCAATTAAGTCTTCGTACAACCCCCAACATCCATGCCCGCATTTATTTTCAAGAAAAAAACATGCCTTGACACTTGAAATTGATGGATTTTCTAGAAGACTAACTTGTGTACCCGACCTCTTAATATCTTTTTCAATTTTTACATGTCCACCAGGAAAACCCGCTTTTGAAGGAACACATTCAATGGCCTCAATTTAACTTTTACTTTCAACTTGTGGGGTTTTGTTCCAAGAAAATAAAATAGATAAATACACCATTTTATCAACAATCCTCACAAATGCATGAAAAGTGCACATGTGCACCCTAGTCAATGGTATGGGAAGGATGGGATCTATATTTGAGTCATGTTGCTCACGATTAGGAGGAAGATTTTGAGTACAGCTCAAAATACCACTTTTCCAACTACAAACTTTTTGTTTTTTTTGCATTCAATATAAGAAACTATGTGCTGAATTTGCACCATGAGAAATATTGTACATGCACTTAAGAGTTTTTAAATCAACAGCTAGATGCCATTCCACGGAATATGAACCATATCCCTCCACATGACGATTTATCCTATAGTATGTGAAGCAATAATTGATGGTAAACATGTTTTGTTGAAAACAAATTTCAAGGACTTATGTGACTCGTTGTTGACACAAAAAATTCCCAACCAGAAAAGGTGATCTTCGGATTGAACTTGAAAGTATTCATCACTTGACTTATCAAGTTTTGGATATAATGCACAATTAATTAATTTAATTGAAACTCATTCATATTTTTCATCATTGACTAACTCCATCTCATCTAATTTAATGACAACAATCAATTTACCACATGCCTCCTCAATAGAGATGTTCTAATACCTAACCATCAACTATAATACTTGTTCTAAGTCAAACCACAAGCTTATTTTTTAAACTAATGGAATGAACTCACTCGATGCTTTATTTTTACACTTACTTGCAACTTCATGCATTACTTCTAATTGATATGCATCTCCTAATGAATCAACTATTTTTTTATTTCATAGTGCACGCTCTTTATTCACATGATAAGAGCGAGGAACCAAAAAACATTTAATGCCAACATTCAACATCCCTTCTTTTAGAACTTTAAAAAAATCTGCATATGCTTCCCTACCAACCCCTCTTTCATCACAAAATCCTTGAACATCCTTTACATTGATTGTTAAGTTTGCAATGAATTGGTTAACTACTTCTTTCCTCAAATCATCATATTCAGGTTGTTTAAGAATTTCCATAATGTCTTGTTTCCTTAACACAAATTTGCACAAATTCATAGAATCTCTACAACTTGGGTCTAATATGGACTTCAATGCATGCACTCTTTTTCTAAAGGTACCTCCCGTCTTTGCCAAACCTGAAATTTTTATTTTTATTTGCTTTATCTATCCCTCTACCCCATTGGAGTTTATTTCATTGTAGAGAATACTTTTTGGAGATGAAAAAACTTTTAAAACCCTCATTTTTTGCTAATGACTTGGATGAGGCTTGTTGTAATTTTTTATTTTCTTCACACTGAGCACTATATAACTGATGGAGATGACAAAATTTTCATATTAAGGTCATGAATTTTCTGTTCAAAATACATATGAAGGTCATGATTTTTTTGTTCAGAATACATATGAAGGTCACAATTTTTTTGTTCATAAGATATACGATTACCTTCCAAGTTTTTACAGTATCCTAGAAGGCCATTTTTTACAAGGCATATAAATATTCATAACCCTATTATTGTTTTGAAATTAGGATGAGATTTGGACATAGGATCTATTGGATATAATTCCCCTTTTACCCAAAGATCCACATTTTTATCTCCAGATTCCCTTAAGGCATTGTAATCAATGTTAGAGACTGATTTCTGATTTTTTTTACAGATCAGTTCCATATCCTTATTTAAATTTATGTGAAAAATAGAGGGATATTTTCTTATACACTCTATATGTGTTGGAGATCCCTATAAACAATCAAAATTTCAAAAATCAAACATAATAGATGTTGGGAAAAATACTGAGAGGGGGGGGGGGGGGGTGAATCAGTATTTAGGACTTACTCAAAAAATTTTACTTTTTCTTACTTCAAAACACATACACGACTTTCCTGAAACCAACTAGCGTATACACGTGGATATACTTAATAAAAAATGCGTATGTCTAGCAATCTTATTATGCAGATAATTCTTCACTTATATCATTCCATCATCCATTCATTAGATGTTCAATAACCAGTAAGCATGTGCAGTAATAACAGAATAAACCATCACACATAAGAAACACACATGAACACCAGGAATTTAGGTGGAAACCCAAGTCGGGAGAAAACCACCACTGTCGTTGTCTCAGCCTTCAATATTTTATTATAGAGAAAACATCTTACAACCATGTACTGGCGCAGACTCATACCATCACACAGGCACCCACCTGCAGAAGGCTACAACCTTCTCTCATTTACCAGCCTCTCCTAGAAGGGAGCTACAACCCCCTGCTCTCATTTACCAGCCTCACCTGGAAGGGAGCTAAAACCCCCTGACTGAAGGCTAAAACCCTCAGCACCACCATGGACCATGTTTCATCAATTTTCACATTGGACCCACTCCACACATTTAAGCTCAATCACACATCAAACTAAAACTTATACCCTTATCAATTCATTCAATGAATCATCAACCAATCAATCAACAACTTGATCTTTTCTCAACATAGTCAGCAACATAATCAATATTCAAAAAACCTAGATCTGTATGAATACATCAAAGACATATAGCAGTAATACAGCAGAACAAATCAGACATTTCATACCACATACTTCAGAAAACCCTAGTTTTCATATGCGCTTTCCTTTCACTGATCCTGCGTATATACGTGCTTTAATGAATACCAACATGCGTATACATCTGCACACATTTCAGAGCTGATTTCAATTCCCATACGCGCTTTAGCTGAATACAAGCTGCGTATATACACACTTTCTCCTCAACGAACCTGCGTATAGATCTTCAGACATTTTAGGGCAGTGTAGCTCTCTAGAACAGATAAATAGCTCAGATCTTCATTCTTTACTTCAGCACAGATTCGCTAGATCACAGATCTAATCATTCCATAAATAGATCCAGAAGATACATATACATTTCAGTTCTAGAGATCCCTCTTCATCATTTTCTTCATAGGTGCATCATGGATTCAGATCTATCATCAAACTGTTACCCTTTCCATTCAGACATACTTCAAATTGAAGTATACATTCAAACCCAGACTCATGCACACCCATTGCACAATGAATTTCTTCTCCTTAAATAGATCTAGCCTTTGACAATACCATGAGCCAAAACCACACAAATTCCGATGGTATTCCTGGACGGGATCACATAGACAATCCAGCGCTCAATAAAATGGGTCAATACCATGGTAGTAACCCCTGGTTTTATTCTTTTAGAGCGAAATTGAGCATACACGACTTGGCACGTACTTTTCCGCGTGCATACGCTACTTCTCTTAAACAAACCCGCATATGCTTTGTGACACACACTTTTCATCATTGTTCTGGCCCTTACTGATATTTTTTTCTTCGGAACTTCTGAGCTATTTGTAGAACATCAGATTTACATCATTAATAAACTCATCAAGCATCAAGAAAAACTTCATTAAGTAGGTTGCCATCATCTTCATCAAATGGTTTGCCATCAAGGACAACACTCTGCATCATATTGCCAACAATCTCCCCCTTTGGACTTGATGGCGACCACGATGGTGTTTGAACACAACAGATAGATACATTAAGCATAATGATATTCTCCCCTATTCAAACACCATGTCACTCTCCCCCTTTGACATCAAGGGCAAAGGGCAGATCAAAACCAACACAAGGTTGTTTTCTCCTCATGTAGATAGAAGAGCGCTGTAGATATGATGTGTACTAAAGTTACCATGCTCCCCCTGAGTTCATGCTGAATCTTCAAACATATTTTTAATGAAGTACATGACTCTATGACCTTCCTATCACCAAGGAATCATACTTACATCAAAGATCCAACCAAGTGGATTTACATATGAGACTCAAATACTCAACCAAGTGGGTTTACACAATTTGACTCAACTACCCAACCAAGAGGGTTTACACATTTGATCAAGTCGTTACATGACTGAATATTACAATTTTACGTCATAGGTCTCAACATGACCTTTTCATCAAATTACAAATATGACTTTTTATGACCAGCACCAGAAAGACCTCAAAAGAGAGATCATATTTCAGAATCATCATAATGCCAACAATGCATTATGCTCAGCAAGGCTAATGCTTCCCCTGAAAATGTGCATCCAAGCATCCTTTCCATATGATCAAGGCTCCTCCTTAGCTTGTGCAACCTGAAATTCTTTCAACAGCAAGTTATCAGCAACAATCTCTGCATGATCTATCCTTATCTTTGAATCATAAGACTTCCATCTCATCCATGTGTGAAAACAAAGAATACTCTTCAGCAAAAAGCAAACAGGGCTCATCCATAATCTCATCATAAGAAACCATGTATCATGTCATCATCATTTAGAACTGAGAAATAAGTTGATATAGTGCCAATAATACAATCATTAGCAATCAGACTGATGCTCCCCCTGCACCTGTGCTCCTGATCTTTAGCTGTCATACTATTTTTCTTGTCATAACTGCATATGCATCTGTCTCCACTAGAACTCGCATGTATACATGAATTTATTTCACAGAACCCGCGTATGGAAAGTGAAACATTGAAAACTTCACATTCCTTCATCTCCCCCTGAGTTTGGACCACCTGTACCTGTCTTCTTCACATTAGATGTACTGTCAAAAATAAACATAACCAGAATTATCAAAACCATCATGGGAATCACCATACATCGCTCCCCCTGTGACGATACATTACTAATCCCTATAATATATCTCACATCACTTCTGAAGTCATTAAGAGAAGTAGGATTTAGAAGCGGATGACTGCAGCAGGGTCAATATTCCCTACGTTTCTGACCGGTCCTCCTTCCTTTTCCAGCTTTTCTTGAAGCTTCTTATTATGTGCTGGAAATTATCCAATTTCTCAAATCTGTTCATCCTGCACTCCTTTTCCACATGTCCATACTTGTTACAAGCATAAAATTTTATGTGACCAGAAAAGTAAGCATAAGGATCATAATGTGTTCTTCTATTGCAATTAGCTGCTTTATGACCAAACTTGCTGCATGAAAAACAATATCCCTTAAAGAAACCAGAGTACCTTTCTGTATAGAAACTGTTTGTTTGTGACTGAAACAATCTGCTTCTGCAATTTTCTGCAACATGCCCATAATTATGAAATTTAAAGCATTCATCATTATTGAATGATTTCCTTTGAGTGTTCATGATTGTCGGTTGACCATTTGTTTCTTCCAACACTTCAGGTTTTGCATTGATATCTTTTGAATCTTTAGCACTTCCTTGTGAACTAGATTCTCCTTTAACAGTTTCATGAAAACCAAGACCAAGTTTAATAGCAGGAGATCTTTGATTACTAAAAAGATTATCTAGAATCTTAGTACTATCTTGAAACCTCAAGAGTTTATCCTTTTCTTCTAATTTACCTTTGAGAATATTTACCTCAACCTCCAATTTTTATTATTGCTTCTTCATGCTTTCTTCGACCCTTTTTCCTTCTTCTAATTGATCATTCAATTTTAAAATTTCTTCCTTCAACCAATTTTCTTGTTCTTCATATGTTTGTAACAGCTCTTAATTCTTCTTATTTGATTTTTCCAGATCTTCTTTGAGAGAGATGATTTCTTATTCAAGTCCTTCCTTTTCAAATGATAGGGGTTCTTCATTCTTCTTATTTGATTTTTCTAGATCTTCTTTGAGAGAGATGATTTCTGCTTCAAGTCTTTCACTTTGATTGGTTGCATAAACATACAACTTTTGATACTTGTCTATCTGTCCATTCATCATTTCTTTCTTTTCATTCATTCTAGAGATCATATCTTTGTAGATAGATTCTCTCTTATGAAATTGATTCCAAGCATTGCTTGCATCATTGATCTTGAGATTTGCTTCTAGACTTATACTGTTACTTTCACTATCTTCACCATTGCATGCACGAGAAGGTGAATCACAAGAACAACAATCAATACTTGTTTCCTCTTCTTCATTTTCTGCTGCACATGTTTTCTTAGGTATCTCCTTTTGAGTAGCCTTCTTCTTTTGCTTCCTTGCCATGAGCACTTTCAAATCTTGGTTAGAATTTTCTTCATCCTCATCATTATCTTCATTTGTATAATAACTCTTTCTCTTTTCAAATTGTTTCCCTTTATCATGATTTTCTTCATAAGGACATTTAGCAGCATAATGACCAATTCTCCCACAAGTAAAACACTTGAAGGGTAGCTTACCTTTGAATCTTCCAGTATCTGGTTGGAGTCTTCTTACAAAATTTGCTTCTTCTTCTTCTGATATATAACTTGATTCCTTGACAACTTCCTTTTCTTTTCCTTTTGCACACGCCTTAAAAGCATCTTCTTTGATTTGAGAGGGACCTCCTTGTCTCGTTTCATAAGCAGTTAGAATACCATGTAGTTGAACAATAGTAAGAGTTTGCAGATCTTGCCTTTCTTCAATAGCTGACACTTTTGACTCCAATTTTGAAGTTAAATATCTTAAGACCTTTTCCACCAGAGTAGTATCGGTTATGGTTTCACCCAAACTTCTCATACGATTTACAATATCATCTAGACATAAAAAGAAACTCGCAATACTCTCATCACTATGCATCCTTAAATTTTCATATTCAATTCAGAGATTTTGGAGTTTTTCACTTTTTACCTTTGTATCTCCTTCATAGCTCAGAATGATTTTGTCCCATATTACTTTTGATGAATTTAGCTGCATCACTTTAGAAAATTATGGTTCAGACATGCTTCCTAATAAGACATTGACAGCTTTGGCATTGATTTCATATTTCTTCCTTTCAACTGCATTAGTAGGAATACTTGCCGGACACTGATAGCCTTCTTCCACGATTTCCCATACTTCTGCACCAAGAATTTGCAGATATGCTTTTGTTCGTATCTTCTAGAATAACAGATTATTTCCATTGAATAGAGGTGGCCTTATAGACATTACCCCTTCATGACTTCCCATTGCGACGGATCTCCTTCAACCGATCAAGCTTCTGCAGAAGGACCTCCTCTGATACCAATTGTTGGGAAAAATACTGAGAGGGGGGGGTGAATCAGTATTTAGGACTTACTCAAAAAATTTTACTTTTTATTACTTCAAAACACATACACGACTTTCCTGAAACCAACTCGCGGATATACTTAATAAAACATGTGTATGTCCAACAATCTTATTATGCAGATAATTATTCACTTATATCATTCCATCATTCATTCATTAGATGTTCAATAACTAGTAAGCATGTGCAGTAATAACAGAATAAACCATCACACATAAGAAACACACATGAACACCAGGATTTTAGGTGGAAACCCAAGTCGGGAGAAAACCACCGCTGCCGTTGTCTCAGCCTTCAATATTTTATTATAGAGAAAACATCTTACAACCATGTACTGGCGCAGACTCATACCAGCACGCAGGCACCCACCTGCAGAAGGGTACAACCTTCTCTCGTTTACCAGCCTCTCTTGGAAGGGAGCTACAACCCCCTACTCTCGTTTACTAGCCTCACCTGGAAGGGAGCTATAACCCTCAGCACCACCATGGACCACGTTTCATCATTTTTCACACTGGACCCACTCCACACATTTAAGCTCAATCACACATCAAACTGAAACTTATACCCTTATCAATTCATTCAATGAATCATCAACCAATCAATCAACAACTTGATCTTTTCTCAACATAATCAGCAACATAATCAATATTCAGAAAACCTAGATCTATATGAATACATCAAAGACATATAGCAGTAATATAGCAGAACAGATCAGACATTTCGTACCACATACTTCACGAAACCCTAGTTTTCATACGCGCTTTCCTTTCACTGATCCTGTGTATATACGTGCTTTAATGAATACCAACCCGCGTATACATCTGCACACATTTCAGAGCTGATTTCAATTCCCATACGCGCTTTAGCTGAATACAAGCCACGTATATACACGCTTTATCCTCAACGAACCTGCGTATAGATCTTCAGACATTTTAGGGCAGTGCAGCTCTCCAAAACAGATAAATAGCTCAGATCTTAATTCTTTACTTCAGCACAGATTCACTAGATCACAGATCTAATCATTCCATAAACAGATCGAGAAGATACATATACAGTTCAGTTCTAGAGATCCCTCTTCAACATTTTCTTCATAGGTGCATCATAGATTCAGATCTATCATCAAAATGTTACCCTTTCCATTCAGACATACTTCAAAGTGAAGTATACATTCAAACCCAGACTCATGCACATCCATTGCACAATGAATTTCTTCTCCTTAAATAGATCTAGACTTCGACAATACCATGAGCCAAAACCACACAAATTCCGATGGTATTCCTAGACGGGATCACATAGAAAATCAAGCGCTCAATAAAATGGGTCAATCCCATGGTAGTAACCCCTGGTTTTATTCTTTTAGAGCGTAATTGAGCATACACGACTTGGAACGTACTTTTCCGCGTGCATACGCTACTTCTCTTAAACAAACCCGCATATGCTTTGTGACACACACTTTTCATCATTGTTTTGGCCCTTACTGATATTTCTTTCTTTGGTACTTCTGAGATATTTGTAGAACATCAGATTTACATCATTAATAAACTCATCAAGCATCAAGAACAACTTCATTAAGTAGGTTTCCATCATCTTCATCAAATGGGTTGCCATCAAGGACAACACTCTGCATCATATTGCCAACAATAGAAAAGAACATATAAAAAATCCAATTAGCCTAAGGAAAAAATTGGGAGATCCTCTAAGAAAAAACCAACCTATGTAGAGATGAAGGCATACCTTGAACTTATATAACTGGGGCATGTGCATAATTGGGTTATGACTAGAATGCACATAGCAGCCTTGGAGTTATTTTGTCAAAATGCAAATGGGAGAGGATGGGTTCGTTTCCCATAAATTTATGTTGGCATATGTTGTCCTTGATGGAAACCTACTTGATGAAATAAGACTGGCGATATGATGCAATGTGTTGTCCTTGATGGCAACTTATTTGATGAAGTTGTTCTTGATGAGTTGCCTATGATAAACAACCTATGTGTTAAATATGTAAGGATGATGTATCTATGTGTTAAAAGGAAGGAAGATGTATCTATAGATCAGCTCAGAAGGAACAGAAGAAAGGAAGTGATAGAAAAATGATAAATATGATGTGTCACAAAGCATACGCAGGTTTGTTAAGGCGAAGTAGCGTATGCACGCAGAAAAGTACATGCCAAGTCCCGTATGCCCTTTTGCGCTCCAAATTTAGAATACCAAGGGGTGTTACCATGGTATTGACCCATTGTATTGAGGACTTGATTATCTATTTGGTCCTGTCCAGGAATACCATCGGAATTGGTGTGGTTTTGACTCATGGTATTGATAAAGGCTAAACCTATATAAGGAGAAGAAGATCATTGTGCAAGGTTGTGCATGTGTCTGGGTATTGAATGAATACTTCACTTTGAAGTATATCTGCATGATTGAAATTTGTTCTTGATTGATAAATATGAATCTATGATGCACCCATGGATGTTTCTAAATCCTTAGACCTGATGATGATGAATCTCTAAGATGATTTGCAGAAGAAGAACTGGTGAAGATCTGGCATAAAGTCTGCTGAAGGTAATGAAGAAATATGGGTAAGATTATAGATCTGGTCTGTTTTGCAAAGCTTTCATTTACAGATCTATACGCGAGTTTGTTGTGGAAAAAGCGCGTGTATACGCGGATCTGATCTGATAAAAGCGCGTATGGGAAGTTAGGGTTTACTGAAAATGCACAGATGTATACGCGGGTTAGTCTAATGCAAAGTGCGTGTATACGCAGGTCTGTTTTAATAAAAGCGCGTATGGAATTTGAACTAAAGGTTGCTCATGGTTGAATGTGTTTCTTCATATCTATTCTAAAGTCTGGGTAATCTCTGATATTCTGGTTACAGTGGTTTCACTGTTCTGTTTGAAGCATTGGGAAAAGTATGTTTGTTGAAAAATGAAAGGTTGAGTTGAAGCTGTTTGATCCAGTTTCAAAATTGATGAAACGTGGTCTGCAGTGGTGCTGAGGGTCAAAGCCTTCAGTAAGGGGGTAGTGGATCCCTTCGAGTGATAGCTGGTAAATGAGAGCAGGGGGTAGTAGCTCCCTTCCAGGAAAGACTGGTAAACAAGATCAGGGGGTTGTAGCTCCCTTCCAGGAGAGGCTGGTAAATGAGAGAAGGTTGTAGCCTTCTGCAGGTGGGTGCCTGCGTGCTGGTATGAGTTTGTGCTAGTACACAATTGTAATATGTTTTCTTTATAATAAATATTGAAGTCTGAGACGACGACAGCGGTGGTTTTCTCCCGAATTGGGTTTTCACCTAAAATCCTGGTGTTCATGTGTGATGCTTATGTGTGCTGATTTATTATGTTCTTATTGTACATTTTTATTGCTTACTAACATCTAATAAGTGAATGATGCAATAATCTAAGATAAGAATTATCTGCATAATAAGATATCTGAGCATACGCGAGTTTCCTTAAGGATATTCACGTATATACGCTAGTTTTGTTCTGTAAAGTAGCGTATGTGTTTTTTAGAAAAGAAAATTAAAAAGTTGATTGAGAAATCAAGATACTGATTCACCCCCCCTCTCAGTATCTTTCCCAACAATTGGTATCAGAGCAGGTCCTTCTGAAAAAGCTTAGCCGCTAGAAGGAAGATCAAGCAAGATGAGCAATCAAGATGGAATAGCATCTATCAAGCCTCCCCTCTTTAATGGAAGCAATTTAATCTTCTGGAAAACAAGGATGAGATCCTATCTTCAGTCTATGGGAATAGATGTATGGGCCATTGTTCAAAAAGGATATCAATATCCAGCTACAATACCAACAGATCTGACTGAAAAGAAGAATTATGAATCAAATGCAAAGGCGGTCAATGCTATAATGGGAAATCTGACTGAATCTGAATTTGTCAAAGTTATGCAGCTAAATACATCAAAGGAAATGTGGGACAAAATCATTCTAAGTTATGAAGGTGATGCAAAGGTAAAAAGTGCAAAACTCCAAACTCTCAGAATTGAATATGAAAATTTGATGATGCATAATGATGAGAGTATTGTCAGTTTCTTTTTACGTCTTGATGATGTTGTAAATCGTATGAGAAATCTGGGAGAAACAATAACCGAATCTACTTTGGTTGAGAAAATTTTAAGATCTCTAACGACAAAATTTGAGTCAAAAGTTTCTACTCTTGAAGAAAAACAGGATCTTCAAAATCTTACTGTGGTGCAACTTCATGGGATACTAACTGCATATGAAATGAGAAGAGGAGGACCATCTGAAGTCAAAGAAGCCATCTTTAGAGCTTCTACAAAAGGGAAAGAAGTGCAAGAAGCAGAAGGATCAGGATATATCTCAGAAGAAGATGAGATAAATTTTGTAAAGAAACTTCAACTTGGCACAGGACGGTTCAGAGGTAAGCTTCCTTTCAAATGTTTTGATTATGGAAGAGTTGGTCATTATGCTGCTAAGTGTCCTTATAAAGAAATATCTGCAAAAGGGAAAGAAGTAGCAAGAAGGAATAAGAACCGGTCTGGCACTAGAAAAAGTTACTATACTCATGAAGATAGTGATGGGTTATCTGATAGTGAGGAAGAATTTGAACAATATCTTAGACTTCTCATGGCATTTGAATCTAGAGAAGAAAATGATACTTTTGTGGATGCTCTAGAGGACAATGATTTTCTTGAAGAAAACAATCAACTCAAAATACACTTAGAAGAATGTAAAATACTCTTAGAAGAAAGGAAAATAACCATAGAGACTATGAAAAGGAAGTTTGAAGAAGCAAAGAAACACATTGAGAAATTAGAATGTGAAGTGGTAAGTCTAAGAAAATATTTTGAGGAAGAAAAGACTCTGAATCTTAGATTTACTAAAGGATCAGAAACCTTAAATGAGATTATCAAGGTACAATGCTCTCATCTTGTAAAGACAGGTCTTGGATATACCGGGGAATCTTCTTAGGCTTCAGCACCAAATTATCTAAAAGCAGTTACAGCTTGGTTTACAAAATTCTGCCACTCAGCAAGGGAATAAAGAATCTTTACAGGTAAAGCATGATCATCTCAATTCAAAGAACACTAACAAGAATATCTTTCAAAGAAACACCAATCAACAGGTAAATTCAAGTAGAATATTTCATGATCGTAGAAATTTCTTCTTCAATGGACAATGTTTCTCATGTCACAATTTTGGTCACAAAGTTGTTCAATGTGTTGCATATAAAACCATCATGACAAGAGAAGCGAGAAAGAAAAGGATTGATATTGAAACAAAGAAGAATACCTATAACAATTTTTCTCCTCTTATAAATGAAGTTGAATGTGCTTATTGCAATAACTTTGGGCATGAAGAATCTGAATGTAGGAGCAAAGTTTGGCCAAAAGAGCATTTTTCTTCAAGTTCCAAAGTATGGAAAAAGAAAGATTTACAGGTTGAAAATTGTGGCATAGCGTTATTTGCAGAAGGAGAAGAAAATCAATGGTACATTGATAGCGGATGCTCAAGACACATGACAGGTGACAAAACCAAACTTCATGCATATAATACATTAGAAAAGGAAAAGAAAGTTACTTTTGGAAATGATACTCCTGCTGTAATTAAAGGAAAAGGGTCTGTGTTTCTAAAAGATAAGGTGAAAGCTAATGATGTCATGTATGTGGATGGATTAAGGCATAACTTGTTAAGTGTAAGTCAAATGTGTGATCAAGGAATTGAAGTTGTCTTTAGTTCAAAAGAATGTGTGGTTCATGATCTTGATATAGGTAAAACAATCATAAAAGGAAAAAGAACTCCAAGCAACCTATATGTATTGAAGAACTGCAAAGAACAATGTTGCTTGAGTAAATCTTCAGAAAACTGGCTATGGCATAGAATTTTGGGACATCTAAGCTTCTCTCAAATCAACAAATCAAGTAGACTTAATGTTGTTTGTGGTCTTCCCAATATTACTCTACCTGAAAGTATCATATGCAAATCTTGCCAATTCGGCAAGCAGACCAGAGTGCAATTTAATGCCAAGGAAGGATCATCAAGTAGGCCTCTTGAACTCATTCATATTGACATATGTGGACCTATGAGGAAAAATTCATCTCGTGGTGAACAATACTATATCTTATTTATTGATGATTTCTCTAGAATGTGTTGGATTGGGTTGTTGAAGCACAAAGATGAAGCATTTGAGAAATTTCAGATCTTCAAGGCGCTGGTTGAAAATGAAGTAGATCTAAAACTCAAATGTCTTAGATCTGATCGAGGAGGAGAATATACTTCAAATGAATTTCTTGGATTTTGTGAACAACATGGCATAAAAAGACAATTTTATGTAGCTGGAACTCCACAACAAAATGGCGTAGCAGAAAGAATGAATAGAACAGTTCAACAAATGGCTAGAGCTATGCTTGATGATTCTGGAACACCTGACACATTTTGGGGAGAAGCAGCACATACAGCGATAAACATTCTCAACAAGGCACATGTTCGTGTAAATAGTGACAAAACTCCATATGAACTCTGGTATGGTAATTCTCCATCTGTGAAGCATTTTAGAGTTTTTTGAAGTAAATGCTTTATCAAAAATAATGATGAAAAACTTGGCAAGTTTGAACCTAGAGCAGATGAAGGAATACTTCTTGGTTACTCCTCTACGAGTAGAGCATATAAATTTTACAATAAAAGACTTCGGAAGATTGTTGAATGTATTGATGTTGTTATTGATGAGTCTCCTGCAGCCCCAAAGGAAGAAAAACAGATAACAAATGAAGACGATGGTGACTTATGTCCTTCTAGATCAAATAGAAATGATATAGACAGTGAAACCAATGAAGAACCTAAAGATGATTTGTCTGAAAAGGCTCCATCCAGATATGTTCAAAAGAATCATCCAGAATCTCGAATTTTGGGAGATAAGGGATCAGGTGTACAAACAAGAAGGACTCTTGTGGGATTTTCTAGCTATCTGGAATTTCTATCTACTATTGAACCTCACAATGTCAATCAAGCTAGCA
The DNA here is from genome assembly GCA_034641835.2 of Pinus albicaulis. Taxonomy (NCBI): domain Eukaryota; kingdom Viridiplantae; phylum Streptophyta; class Pinopsida; order Pinales; family Pinaceae; genus Pinus; species Pinus albicaulis. Next base: position 573,935,221 of record CM076577.1, read on the forward strand.
AAGATGAATGTTGGGTTCAAGCCATGAATGAAGAGCTTGATCAAACTGAAAAGAATCACACTTGGGAATTAGTACCAAGACCTCATAACAAAAAATTCATTGGAACTAAATGGATATTCAAAAACAAGTTAAATGAGAATGGGGATGTTGTAAGAAACAAGGCTAGACTTGTTTGCAAGGGGTATACTCAACAAGAAGGTATAGACTTTGAAGACACTTTTGATCCTGTAGCTAGAATTGAAGCCATAAAAATGTTTCTTGCCTTTTCAAGCTTTCAACAAATCAAATGCATTTCTCAATGGTGATCTAGAAGAAGAAGTTTATATAGAACAACCAGAAGGATTCAATTTGGGAAATGATGAAAATCTTGTTTGTAGACTTAAAAAGGCTCTATATGGTCTCAAACAAGCTCCAAGGGCATGGTATTATCGTCTTGACAAATATCTTGACCAACAACGATTTTCAAAGGGGTCTGCTGATAGCAACTTATACACAAAAATTGAAAATGATAAACTTTTGATTGTGGTTGTATATGTTGATGATATCATTTTTGGAAGTAATGAAGAATCTATGAGTCAGAAATTTGCTGCTGTCATGCAGCGAGAATTTGAAATGTCTTTACTTGGGGAACTAACATTCTTTCTTGGTTTGCAAGTGCATCAAACTACTGATTGTATATTCTTATCACAGGCAAAATACCTTAAGCAAATTCTGAAGAAGTATGGCATGGAAGAATGAAAACCTGTAAGTACACCAATGATAACCAGATGTAATATCAGTTCTCATGATGATTCCCCCATGGTGAATCAACCAGAATACAGATCTATGATAGGAAGTCTACTTTATATCACTGGGACTAGACCAGACATTATGCACGTTGTTGGGATTGTTGGACGATTCCAAGCTAATCCAAAAGAGTCTCATCTTCAGGTTGTCAAAAGAATATTCAAATATCTACAAGGAACTCAAGACTTTGGACTATGGTATCCAAAGAATGTCGATCTTACTCTTCATGCTTACACTAATGCAGATTGGGCTGGAAATGTTGATGATCGGAAAAGCACTAGTGGTGGAGCATTCTATATGGGGCCCCGGTTAGTATCTTGGTTCAGCAAGAAGCAAAACTCTATTGCCCTATCTACAGAAGAAGCAGAATATGTGGCTTCCGCATCATGTTGCACACAACTTATTTGGATGATGCAAACCTTACAAGACCTTCAAATGAAGTGCACACCTCTTGTCTCCATTATGTGTGATAATACAAGTGCCATCAGTATTTCAAAGAATCCTGTTATGCATTCCAAGACCAAGCACATTCCCATCAAGTATCACTTCTTACGTGAACAAGTGATTGAACAAAAGGTGAAGTTGGAGTATGTTCCCTCCAAAGAACAAGTTGTTGATATATTTACCAAACCTCTTCCCAGGGAAGCGTTCGAATATCTCAGACAAAAGCTGGGAGTAGTCTTTGCCTTGCAGAAAATCGAAACTGCTTAAAATCAGAATATTAAATTGGATACGTGGGTTTCCTGAATGAAAGTCGCGTATATATGCAAGTTTATGCAAAGAAAACCACGTATGGTTAGTTGCTGACAATTTTTACTTAGGGTCAGCATTCTTCAGCATAGCTGTAGTGCTGTTTGGTATCTCTGATGTTGTTTGGTATCTATGGTGGTGTTCCAGTTTTCATAATTATGTTTCTTTCTCTGATGTCTCTTGATAAATATGCCTTGATGATTTTCTGTTGAAAGTGTTCAGGATGCACAAGCTAAGGGGGAGCACTGGTCATGTGGAAAGGATACATTGGATGCACAGTTTTAGGGGGAGCATTAGCATTGCTGAATGTAATGCATTGATTTATGATGGTTTTGAAATATGATCTCTCTTGAGGTCTTTTTGGTCTTGGTTATAAAAATTCATAATTGTAATTTGATGAAAAGGTTATGTTGAGACCTATGATGTAAATTGTAATATTCAGTCTTGTAAAGGGCTTGTTCAAATTTGTAAACCCACTTGGTTGGGTACTTGTGTCACATATGTAAATCCCCTTGGTTGGATCATTGATGTAATTATGAATCCTTGGTGATAGGAAAGGTCATAGAGTCATGTAATTCATTGGATATTATGTTGAAGACTCAGAATGAACTCAGAGGGAGCATGGTAACTTCAATGCACATCAAATCTACAGAGCTCTTCTTTCTACATGAGGAGAAAAACATTGTCTTGGCTTTGATCCGCCCTTTGCCTTTGATGTCAAAGGGGGAGAGTAGCATGGTGTTTGAATAGGGGGAGAATATCATGGTGTTTGCATAATGGTTATAATCAATGTATCTATTTGTTGTTGTGGTGATCAAACACCATCATGGTTGCCATCAAGTCCAAAGGGGGAGATTGTTGGCATATGTTGTCCTTCATGGCAACCTACTTGATGAAATAAGACTGTTGGTGATATGATGCAATGTGTTGTCCTTGATGGCAACCTATTTTATGAAGTTTTTCTTGATGATTTGCCTATGATAAGCAACCTATGTGTTAAATATGTAAGGATGATGTATTTGTGTGTTAAAAGGAAGGATGATGTATCTACAGATCAGCTCAGAAGGAACAGAAGAAAGGAAGTGATAGAAAAATGATAAATATGATGTGTCACAAAGCATACGCGGGTTTGTTAAGGAAAAGTAGCGTATGCACGCAGAAAAGTACGTGCCAAGTCCCGTATGCCCTTTTGCGCTCCAAATTTAGAATACCAAGGGGTGTTACCATGGTATTGACCCATTGTATTGAGCGCTTGATTATCTATTTGGTCTCGTCCAGGAATACCATCGGAAGTGGTGTGGTTTTGACTCATGGTATTGATAAAGGCTAAACCTATATAAGGAGAAGAAGATCATTGTGCAAGGGTGTGCATGTGTCTGGGTATTGAATGAATACTTCACTTTGAAGTATATCTGCATGATTGAAATTTTCTCTTGATTGATAAATATGAATCTATGATGCACCCATGGATGTTTCTAAATCCTTAGATCTGATGATGATGAATCTCTAAGATGATCTGTAGAAGAAGAACTGGTGAAGATCTGGCGCAAAGTCTGCTGAAGGTAATGAAGAAATCTGGGTAAGCTTATAGATCTGGTTTGTTTTGCAAAGCTTTCATTTACAGATCTATATGCGAGTTTGTTGTGGAAAAAGCGCGTGTATACACGGATCTGACCTGATAAAAGCACGTATGGGAAGTTAGGTTTTACTGAAAATGCATAGATGTATACGCGGGTTAGTCTAATGCAAACCGCGTGTATACGCGGGTTTGTTTAAATAAAAGCGCGTATGGAACTTGAACTAAAGGTTGCTCATGGTTGAATGTGTTTCTGCATATCTATTCTGAATTCTGGGTAATCTCTGATATTCTGGTTACAGTGGTTTCACTGTTTTGTTTGAAGCATTGGGAAAAGTATGTTTGTTGAAAAATGAAAGTTTGATTTGAAGCTATTTGATCCAGTTTGAAAATTGATGAAACGTGGTCTGCAGTGGTGCTGAGGGTCAAAGCCTTCAGTAAGGGGGTAGTGGCTCCCTTCCAGTGATAGCTGGTAAACGAGAGCAAGGGGTAGTAGCTCCCTTCCAGGAAAGGCTGGTAAACAAGAGCAGGGGGTTGTAGCTCTCTTCCAGGAGAGGCTGGTAAATGAGAGAAGGTTGTAGCCTTCTGTAGGTGGGTGCTTGCATGCTGGTATGAGTCTGTGCCATTACACAGTTGTAAGATGTTTTCTTTATAATAAATATTGAAGACTCAGACGACGGTAGCGGTGGTTTTCTCCCGAATTGGGTTTCCACCTAAAATCCTAGTGTTCATGTGTGATGCTTATGTGTGATGATTTATTCTGTTCTTACTGTACATTTTTACTGCTTACTAACATCTAATAAGTGAATGATGCAATAATCTAAGATAAGAATTATCTGCATAATAAGAGATCTGAGCATACGCGAGTTTCCTTAAGGATATCCGCGTATATACACTAGTTTTGTTCTGTAAAGTAGCATATGGGTTTTTGAGAAAATAAAAGTAAAAAGTTGATTGACAAATCAAGATACTGATTCACCCCGCCTCTCAGTATCTTTCCCAACAATTTACTCTTGCACCTGTGGAGAATCCTTTACACACTAGATTTTTACAACGGAATGTAGACCCAAAACTTGCAACAAATTCCACATGAAACCATCACTAAGGGAAAATTATGGGGCCTAGAAACTGTCCATTTTGGAATGATTTCTATTATTTAGCATTAGTGAGAAAATCATAATATCTAACTTTCAATACGGGGGCTTGTCATATTAATACAATATTGGAGAAGAATGGAGGAGGAATCATAAAATTGTATAGATTTTAGGTGGAAAAAATGGGGAAGGTTGCAAGAAGTATGTATCCTAGGTGATTCATTGAAGAGGAGTAATATTTTTCACTAATATTGGGAAAACAAAGTCTTTAGAATCATAACAATGGTTTTGGACACAAGTTATTTGGTGGATTTGATAAAGGAAGTGGCACAGAACATCGAAAATGTAATCATTCCAACATCTGTTGTAATGGCTTTTACTCTTTACACGTATCAGAGTTAAAATTTTCCCAGCAGTTGACATGTCTTTGAGAGAAAATTTTCATATCTTGGAGCAAGAATGCATTGCTATAAAGTTCAAGATAAGATAGGGAAGTATAAATCAGTCAAAAGTGATAGATCTTAATCCTCTAACATGTTTCTAGAAACCTTTTACAAAATAGGATGCTGATGATATAATTGCATTGTCCCTTTTTTTGGAAAATGGATTGTCTTTCAATCTAGACTTCGCTTTGTACATTTATGACATGGTGAAAGCAATTGTAGCATTTGAACTAGGGTATAAATCTCCTATGACTGAAAAACTATAAATTACATTGCAGGTTAAGGAGAATGGAAGAATAGATAAATATTTACCACCAACACGTGGGTATTGGCCTCATGGGTTGTACAATTCTTTGTATTTATTGTTAAACTAATACAAGTAGATGAAATATTCTTCATGTTATTGAATCAAGTCCCAAAAGAGTGGCGTTTATAAGAGCAGTTAACACAAATAAAGAAGAGAAGACTGAGGAATTTATTTCAAATTAATTGAGGACTGCATTCTTATAATTTGGGCCAACAAATGGAGTGAAAATAGTAATAAATGCATTGTTTCTATGCAAAATGGATGGAACACTCATCCAAATTTAGTTCCCTGAAGTATTCTGGACACCATGTATTTCACATTCATTGGTTTTGTTGTTGGAGGGAATTGTTGAACCTATTATTTGTGTGCTAGAGGAATACAACAATATATACTTAATAACCATGCTAAGGATGTTACTATTACCCAACCAATTTGGAAAGTCTAAAACCATATAAAATTAGTTTTTTTCCAACTTCATTTTAGTTAGAGGGACTGCTGAAATGGAGAGAGCTTTACAACAAATGATTGTAAATGATGACATGGATCAATGGAAGGTTTCATATTCATAATATAGTTCTAGTTTAGAAGCTGCAATCATAGGGCATTTTGAATAAATATTCCATCAATGAAAAGCTTCAACCAGATAAGGAGCATGTCAAGGGAAAGTTGCTATCAGCTAAGATTGAGCCCACTGATAAGGAAGTGATGCAACATGCTATGGTGTTTCATGCATTTCAAGATGTAAATTTGCATACTATTTTGAAATTATAACAAGAAGACGTGGTAGAAACAAGTAAGGATATGTCCACTCTAGCCTACAAATTCTGCATCATTCCCTATTGGAAATTTGTCAATGGCTACAGAATTTTCATGTTTTCTATGATGTTAAATATTGAATAAATTTGGGCAGCACTTGCATGATCATGAATTTCTGGCTCCAACAAGTTCTATTCAGTTAACAAACACAACTTCAGAAGAATGAGAATGTCTTGATTGTTGGTAGTGAACCTCCAAAATGCAGTAGAAATTTGTTCTGTGTTTTGGATTTTCTGACAGGGTGTAGAAAAAATATCAGACGTGGGAAGCATTTCATGGTTCCACAATATTCATGATCATCCTTTTCATATATGCATTAATAAAGCCTTTAGTTTCCCATCGCCTTTTACAAATATAATGTATGACATCATTGGGTTTCAAGTACCCAAATTGCACTTTCAGACCTATTTACAAGTACCACTTGAGAATGTAGTATATGTTATCCAAATAGATCCATAATTGGCAAAGGATTTCTTTAGCATTTCTCTGTTGGAAAAAAGGAGGCCCGTCAAAATATACAAAAACTTTATGAAGAAAGAAATGTGTCCCATCAAAATTACATATTTTATGAAGAAAGAAATGTGCCTCATGAAATAATTTTTAATTATTTCAATTTTGGAGAAATATGCTCCATCAATCAATTTGAACTTAAAAAAAAATATGCTTTTTGAAATTGTTGATAAATATGTTCATAAGATTGTTAAATTATTTAAAAAATATATACATTTTTTAAATTATTTTAATAAAGTACATGAATTGTCGAGAAATGTGCTTTATTAAAATGTTTGAGACAATAAATTATGTATAAATAGGTTTTGTTTTGTTTCAATTTTTTTCTTTTAAATGAAATGGCAAGATTTTTAATTAAAAAAAGAGTTGGTAAAAAGGCCATAATAGTCAAGCTGGTTTTGTTTTGCTTCATGTTTTGCATTTTTTTTTGTTCTTTCATTACAAGGCTTCGTTATTATACACTTCCATAAAAAGTTCTTATGATGAGTTGGTTTTGTTTTGTTTAGTGTTTTTCATTTTTTTTCTATTTTCATAGGTTTTACTGGCTTCACTAAATACTTAAAAAAATAAAAACTCCTAAGAACATAGAGTATTAACTAGATGACCAATTTTTTGATATTGTGTTCAATTGACATAGAAATTTGTCAATGGCTATAGAATTTTCATGTTTTCTACAATGTTAAATATTAAATACATTTGGGCAGAACATGTATGATCATGAATTTATGGCTCCAAGAAGTTATAGTCAGTTAACAAACACACCTTCATATGCACAAGAATTTCTTTATTGCTCGCAATGAACATCCAAAATGCAGTTGAAATTTGTTAAGTGTTTTGGATTTTCCGACAGGGTGTAGAAAAAATATAAAATGTGAGAAGTATTTCATGGTTCCACAATATTCATGATAATCCTTTTCAGATATGAATTAATAAAGCATTTAGTGGCCCATCCCCTTTTATACATACATTGAATGACATCAATGGGTTTCATGTACCCAAATTTCACTTTTAGATCTATTTACAAGTACCACTTGATAATTTAGTATTTGCTATCCAAATAGATCCATAATTGGCGAAGGCTTCCCTTAGCGTTGATCTGTTGGAAAAAGGGAGGGTTGCTTCTAAAGGAGACGAGGTTGTGTTTAAGATCTGAGAGGATTCCATGTAAATACAAGGACATCTCCTTATGCCCTATGGTTATGACCCTGAACACATCTAGGCATGTATGAAAAACTACTACTAGAAAATAATGAATCTAATCTTGAATTTGGGGGTTCATTTACTATTAATTAAGCTCAACCAGTACATCAAAAATATATTTTGAAAGAAAATAAATACCTAGAGTTGTGAATACATGTTTAAACTATTTGTACTTCACATGACCTGGCCCAAGATGCACTCCTTAGGAAGACTACTAAGATAATTTGATTTTAGTTTCCCAATTCTACTTGTGAAGGGAAGTCATATGCTCCTCTTGAAGAGTCTAATAATATAAAGGGATATGGAGCATCCCACTTGTGCTGGTTCCTTATAAGTGAGGCCACGAGTCAAAGTAGTCTTATGAGAGGTGAGGTTATATCCTTCCATTTCTCTTGCAAATATGATTTTGTACGATAGAAAAGAGGGTCTCTGAATACAAAAAACAGGTGTAATATCCTCCGAGAGTCCTCTAACGAAGAAACATAATATAAGATCATCTCAGATTTAAGGAACATGAACATAAAGTTCCCTACAATGGTTTATGATGTTTGTCCAAACAAATCCCCAGGTCTCTACTAATACCCTGGACGAGGTGAAGACCATCCTTATAGTTGTGTTCTAGATGCTAGACTGTTTTCGCCCTCCTTGAAGATTATCGCATGCCTATTATGCTAATCAAAAGCTGTAAAGAGTGTGAGGTAGCATAGGGTATAGAGTGTGTGGAGTTTCCGAGATTGTGAAGTCATATTGCACATAATGTGAAACCATGACCATGACGTTGTTGTGTAAAAATTATGTAGGCACAAAAGTATTTGGAGAATTTGCAGCTCGTCTTGTTAATTTCTTGAAAACATTTGAAAAATTATATTGGTCCTCTAAGTTAAGTAGAACATAAAACATACTTTGTACTAGCCTACTACTGAATCAACGGGATCAACCACATAATTAAAATAGTATGTTGAGGTTTCTAGAAAATTCTCTACTATCCCCTGTGATTCGCCTACTTACTATGGCATGGAAGAAAAAAAAAATTTCTTTACTATCCCCTACGATTCGTCTACTTACATAACCGAGCCAGAATGTCTTTAGTTGGTCATCGATCGAGACTTTCTCCAGATGAAACTTAACCATGCTTAATTTCTTGTACCTAAGATTTATTGATGAATTTTCCCGCTATGATCATTGATATGATCATTTCTATAATCAATTTGTCAGGAGAAATCACTAGGCAAGTTTTGCAAACCCCTATGAAATCTTGACAAAAATTTTCCGCCTTGTGGAAAAAATTCACAAACCCCTCTAGTCAATTTTTTTTGTAAAATGCCATTGATAAAATTTTTCTCTCTTTGTCGTAGTCATGCCCCACTCTTGAGCCACTGGTCTTGCCCTATAAAATTTTTCCTACGCTTGTGCGTCAAAATGTTTTCATTCTACATTGTAAATTTAATATAAGAAATTGAAAATATAATTATAAATTATAAAATAAATAAAATTTGTGTTAGTGTTATTAATTATTATAGTTAAACAATGCTAATAATAATAAATTTAATTTTTTTAAGATGATATAGTTTTAAAAAAAAAATTAATAAAAAAAAGGTTTTGGAAAAGTTTACGAATCAATTATATTTTGCAAATTTAATCTAGAAAATTGAAAATGTAATTATAAATTATAAAATAAAATTGTATTAGTGTAGTAATTTTTATAATTAACCAATAATATTAATAATTTTTTTTAATATGATTTAGTTTTAAAAAAATTAATAAAAATAAGGGTTTTGGAAAAGTTTACAATTTTTTTTTTTATAAATGTCAAATATTTTGCCCATAAAATATTAAAATAAATTTTATAATAAATTTGTATGTAAATAAAAATTCTCAAAAAAAGACAAAAATTCAAAAAGAAAAAGAATAATGAAAAAAATATCATTAAATGATTATTGTTTCGCTTTTTTATATACATAATAAAGTTCCTTATATTTAGGATTTTATATAAAAATTTAAAACAATTTGGTTAAAAAACTTTCTATTTTATTTAGAGTTTTATATAAAAATTTGTAACCATTTGGTTAATATATTGTGTTAAATAATGAGCTTATAAATTAATTTAAATATAAAATATATAGTGACTTATTTTGATAAAAGTGTCATATTTCAATAAAAGTAAAAAAATAGAAATAGTATATTAAAAAAATTTATTAAATCATGTGCTAATAAATATTGTGGAACATAAATGAAAGTGAAGTAATATTAAAAAATTGTCTACATGGCATTTTTTATTAATTTCTTGAATTTTCCTTAGGAAGCCACTTTTAGGCTGAAATTTCCTCTAATGCAACCCAAAGAACATTTTTGTCGTGAGATCGATGTTCAATCTCTTGAAGATTGAACATCGAAAAAGAAACTGAAAGAACATTTTTGTCGTATAATTCTATTGCAGTAGTATGAACAGATTAAGTAGGGCCTGCAAACTTCATCTTGAGAGTGCAGGCTTCTGTGATCCATAACATTTTAAATATAAATCTTCCAGGAAATCACATAATATATTTTGGAACCGACGCGTTTCGAACTACCAACTGTAGATCATCATTATCCTGATGATGAACTACAATTGGTAGTTCGAAACGCGTCGGTTCCAAAATATATTATGTGATTTCCCGGAAGATTTATATTTAAAACTTCATCTTGTTGAACGTTTTGTAAGACATTCATAGCACTATCAAGAATTTTAAGAATACCACTCTTGCATACTTTAGAAGACGTTCTTTTTTCATCTATATATCCTCCGAAATAATAAATATTATTAAAGCTCCTTCAACACGAATAGAACTTTTGGAAGTTCAAAAAATGAAATAAAACTTGTGACAGAAAACCTGTTGCTTGGACATTTTACCGAAGCAAACAACATAATAGAGTTGCACAAGAAAAACCATCCCTAAACACAGAAAATGAAAGAAAGAAAATACTCTGAGTGGTCTAAGATTCCAGGGAATAAATAAATATTTATTTAAAAGGCCATATCATCAACATGCAGAACTACCACAAAAAAAATACATTTAAATTATGAAAACATTGCAAGTAATTTACCTTAACAAAAAATGTGCATTATAACATGCATGCCATGACAAGGATAACATCAAATGTCACAAAAAACATAAATCATATCACAAGAGGGAATAAATGGAGAAGAGGCACCTACTAAATACAAAAAATAAAAGAAAACAAATACTATGAGCAATATATTATTCCAGAAAATAAACAAATATTTATTTAAAAGGCCATATCATCAACATGCAAGTCCCCCGCAAACAAATACATTCAGATTATGAAAACAGTGCATGTAATTTACCTTAACTACAAATTTGCATTATAGAATGCATGCCATGACAAGGATAACATCAAATGTCACAAAAAACATAAATCATATCACAAGAGGGAATTAATGGAGCATAGGTACTTACTGAACACATAAAATGAAAGAAAGAAAAAATATTCTAAGTGGTATAATATTCTAGAAAATAAATAAATATTTATTTAAAAGGCCATATCATCAACATGCAGAACTCCCACAGACAAATACATTTAGAACATGAAAACAGTGCAAGTACTTTACCTTAATGAAAAATGTGCATTAGAGCATGCATGCCACGACAAGGAAAACATCAAATGTCACAAAAACCAGAAAGAATATCACAAGAGGGAATAAATGGAAGAGAGGTACCTACTGAACACAGAAAATGAAAGAAAAAAAATACTCTAAGTGGTATAAGATTCAAGAAAATAAATAATTATTTATTTAAAAGGCCATATCATGAACATGCATAACTACTTTTGACAACTTGGAAGCATGCAAGGGTAGTGTGGCAACCTCTATTTTTAATTTAATTTTACTATAATATTTTTCTATTTTCTTAACGTTCTCATACGTTTGTACATATGACAAATTTTTTTTATTAAATGTATGGATCAGATTAAAAAATATCAAAAAAATTGAGTGAAAGATCTAAGTTCATATTCTGCAATCTTTATTCTCTGTGAGTTCAATCAACATCACAATTTCCACACAATGGATTCAAATGTTGAATCTTCTGAGAAAATAACAATATTTTCATCAACAACCTTAAGATAATTTTATTGATTGGATTTAGCCTTGAAGTTTTTTTGTTCATTGTATCAATATTAGTTACTTGGTTGTTGCCATGAGATTCTTTAAATTTATTTACATTAAAATGTGGATTAAATATCTAGCATAAAATGCTTATCAGAAAGGTGCATATATCCTTCATCAAAAGGTATTTCTAATTATACCCTCTGCAAGCACATAGTTGATTATTCTGAATTGTACATTGTTGTTAGATTCCTTACTCTCAAGTACTTAACTAAAACTTGCTCATTAAGTCTCCTTAGTTCATATAAACAACAATTCAGGGAGATATGTGACAAGAATGATCTTAGGATGGATGGTAAGAGTTACAAATTGGAAATTTATGTTTTCGTTGTTTTCATGGAGTGAAAAGGAGGACGCAGTGTGAGCTAAGGTAAGTTATTCCTCTATCCATGAATATCAAACCTAAATGAAAGGGATTTAAAACCTTAGCTTCTATTGAGGAATGTGAAATTGGACAAAGGTGAAATATCATAGGAAAAGAGCGAGAAAGGTAATCCATCCCGATTCAAGGGTGTTGGGTAATCGTGATCAAGAATGTTGTGTAACTAACAAGTTGTCTACATTAGATATGTCGATATTTATAAATTATGAAGTTCCTCAAACTTTTAAACAAGCATACAATTAATATTCATGTGTAGAAAATTCGGTTATAACCTATATGTTTATATTTTTCTTAAATTCATCGAGTAACATTTATTTTTACCGGGTTCTATTATTGCAATCATCCTTTAACTCTGTAGATTTCAATTTGTATTTTAATAATCCAATGTATAAAGATGACTTGATGAAGTTTGTTTTAAATATTTGTGTGTTAATAGCTTTTTGTTGGATGCATTATGTATGCTACTTAGGATTATAATTGGAAATAGTATATGAAAAGAAATTGGAATGGTTATGGCAGACAATTTGATGTCTTGATGATTTCTTTGGCACATTATTTCAAATTGACTATTTTATGAAGCTATTATTTTCCTTCCGATAAAATTTGTCATATTTTCTGGCTAGTTTGGTAATGTACATTACTAGCTGGCACTTGAAAAAGTGGTTGTTGTTTTGATTTAGAAAGTGTATACTATGTATTGGGAATTGATGCTTCTTTGATCTGGTCCTAACTAGTATGTTTGATTTTGGCAGTTTGAAGTTTATATTATGTATTGGGAATTTTTTCTTCTTTTCTGTGCTCCTAACTAGTATGTTTAAGCAAGCCTAGAAAGCAGAGAGCCTTGTTAAGGATTCTTAAGCTTTTCTTTATTGAAAGCTCTCTAATTTTGGAAAATTGCAGCTAACGAATGTTTGTGAGTATTCTAACTCTAAGCTAGAAACCTTATAAATTTTTAGCATTGTTGTGTTTCTTAATGTAACTTGTGCATATTCGCATGCTTATTCACAAACCAAGGTTCAAAGAAAATTCCAAGTATATATACTCAATCAATCATAAATTATTTTTAGCTTTGTGTTACTTAAAATTGACTACACATTCATATTCAACTTTCCGTGTGATTCAAAATTCACTTTACGTTCAAATTCAAACAAATTTATTTGTCTAACTCGAAATTCATATTCAAGAAAATTTCTTTGTCAAACTCTAAATAAGCCTAAGCCCTACATCATGTATAACTAGTATATCAGGTGGAATATATACCTATAGGTAAAATCTCAAAATAAACGAAAAAGTACAGCTAGCTCTTTTATAATCCATATGAGCATTTATTGCAAACAACTGCAAATTTTAGATACCCAAATTGCATTATGAAAAAACCTTCCAGAAATTGTCAAAAAATAGTAGATTAATAATTCTACATAGGAATATATTTTAATGGAAAATAATTGTTCCCAACAACTTCTATATTTTTTAATAAAGCACAAAGGAAGTTGTAGGTAGTCTTTAGCACTTGTTACTTTGTTATAGTTCAATTTCCAATACATCTGTTCTCAAAAAATGTATAAACTACCTTCAACTTTGCAACGTTTCTTGATTTCTTTTTCACCAATCCAAATTCCATGATAATATATATACTACATGAAAAAAAAAAAAAAAAAATCTAAAATTTTTAAAGCCTTTAAATATGGGATTTATACAGGTAAAACGTGTATTTAGTGACCGACCCTGCTTCTGCCACGCCATTTTATTGGCACCTAAAGCAACCTTTGTTTCTTTGGATCAGTTAAGTCAATGTCTAGTCAGTAGTTTAATCTGATCCTAGTTCTTTCTCTAGATGTACCCCTAAGCAGCATTAATTAAGGAAGCGAAAGACCTTGATAAAGCCCAAAGGAAGAAAAAATGGATACATATGTACACAAATCTAAGAACAATGAAATGCAAACTCACTACTAAAAACTACTTGTCATCATGTGTCAAGTGAGGAAAAATAATCAATCTCTTTCCATACCCAACCCTAAAGTCTGAGTGAGTTACACGTATACATTGATAAATATGTGATCATTATGGATTAATAGTATTGATTCCAATAGTACCGGGTATAAATCTCATATTATAACCATAGGTAGAACAATGATTGGTATAAGGTGTGATATCATGTACAAGCTCTATGAATACAATTAGTATGTCTATTATGTAAAATCTTACATCTACCAATACGCTCTATTAACATATAGCTCTTACTTAGATTACACTAAGTTGTTACTCTTATCACTTGATTATGACAATACAGGTAATACAATATCATTATAACATGTTATGATGATTCAACAAGTTTACTAGTTTTAAAGCCTTTAAATATGGGATTTATACAGATAAAACATGTATTCGATGAATCTTAAATATCACAAAAGACTTATTAGAAATATATAGGAAATTTAAATATTAACATAAATTTTGAAAATAAAATAGGTGAATCTTGATTTGAAGAAAAAAAATTTATGAAGAAAAAAATTAAAATTTTCAATTATAGAAAAAGTTTCGAACTAGTGATTGCAAAATTAAACAAAGGAACAAAATTTTATCATATCCTTACCTGGAAAAAAGTAAGGATGAGCACACAAAGTCGAGGACAAGGACATCGAGCCGAGGACGAACAAATGAGGACACATAGTTGAGGACGAGCAGACGAGGACGCAGAGCCAAGGACAGACAAGGACGCAAATCCGAGGATGAGAAAACAAGGACACAAAGCTGAGGATGCCAAGGATGAGAAGACAAGGACACCAAGGAGACTAGGATCCCTGCAAAAACACTGCCAAAATAACAAAATTAGCATTCAAACAAATAAGAACAAAAACAAATAAACATAAACATCAAAAAAAGTCACCTACCAGAGCTCTCCAACGGTTGCATTAAACTAAAATTGCTAAAAAAACCTTTTGCGGTCTGAGGGCTGCTATATTTATAAGAAAAAGTTCGGCTGAAATTTTAATGCCAGTTTTTTTATCTCCTGACAAGAATATGGTTACCTACGCTGTCAATGTTAATGGAAAAATAATTTCGACAAACGGCGGAAAAAGTTCGACCGAACTTTTGAGAGAGTGAAAATTTTGGGTGCGTTTCTCATGAAAGTGTAACCCACCACATTAACACTATACATCTAATAATTATTAATGTGATTAATAAATGTTTTTCGACGTATATCAACCACATTGGTAAATATAGTTGTGCTAGTAATACTTATGATTTCATTATGCTAGCTATCATGGAACTTTCATGATCAAATGTAATCATGATGCTTAGTTGATGTAATAACTATTTTTTCAGATCAAAAAATTTATAAACAAAACCATTAGAAACAAGATCGTGATGTGTAGTCCATGGAAAAATGTATTCTTTTTAATTAAGAACAATTATGAATAAACCACAACCAACCATTCTTGATTAGTGTTTGACAATGCGATTTGGGTAATTTTAAGCGATACTTGTTATTAAATCCTCGTGAATCACTACAATTAGGAGGGGCTATGTTAATATACTACTGCTAAAAACTTGAATCTATCATTCTACAAAGGAGGAGAATAGCCTGAAATTACAGAGAACCATTTTTCATTAATATATTCCGTAGAGTGCGGATGAAGCCTTTTTCCTCTGCACTCCACATAATGTATCAATGTTAATATTTGTGTGAAGTACAACGAGTTCCATGCTAGTTCAAGCTACCAAATGAAATGAGTGATGTAGTGTTTAAGAAGTTGTCATACATGTTGTTTACTCAAGAGGTTGTATAAGTTGAAGCTACCAAATGAAGTTCCATGTCAGTTCAAGCTACCAAATGAAATGAGTTACGTAGTGTTTAATAGGTTGTCATACATGTTGTTGACTTGATAGGTTGTATAAGTTCAAGTTACCAAATGAAGTTCCATGTCAGTTCAATCTACCAAATGACATGAGCGACACAATGTTTAATAGGTTTGCATACATGTTGTTGACTTGAGAGGTTGTAGAAGTTCAAGCTATCAAATGAAATGAGTGACCTAGTGTTTAAGAGGTTTTCATACATGTTGTTGAGTCGAGAGGCTCATTCTACAACCCAATGTGAAGGCAATGTGTAAGTATGTCCGTCTTCAATTTGAATTTGAGGTATGTACCAATTAAAATTAAAATAAATATTCTATAAATAAAAAAGCAATGTTGGTTATAAGGAACATCGATCAACATTAAAATCGTTTTATTTGTTATTAATATATTTTTAAATATACCTCAATATCCATTCATATTAAAATATTTTCTTCATAATTCACATTTGTTATTTATTATATACAACATTAAAAAATAAAAAAATAAAAAAATAAAAATAATAATAATAATTAACATATGAAGTTTTATCATTGGGAGTTTTTGGGTTCCATTTTTTGAAATCCCATAATATTTTCTCATGGTAATCTCTATGTAATCTCTAACATTCATAAACAATGAGAAATTATACATTATTTTTCCTACTCTAAATAAATTTGTAACTAAATAAATTTGATCACTCTTTACTCATATTAGATTCGTACTTAAAATGGATCTATGCTAATTCTAAATGTAATTCTAAGTAAAATTATGTTCCTTCTAATACCTATAAAAATAGAAAATGCATATCAATAATATACCACCTTCGATACTATGGATCTATGCTAAGTCTAAGTGCAATTATAAGTGAAATTATGTTCCTTCTAATACCTATAAAAAAGGAAAATACATGTCAATAATATACCACCTTCGATACTATACCACTTTGAAAATGCATAACAACTAACTAAATTGTCATTAAACATAATATATAAAATACATATTAGGAATATGCGTTTATTGTCAATTCAAGAATATGCTAGGTCAATTCAAGAATAATTCAAGAATGTGCTATATAAATATAAATATGTTATATTCCGCCATAGTATGGACATTCTCATGGTGGTATAGCATGGACATGTATCCCATCCTTCCACATAGCATATTCTTGAATTGACTTCTAAACCAACCTAGATCCATCTTAACTCCGGATCTATCAAGCGCCAAGAGGGATCAAATATCTCGAGGTGAAAACCTATTTTTTGAGTGCAAAACTTGAGGAAAGGTTTTCACCTCGAGATATTTGATCACTCTCGGCGCTTGATAGATCTAGAGTTAAGATGGATCTAGTCTGGTTTCAGTCATGTGCGACCAAGGAAAATCTATCGATAATATGAGGGACATATGCTTAATTTTATCAATAATATGTAAATACATCTAATATTAACATAACCATTTTAAATATGTTAAATATGTCTGAGATTTATTGAGTCATTTTAATTTTAAATTTGATTAGTTACCTCAGTTTGTTGACATGATAAATATTGTAAAATAACTTTAATGACAAAATAAAATTTTAAATGCAAAGTGATAATGTAATAAAATTGAATGATAGAAATTGTGAATAATAATAATGTAGTCAATTATGAATAGTCTTCATTGTGATCGATTTCAACTATTTTCTTATACTATTCTTATTTTCACCCATGTTAGTTTTGTCATATTTTCATATTGATTATTTGAAAAGGAAAGTTGGAATCGTAAACCATTTAAATATCTAGCTCGAGCTGTTGTAGTAAACATCATACCTTGTCTCTCTTGCTCTCCAATATTAATAGGTTGAGTTACTATAACACAAAAATCAATATACATTATGAAGTATTTTTTGTGCTTACACTTTGAAATTCATTACTTGCCTATTAATCCAATGACTCTAAAATTAATGTACCGTCATACATCCAATTACATCAAATTAGAAATCAACATATACACTGAAATCAATGCAACTAATGCAAGAAATCAAATAATAATAGAAAACAACATCTACACTAAAATCAATGCATCTAATGCAAGTAATGAAATACGTTTAGAAATCAACATCTACACTCAAATAAATGAGTCTAGTGCAAGTAGGAAAATAGGATCTAAAGCCAACATCTACATTGAAATCAATGCATCTAGTGCATGCAATCAAATAGGGTTAGAAATCATCATCTACACTGAAATAAAGGCATTTAGTGCAAGGAATCAAATAGGGTTATAAATCATCTACATTTAAATCAATGCATTTAGTTAAATCATCTACATTTAAATCAATGAATTTAGTGCAAGCAATCAAATATAATTATAAATCAACATCTACATTGAAATTAATGCATCTAGTGCAATCAATCAAATAAGATTAGAAATCACCATCTACACTGAAATCAAGGCATTTAGTGAAAGCAATCAAATAGGATTAGAAATCACCATCTACATTGAAATCAATCCATTCAGTGCAAGCAATCAAATAGGATTAAAAATAATCTACATTGAAATCAATTCATCCAGTGAAAGAAATCAAATATAACCAAAAATCAAATTCTACATTAAAATTAATGTATCGAGTGAAATCAACCAAATAGGATTAGAAATCATCATCTACACTAAAATTAATGCATTTAGTGCAAGCAATCAAATAGGATTAGAAATCATCTACATTAAAATCAATCCATCTTGTGTAAGTAATCAAATATCATTAGAAATCAACATCTACAACAAAGTCAATTCATCTAGTGCAAGAAATCAAGTAGGATTATAAATCACCATCTACACTGAAATCAATGCATCTACTGCATGAAACCTTCTTCCCTCTCTCCCCCATATATATCTATATATCCATCCATATCTCATTTTTTTTCTCTTTATCTCACCCCACCATACACACACTCTGTCTCATTCCATATCTATCAATTTCCTTGTCCCTCCCTCCTTCTCTCCATATATCTTTTTTTCTCTTCACCTTACATCTATATCTATATCTCTCTCTATCTCTCTATATCAAATCCAAAAGATAAAATCTCTTTCTCCAATCTATCTATCTATCTATCACTCCCTCCTCCTCCTCCTCCACTCTCTCTCTCTCTCTCCCTCTCTCCCTCTCTTGCTTCTATCTCTCTTCCTTCCTGCTACCCTTTCTCCCTCTCTCTCCATCTTCTTTATCACTCCCTCTCTCTCTCTCTCCACCTTTCACCCTCTATGTATTTATTCTTACCTCCCCCTCTCTCCCTCTCCATATTCATATCTCTTTCCCTACCTCTCTTTACTCTCTCTCTTCCTTTCTCTCACCCCCCTCTCTCTCTCTATCTTCACCTTCCAACTTTGTTACCATATGCCTCTCTCTCTCCTTCTCTCCCCCCTTCTCTCCATATCTCCTTATTTGTTTCTTTATCTCACCCCAAAACATACACAATCCCTCTTCATCTCTCCTTTTTCACTCCCCCTCTCTCTCCACTACTCACTCTCCATGTATTTCTTCTTCCCTCCCTCTCTCCTCATCCAAATCCATCTCTCAATCCCTCCCTCTCTCCCCCTCCAAATCCATATTTCTATCCCTCCCTCTCTCCTCCTATCGTTCAAGTCCCCTCCCTTTTCCTTCCTCTCTCTCCCTTTATCTCCTACCTCCCTCTATCTTCCCCCATCTCTCTCTCTCTCTCTCTCTCTCTCTCTCTCTCTCCCCCCTAAAATCCTCTCTTCCCCCATCACTCTCTTCCTCTCTCTCATCATTCCTCTCTCACCTCCTTCTATTTGACCCCCCCAGATCTCTTTCTTTCTCTCTCTCTCTCTGTCCTCCAAACCTCTCTTTTCCCCCATCACTCTATCTCACTCTCCAACTATCTTACTATTTCTATCCCTTTGTCCTTCACTTCCCCCTTGTCTCCATCACTCTTATGTATCTTTATCCCACCCACAAGCATACACTCTCTCTCTCCATCTCTCCCTTGTCACTCCCTCTCTATGTATTTCTTCTTCCTTTCCTCGCTCCACCTCTAGCTCCATCTCTCTATCCCTCCTTCTCTCCTCCACCACTCATCCTTTCTCTCTCTCTCCCTTTCTCTCCTACTTCCCTCTCCCTTCCCCCTTCTTTCTCTCTCTCTCACTCTCTACCCTCCAATACTTTCTCCTTCTCCCTCCCTCTCTCCTTATCTCTCTCCCACCTCCATCTTTATGTCTCCTGTTGAGAATGCAACAAGATGATGAGCTTAGTGGAAAGAATTTGCCTTCACTAAGTGGGTCCGCAGGCTATTTTTGGCGCAAAGTCTATTTTTATACTATGTCTATTTTTAGACATATGGATCATGTTCTATGAGTTGCAGGATGCTATTTGTGGATGGTTGGTCAAGTCAGAAAAAAATAGATGGACTTCTATTTTTAGACATACTGGGCGGAATCTATTTTTAGATTTCCAGTCTAAAAATAGATATGTCAAATATTATTAGCTCTTAATAATATTTGGACTCTAAACATTATATTATCCTCTTGGAGCACTTCAGTTAAGTGAAAATATGTGGCACATGCAACTGACATAAGGAATTACACTATTCCTGAGGGTTTAGTGGAGCTATTGCATGGAGACTTCAGTTAGAACTCAGGTGACAGAGTTTGGTGGAGTTGATTGAGGAGTTAGTGGATTTGTATTCAGTTTAACTCAGTTAAACATAGTTGAGCTAGTTGTATCTAGTCTAATTGATTGATACACTAGTGAGAGTGGTGTGAATTAATTATTAATTAATTCACTAATTATTAACTCATAAATAAACTAAAGAATACATCAGTTAACTTCAGTGCATGGACAGTTTCAGTGGAGACCAGTGAAGAGGTAGGTGAAAGAGCAAGTGTGTCTATCAGTTGTGACCATACTAGTGCATGAGTTTGCACCACACATTGATAGAGATGCCAATGAGGATTGCACAGTGCATACCAGAGGGATTCGAACTCAGATTGGGCCATTATTCATCTTGGATTGCGCAGTAGAGGCAGGATAATAGGTGGAGCAGATTGGAGCATGTGCTTTGTTAGATCTGAGCTTGTGTAGTGTGTAACAATTGGAGATTGTATTGAGAGCTTGTGAGGAGTTTGTACAATTATTGTTACATGATATCTATCATTATAATATAAATATAGTTGGGGGATTTTAGCTTTAATATTTCCCATAAATATTGTGTTTATATGCGTGATTGTTTATGGTTTTAATGTGCGCATGCAATTGTTTATATTTGCGCAATTAATGATCAATAGTAGAAGAGGTTATGTATTATGCATGAAGCTCAAATAGTGTGTGATCAGGATAATCTCGGTGAATAATTTAATAGTTATTTAAATTTCTACATGGTATCAGAGCAGTATTGATCATTGGAGAAATTGCAAGACATTGAAGCGGTTGAGTTTTGTGATGATGGAATTCGAATTTGCAGTAGTGTTTTCTTGGTGTCGAAGTTGAGATGTCTTTCAACGGATTGTGATTGGAGTATGCCCTTGAGGGCAGCTCGAATTATATTGCATGGAAGGACAAGATGGAGGCAGTTCTAGATGACAATGGGTTGAAGGAGTTCATAGATGCAGAAGTTCCAAAGCCTACTTCTAGTGATGCTGCCATACTTGACGCATGGCAAAAGAAGACAACAAAGTGTCGAAGGATTCTGTTGGAGGGCATGAAGGATCACATAGTGTCCAGCCTTCATGGTAAGGCTTCACCATTATTGATGTGGAAAGCCTTGACAGATTTATTCCAAAGCAAGATCAACCAGAGGAAGTTGGCGCTCAAGGATAAACTCAGAAACCTAAATATGGAGAAAGGCAACAGTATGCCCAAGTACCTCACGAAGTTCACCCAATGCAGGGATGAGCTGGGAAGTGTGGGGGTGACTGTAGATGACAAGGAATTGGTGAGCTTGGCTCTCCTTGGGCTTCCGAAGAGTTGGCATTCCTATCAGGACTCTATCAATGGTCGGGAGAAATTTCTAGGATGGGAGTGACTTTGGTTGGATCTTGTGCAAGAGAAGATAAGGCAGAGTACTAGGGATGGATCTTCATCAAAGAACTCTAATGAAGAGAATTTCGCTTTGGCTGCCAAAGCAAAGAAGGGGAAGAGAAAGAAAGCTTCTCATTCTGGTGCGAAAGGCAAGAAGCAGGACATGTCTAAGGTGAAGTGCTTTCACTGTCACCAACATGGACATTATGCCACAAATTGTCTGTAGAAGAAGAAAAATAAGCAGGCTGCTGGATCTACAGCTGGAGAGGCCTTAGCCTCGCAGTTTGAGATGGATTTTTCGCTGATCCCATGCTTGGTCTCAAGTGTGATGGGTTCAGTGTGGTTTCTAGATAGTGGTGCGTCTTTTCACATGACATGAGATCAAGATTTGTTTACTGATCTGGATGAGAAAGATCTTGGAGTGCACATCGAGATGGGTGATGATGGTAGATACAATGCGACTAGTATCGGTACCATTTCCTTTGAGAGGGAGTCTGGTAAACCCTTCGTATTGAAGGAAGTGATGCATGTTCCAGGATTGAAGGCACCAGAGCTTCGTATGCATGTTGTGGAAGAAAAGGGACATGATGTTGCCTTTAGCGAGGAAAAGGCTCCCGCTGTTAGTTACAATCGTGAGACCTGAGATAGGGGTCCGAGTGAAGAACCTTTATCAATTGCAGGTAGATGGTTGCGCAGCAATGGCAGGCAAGGCAGAAGGGGTGGTGAGCCGGGATGATGGCGAGTTGTGGCACCAGAGATTGGGCCACCTTCACCATGGAGCTTTGAAGATACTGCAGCAGATTTCTACTGGGCTTCCTAAGGGTACTCTTGCGTAGTTAGATCAGTGCAAAGGGTGTACTTTGGGAAAATTTGTAAAAGCCACCTTTCACGAGAAGGATAATCGCGCCACGACGATCCTTGAGAGAATTCACACAGATGTGTGTGGACCTTTCTCAACAGCTTCGACAGCAAAGAACAGGTACTATGTGATCTTTTTTGATGATTTTTATCATAAGTGTTGGATCTTCTTCATGCAGAAGAAGAGAAATACATACTCAAAGTTCTGTGAGTTCAAGGCACTAGTTGAGAAAGAATCGGGGAAGTAGGTGAAGGCTCTAAGGAGCAACAATGGTGGTGAATTCATCTCTGGCGAATTCAAGGACTTTTGCAGCGCAGAAGGAATTCAAAGAGAGCTCATAGCACCTCATAACCCACAGCAGAACGGGGTTGCTAAGCAGAAGAACAGAACGATCGTGGGTGTTGCACGGGGAATGTTGCATGATCAGGGCCTACCCATACACTTGTGGGCTGAGGCATGCAATACTGCAATATATGTGTAGAACCGTTGTCCTCACAAGATACTTGACATGAGTACACCCGAGTAGGCATTTTCTGGTAAGAATCCTGATATTTCCCATTTGAGGCTTTTTGGTTCACATGTTTACATTCATGTGACGAAGGATGCCAGGAAGAAGCTGGAGCCAACCGCAGAGGTTGGGATATTTGTGGGGTACACTGATACGCCCCACAACTATCATGTGTATTTTCCAGACAGTCGCAAGATTGTTGTGTGATGGGATATCAAATTTCAGGAGGAGAAATCCATGAAGTTTTCGCTTGAGAGGGAGCCACACTTGCATGCAGATGAGGAGCTATTATTTCCTAAGGATGAGCCTCAGGATGTGGATCAGCCACAAGAGGAGGTTCATGGAGTGGACGATACCACTCATGCAAGATACCACTCATGCAAGGCCAACCATCGTAGGGCTAGCGCACTAGCGTAAGCCGAGCGACTGCCCAAGATGGAGAGAAGGTTGTAGGGAGCACTCTACATCACAACAAGAGACGAGACAAGCCACTGACGACATCGACATGGCTCTTGTGAGCAAATGTGTCATGACAGAGCCATCCTCTTTCGAGGAAGCTGTGGAGGACCCTGCATGGGTAGATGCCATGGTGGAAGAGTATGATTCGATTGTCAGAAACAGTGCATGGGAGATTGTCCTAAGGCCGGAGGGGAAATCAGTGGTGGGTTCGAGATGGATCTACAAAGTGAAGCAGGCAGCTGACGGGAGTGTGGAGAAGTACAAGGCAAGATTTGCTGCCCGAGGCTTTTCACAGATTGAGGGGATCGATTATGAGGAGACCTTTGCACCTGTCGCAAGGTATTCTTCCATACGGACGATCCTAGCTCTCTCAGTGCAGATGGGGTGGCACATTCATCAGATGGATGTGAAGATTGTGTTCCTCAACGGAGTCATTGAGGAGGAGGTGTACATAGAGCAGCCCGAAGGTTTCGAGATCTTCAGTAGTGAGTCGCATGTGTGCAGACTCAAGAGAGCACTCTATGGGTTGAAACAAGCACCTCGTGCTTGGTACACACGGATAGACAGTTATTTCACCGGACTTGGATTCTCCAAGAGTGAGGCGGATCCTAACCTATACCAGATTGTGGTGGAGGGTAAGTTGCTGATCATTGTACTTTGTGTAGATGATTTGATTTTGACAGGTGATGAGTTGTTGATACTCTCATGCAAGGAGGATCTTGCAAAAGAGTTTGAGATGAAGGACTTGGGCCTCCTTCATTATTTCCTGGGATTGGAAATTTGGCAGCGCAGTGATGGACTGTTTGTTTCTCAAGGTAAGTATGCCCGAGAGATACTGGAGAAGTTCAATATGCATGGCTGCAAGCCTGTTGATACTCCTCTTCCTGGTGGTTGGAGGAAGGAGGATGCTACTTCGACGAAGGTAGTGGATGCCACTATTTATCGACATTTGGTGGGGTCACTTATGTATCTGTTCAATACACGACCCGACATATGCTATGCAGTTAACTAGCTTTCACAAGCTATGGTTAAGCCTACCAAGCTCTTTTGGAAGGCGGGAAAGCATGTATTGAGATATCTCAGAGGCACATCGGGATATGGATTGTGGTATCGACAGTTGGATGAGGTGAATATATGTGGCTTCATGGATGTAGATTGGGCAGGGAGCCCAACGGACAGAAAGAGAACATCTGGAGGGATTTTCAATATCGGGTCGACATCAGTTTCTTGGTACAGCAGGAAGCAGAGATCCGTAGCACTCAGGTTAGCAGAGGCCGAGTATATGGCAACGATTTTGGCTGCATGCGAGGCTACATGGATGAGGAAGATCCTGGTCGGGTTGTTCGGTTCACACTTGGATCCTACTGTGATTTATTGCGATAATCAGAGTTGCATCAAAATCTCGGTTAATCCAGTATTTCATGATATATCTAAACACATTGACATTCGGTATCATCATATGAGAGATTGTGTGCAGCGAAAGGTCATGTTACTTTCATACATTCCTACAGAGGATCAGGATGCTGATATCTTGACGAAGGCGCTCACTAAGAGAAAATTCGAATACCACAGAGGCAGGATAGGGGTTGCAGATAATCCATATCTTGTTGAGAGGGAGTGTTGAGAATGCAACAAGATGATGAGTTTAGTGGAAAGAAGTCACCTTCACTAAGTGGGCCCGCAAGCTATTTTTGGCGCAAAGTCTATTTTTAGACTATGTCTATTTTTAGACATATGGATCATGTTCTATGAGTTGCAAGATGCTATTTGTGGATGGTTGGTCAAGTTGGAAAAAATAGATGGACTTCTATTTTTAGACATACTAGGCGGAATCTATTTTTAGATTGCCAGTCTAAAAATAGATATGTCGAATATTATTAGCTCTTAACAATATTTGGACTCTAAACATTATCTTATCCTCTTGGAGCACTTCAGTTAAGTGCACAGATGTGGCACATGCAGCTGACAGAAGGAATTACGCTATTCCCGAGGGTTTAGTGGAGCTATTGCATGGAGACTTCAGTTAGAACTCAGGTGACAGAGTTTGGTGGAGTTGATTGAGGAGTTAATGGAGTTGTGTTCAGTTTAACTCAGTTAAACATAGTTGAGCTAGTTGTATCTAGTCTAACCGATTGATACACTAGTGAGAGTGGTGTGAATTAATTATTAATTAATTCACTAATTATAAACTCATTAATCAACTAAAGAATACATCAGTTAACTTCAGTGCATGGACAGTTTCAGTGGAGACCAGTGAAGAGGTAGGTGAAAGAGCAGTGTGACTATCAGTTGTGACTATACTGGTGCATGAGTTTGCACCACACATTGATGGAGATTCCAATGAGGATTGCGCAGTACATACCAGAGGGATTTGAACTCAGGGTGTGCAATTATTCATTTTGGATTGCGCAGTAGAGGCAGGCTAACAGGTGGAGCAGATTGGAGCATGTGTTTTGTATGATCTGAGCTTGTGTAGTGTGTAACAATTGGAGATTGTACTGAGAGCTTGTGAGGAGTTTGTACAATGATTGTTACATGATTTCTATCATTATAATATATAGATAGTCAGGGGTTTTTCACTTTGCTTTCCAGGCAAGCATGGTTAATATGTGATTGTTTATGGTTTTAATGTGCGCATGCGATTGTTTATATTTCCGCAATTAATGATCAATAGTAGAAGAGGTTATGTATTATGCATGAAGCTCAAATAGTGTGTGATCAGGATAATCTCGGTGAATAATTTAACAGTTATTCAAATTTCTACGTCTCCCTCTCCCTCTCTCACCCTTCTCCTTCAATTTATCTCCATATCTCCCTTGCCACTCCCCCTATTTGTCCACCTCTATCACATATCATGATATATTAATATATATTACAATATAATAGATTTAATATTGTATTAATCTAAACATATTAAATTTAATAATATTAATATTTTAATATTAATGTTAGGGTTAATAATTTTTTTTTTGGCATGGTATTAATAATAATTTGGTCCATGGTATTTGACCCTTATACTTCATATATAATTAGATCTTGATTTCTAATCGTATTTGATTTATTTTTATTTATTTACCTTACTTCTTTATACCTCTTTTATATTTACTTATTTACCATACCTATTTTATAAATATATTATTTGGCCCATGGTATTTGCCCATGGTATTATTAATAATTTGTCCAATGGTATTTGGCCCGTGGTATTAATAAAAATTTGTCCCATAGGCTTCACCTAAATAAAACTTGTTTTTGAGTTTTTGTAAATATAAAGTGGTTTATTGAGTAAATATAAAAATTGGTTTTATTTATTTACCATACCTCTAGTTTATTTATATTTTTATTTATTTACCATACCTCGTGAGTAATATAAAAAGAGGTTTTATTTATTTACCATACCTATGGTTTATTTATATTTTTACGTATTCAACATATTTTATTTATTTACAATATCTCTTTTTGAGTGTTAGTAAACTCTTCATATTTTAAGTTTATATCGTTTAAATTTATTTTTAATAAATTTTGAATTGTTCATTTATATGTTTATGTATGTAAGCTATTGTTCAAGCCGACATTTTTTTTGGCTTCCGACATACTTACACATCGGGGTCATACTTGGCTGTAGAATGCGCCTCTAGGCACAATAATTCCACAATTCAAGAACAAGAACATAGACTAAATTTCCTTGTATCATGCCCTATCATGGCAACTATTATTTTACCATATAGGTGATATTAATTTAAGAATAAATTAGGCTACAATCATATTAAAACTATTGATCTGGTTGATATAATTTAAGGTTTTATAAATATAATAAAAAAATTATTGTAATATTAAGAATTATACATTTATGTGATTAACTATGTATAAAAAAGTTATATACCAACTTTAATTTGAAAAATAAAATAAATTATATAATTTTATTTTAAAATAGATTATTTTGTTAAATAAAATTTGCTTATATAATAGTGTAAATAATAATATATAATGAAATAATGAAAGAATTTATTAGAATTGAAATAATCTCAAATCTCTAAAAAATTTTAAAAAAAAAATCATTAATCAAAATAAAAAATATTCCATTAATAAAAACATAAATCTTAAACCATAAAAACATCTATCTACTTAATCACATCGAATTCTATGATCCATAGCATAACAAAGACCGGGACAATTCGTTCACATTTCTAAGTAATAAAATTTACCAATGATATTATATTTAATTTATTTGATATTTGCAAAAATGTTTTATTGCGACCTGGGGTACCCTAAAAGTATTCGGAACATCCGACGTCAATGTCGCAGAATAATCCTCGTCAAAACAAAATTCTTGACTCACAAAATATTTGTTCATATAAACCTTACATGAACCATTTTCATACCATTCAAGTGATGGCAACTGCGGAGGTGTGGGAGTGGGTAGAAGAACCTCCGCATCTCCACACTAGAATGGCATATTCTCCCCGTCAAGAACGCCAATACACTGTCATTCATATTTGAGATGGCTTATCGAATTCAAATAACATGCAAACAGAATATCACAATATTTTTTTTCTTTAATAATTCACTGAGTAAATGTGTGAAATGTAATGTTGCTTGTTTAACAAAATTATGATTGATTATATTTTTCAAAATTTTATGAATTTGTGTGTTAGTGTGGAGGAAGTACAATGATAGTTTTCTTAACTTTTTTTTTTTTTTTTTTTTCATAAATTTTTTTGGATTTGTTATATTTTACCATAGTTTGTACTTCTTCACTCTGCATAATGAAATCTTACTCCA
This sequence comes from Pinus albicaulis, assembly GCA_034641835.2. Classification (NCBI taxonomy): domain Eukaryota; kingdom Viridiplantae; phylum Streptophyta; class Pinopsida; order Pinales; family Pinaceae; genus Pinus; species Pinus albicaulis. The sequence goes on from CM076577.1 coordinate 573,963,702, forward strand.
CATATTATTTCAACGCCCCCTTTCTCCCCCACTTTCACCCTCTAGCTTATGTAAGTAACCTGAAACTTTGTTAGTTTTGGTATGATTGGGCAGAGCAATAAAAGTAATATTACCAGTGTCATAGCACTCACAGACATAAGGGTCACTCACAAAATTAACCTTATTTGTAAGAGACATATATCAAAAGTAAAACTCCCTCCACCATGAAATTTATGTCATATTAAGACTCTCTTAATTAATGGAAATAAAATTTCCAAAAATCATTGAATTTATATATATATATATATATATATATATATATTCATTCAAAAAGAAATTATAGTTAAAATTAAAAACTAGCAAAATAATCTAAATTCAATAAACTTTGACTACAAGGTGGCCAAGCTGGGACTAATAACTTATTATATGTTGTAACTTTTAGACCAAGACAAATCCCAATACCATTACTGGCTTTCTCTCAGATCATAATTAAAATTAAGCTTTGCTGCTCATTTCAGAAAATACACTTTATAAAGGTTCATTTATTATAAAATGTAATATTGACAAAATTTATAATTTATGAAGTATAAATTAATTAATTTGTATGATGTTTAATTTCAATTAAATATAATTAATTAATGTTTGAAGTTAATCTCAATCAAATTTTATGAAATTGATGGTTTCATATAAAAAGATTCCACAAATCCTAAAGACTTTGGTCCCTGTTCTCTGAGGGCTCGAGTTCAACTCTTTCTTCGAAATTAGCAATATATTCAATGTGGTTGGTGGTAATGTGAAATTCATATAAAAATCTCAGGAGCTGATCTCATTTTGTCATCATCCTCATCGCTTTGTTTACTCAATGGATTTCAAAGTTGGCAACTGCTACATTCAAAGCCAAATGGTCTTCTCTGTTTTATTCGTCACCATACAACAACCCAGGATTCTTCCTCTTCCTTGGATTCTTCTTTAGTTTCAACTGTGGTGGGTACTTCCTTTCACTCAACTAGAGTTTCTAAACTCTAGTTGTAGGGTTGGTCACTCAGATTATATGTCTCTGTTTTGAAATGATGCAAGAAATTAAACCTGAAGTTATACCAGAGAGGTATAATGCAAGAAATTAAACTTGAAGTCATACAAGAGAGGTATCATGACTGTTTAACATAGATCTGAATGTCTTCAACCCCAAAAATATTATTTTAATGTACTGCAAAATAGTAAATATGTATTTCATGGTATAATTGGAGGACTGACTAAGCTAGGCCCTTTAATAAATCAAGTTTTAAGCTCACTAACTGGCCCACTCACTATGGAAAAACTAGACTATATTTTTTTATTTTATAAATATGGGTAATTCCAGTCTATAAGGGGTAGATTGGTGGGTTTTTTTATTAGATCTTAAATTTTGGGTCTATTTTTTTTATGAAAAATGGTTAAAGATGGGAGCTACATGTAAGGGCGATCTAACCTTTTATCAAGCCTAGCTAAAATCATTCTTTTACCCAACCATAAGCTTAATCTAATCTCGGCTTAACTAGAAAAAGAAAATAAAATTATGTTCAATTTCAAATTAAAAAAAAAAAAATCTCAAAATTAGAATCTGGTAGAAGAGAGAACAAATTGACAATATCACCTTGGAAACTGTCAATGCTGAACTCCAACGCTCCTTCAGGATACCAAGACAGATGCTTCCATTATTCACATTTAAAAGGTAGTGTTGTCATTAACAAAAATATTGATAATATATTCTATAAATATTAAACCAAATTTAAATTATAAATGGTATTTCTACCAGTATTAAACACTTTCGGTGATGAGATCAACATTAAAAATTCTTTGCTTCACAGGACACCACAAAATTAAATGAAAACGGATCAATATCACAAATTCCTTGTTCATACAATTCTGAAGAACTCAAAAGAAACAAAATGACAACCAATGAAAACCATAATATAAAAGATTAGACTTCAACTAAATTCTCTGCCTGGCACTCGGACATGGTTCAACACTTTCACACGTAAACACCTGCAAAAAGGCAGAGGGTTATCATATGCGCGGGCAAAAAAGGCAAGCTAAACCAAATCAAATGCGAACATTCTGCTGATACTATATATATATATATATATATATTTAAAATTTAACCAAATAAAATTTTAATATTTATTTTTTTAAAATATAAACTTTTAAAGAATTATCTTTTATAAATCCGATAAAGTTGTATTATTTTTTTAATTTTCATAAATGTTAAAATGAAAAGAAAATTTTTAAAAAATATAAATAAATGAAATATATGATATAAGTAATATAATAGATGTAAATGCTAATTGTATATAAAATTGGATAGAAAAATTTTATAACTCATTTATTTAAATTTTATAATTTAATGACAAATATAAAATAGGGTAGATAAATATGATAATCAAAATGATTAATATTTTTATTAGCTTTGACATTACATTATTTACTTTCCTACATTTTGGATTTATTAAACATTGAAATGAATCTAATTTCTTACTGTGTAAATTATTCTTCAACTTTTACATTAAAAAAATGTTTGTTTATCTAGAAATTTCATCTTCTTTAACACTTGGTAAATTCAAACTATCTATATTGCTTATATGACACACTGCATGCTAACTATTAAAAGCTGTGCATTAATAATATAAAACAAAAACAGATAATATAAGATAATATTAAATAAAAACCATATGAACAAAATAGTGTCATGAGAAAAGATTTCATAGTAACACCTAATGAAAAAATAATAAAACAAACATACTTATCAAAATAATAATAATAAAATTATAACACAAGATTCTTTAAAATAGTGAGTAAATGACAAAGATTAGAAAATAATTTTTATATAATAATTTTAGATACTGAAAAGATCAGAAAAACTATATATATATATATATATATATATATATATATATATATATATATATATATATATATATATATATATATAATTTTAAATTAAAATAACAACCTTAATAATCTCAAATAAAAAATTAAGAAACATTAAATAACAACCTAACATCAATCTCAATAATCTCAAATTAAAAAGATTATAAAAAATTAACTAAAAACAAAACAAAATAATGAAAAATATTTGCTTTTTCTCCTTAAAAATATTATAAAACATTAACTAAAAACAAAACAAAATAAAGAAAAATCTGTGCTTTTATCTTCTCCTTGGTAGTAGCGATTGGACCTGGCTAAAGTTCTTGTTAGAGAAAGAGAACCGCTTTTCATGCCATAATAAAACCTAAATCCAAGATTGCATTCTGTCCTACATTCCTCGTCTATTAAAATTTATATTGAAAATGTGGTGTACCACAACTAGAAATTGAAAGAGTTTTAAACTCCTTCTGATTATAACTTAGATTAGCTTTTACTTGCAACTAACGTGACTAAAGTACCATCACCCTACATGCATTCAAAATTAGCTTTAGCTTAAACATACTACTCTTGGGAAAATTATTCAGTAGAAACTTATATCTCCGGACACCCACATAACTGAAAGCAAAACATCTGGACAAAAGGAAACTCGAAGCAGTTTTCCGAAGCAAATTCACATCGCAACATTCATGTTTATCACCCCCGAATACATATATATATAAGCTAGCCACAAAATAGTGTTACCGCACTTTTGAACTTATCTTTACCATAAAAACACATCCTGTTAATTGAAATGATACCAAAAATTAAATTTAAACCAGCAATATTATTGTTATATAAATTAGGTATTATGATTCTTTATCATATATATCAAAGAAGCTACCACAAAAATAGTGTTCCTCTATTTTTACACTTATCTTAAAAAAAACAAAAAAAAATCATGTTAATTTGGACTGATAAAAGGAATTAAAGTTAAACTAGCAATATTATTGTTAGACAAATTAAGTATCATGATGGTTTATTATAGATTATAATGTTTTAAATCAAAACAAACCATGATTTTAATGTACTGCAAATTTCAAGAATATTGATTGAGAAAATAACATGTCTTTCCATTTTGTCTTAGCTCTCTCATCATTTTATATAATCAAAATGATTAAAATAATAATTACTAATTTTTTTAGTTCATTATATAATTTTAGGTACAAACCTCTCAATGTTTTCTTATAATTGGCTTTTGTAAATATGTGTAGTTTCAACCTATGAATGGTAGATAAGTTGGTTTATGTGGGATTTTGTTTTATGGCTTAAATCTTATGGGAAGAGGTCAAGCCTCATATTCAAGTATGGGGAATTAGAATTGCTTCATGGGCATCCAGCTGGATCTCACATAATAGAAACTCACGTATAAGTAAGGAAATTCATTCTTCCATTGACAATGAAGTTGGACTCTACCTACTCTCAACTTAGCTATGAAGAAAAAAGAAAAATATGTGTAATTTTTTTTTTTTTTTTAACTATGGTGAATTAGTAACATGGTGGAGTAATCTGAGCAAGACCCAAGATCAAACCTAGCACCTTCCATTATATACCAAGATTTTATGACTTAGAAAGAGCTGAAATTCCACGAGGGTGAGGGAGCATACTCCTCTAGCCTTATCACAGTGGGTCAAAGGTGTTCCCTTGTAGAATTTGAGACTAAATGGAGGAATAACATCACATTCTCATAGACACTTCAAAAATATATATATATCTATATATATATATATATATGCAATTTCAAGAACAAAGGATACTCAAATTAAGATCCATAAGAAAAGAGCAATTTGATAGTAGCGCCTTTTTGGCATATGTTCCTTCCTTTTCACTTCATGCAATTTAAGATAATAAAAAACAAAGAGAAAATTAGGCTTTTCAAGTATGTGAACTAAGATCCAAGCTTGATCCTATTAAGTTTTGTTTTTTTCCTTATTTTTCAATTTCATAAAATTTCTTGGTTCGTGTGCAGTTACGTGGAAGTTTTTTTTTAAAGAAAAACTAAGATTTTTAAAGGTAATCACACACTTTAAGGAAAATATAAAAAATACTTTCACTTATAATATTTGTTGTTGTGCCTAGAAGCGCATTCTACAACCAAGTATGACCCCAATGTGTAAGTAGGTCGGAAGCCAAAAAAAAATGTCTCCTTGAACAATAGCTTACATAGATAAACATATAAATGAATAATTAAAAATTTATTAAAAATAAATTTAAACCATATAAACTTAAAATATGAAGAGTTTACTAACACTCAAAAAGAGATATTGTAAATAAATAAAATATGGTGAATACATAAAAATATAAATAAACCATAGGTATGGTAAATAAATAAACCTCTTTTTATATTACTCACGAGGTATGGTAAATAAATAAAAATATAAATAAACTAGAGGTATGGTAAATAAATAAAACCAATTTCTATATTTACTCAATAAACCACTTTATATTTACAAAAACGGGTGAAGCCTATGGGAAAAATTATTATTAATACCATGGGCCAAATACCATTGGACAAATTATTAATAATACCATGGGCAAATACCATGGGCCAAATAATATATTTATAAAATAGGTATGGTAAACAAGTAAATATAAAAGAGGTATAAAGAGGTAAGGTAAATAAATAAAAATAAATCAAATACGATTAGAAATCAAGATCTAATTATATATGAAGTATAAGGGTCAAATACCATGGACCAAATTATTATTAATACCATGCCAAAAAAAGAAATTATTAACCCTAACATTAATATTAAAATATTAATATTATTAAATTTAATATGTTTAGATTAATACAATATTAAATCTATTATATTGTAATATATATTAATATATCATGATATATGATAGAGGTGGACAAATAGGGGGAGTGACAAGGGAAATATGGAGATAAATTGAACAAGAAGGGAGAAGAGGAATGAAGAGAGAGAGAGTGAGAAGAGTGAGCCAATTAGAGAAGGGTAAGAGAGAGAGAGGGAGAAATAAAGATGGAGGTGGGAGAGAGATAAGGAGAGAGGGAGGGAGAAGGAGAAAGGATGGGAGGGTAGAGAGTGAGAGAGAGAGAAAGAAGGGGGAGGGGAGAGGGAAGTAGGAGAGAAAGGGAGAGAGAGAGAAAGGATGAGTGGTGGAGGAGAGAAGGAGGGATAGAGAGATGGAGCTGGAGGTGGAGCGACGAAAGGAAGAAGAAATACATAGAGAGGGAGTGACAAGGGAGAGATGGAGAGAGAGTGTGTATGCTTGTGGGTGGGATAAAGATACATAGGAGTGATGGAGACAAGGGGGAGAGAAGGAGAAAGGAGGAGTGATGGAGACAAGGGGGAAGAGAAGGACAAAGGGATAGAAATAGTAAGATATTTTGAGAGTGAGATAGAGTGATGGGGGAGGAGAGAGGTTTGGAGGATAGAGAGAGAGAGAGAAAGAGAGATGGGGGGTAAAATAAAAGGAGGTGAGAGAGGAATGACGAGAGAGAGGAAGAGAGTGATGGGGGAAGAGAGGATTGTAGGAGAGAGAGAGAGAGAGAGAGAGAGAAAGATGGGGGAAGATAGAGGGAGGTAGGAGATAAAGGGAGAAAGAGGAAGGAAAAGGGAGGGGACTTGAACGAGAGGAGGAGAGAGGGAGGGATAGAAATATGGATTTGGAGGGGGAGAGAGGAAGGGATTGAGAGATGGAGAGAGAAAGAGATGGGGGAAGAGAAAGGGAGGTAGGAGAGAAAGGGAGAGAGAGGAAGGAAAGGAGAGGGGACTTGAAAGAGAGGAGGAGAGAGGGAGGGATTGAGAGATGGAGTTGGATGAGGAGAGAGGGAGGGAAGAATAAATACATGGAGAGTGAGTAGTGGAGAGAGAGGGGGAGTGACAAGGGAGAGATGAAGAGGGATTGTGTATGTTTTGGGGTGAGATAAAAAGACAAATAAGGAGATATGGAGAGAAGGGGGGAGAGAAGGAGAGAGAGAGGCATATGGTAACAAAGTTGGAAGGTGAAGATAGAGAGAGAGGCAGGGGGAGAGAAAGGAAGAGAGAGAGTAAAGAGATATGAATATGGAGAGGGAGAGAGGGGGAGGTAAGAATAAAGACATAGAGGGTGAAAGTTGGAGAGAGAGAGAGAGAGAGGGAGTGATAAAGAAGACGGAGAGAGAGGGAGAAAGGGTAGCAGGAAGGAAGAGAGATAGAAGCAAGAGAGAGAGTGAGAGAGAGAGAGAGAGAGAGAGAGAGGAGGAGGAGGAGGAGGAGGGAGTGATAAATAGATAGATAGACTGGAGAAAGAGAGTTTATGTTTTGGAGTTGATATAGAGAGATAGAGAGAGATATAGATATAGATGTAAGGTGAAGAGAAGAAAATATATATGGATAGAAGGAGGGAGGGACAAGGAAATTGATAGATATGGAATGAGAGAGAGTGTGTGTATGGTGGGGTGAGATAAAGAGAAAAAGAAGCAGAGATGGATGGATATATAGATATATATGGGGGAGAGAGGGAAGAAGGTTTCCTACAGTAGATGCATTGATTTTAGTGTAGATGGTGATTTATAATCCTATTTGATTTCTTGCACTAGATGAATTGATTTTGGTGTAGATGTTGATTTCTAATGATATTTGATTACTTACACAAGATGGATTGATTTTATTGTAGAGGATTTCTAATCCTATTTGATTTCTTGCACTAAATGCATTAATTTCAGTGTAGATGATGATTTCTAATCATATTTGATTGATTTCACTCGATACATTAATTTTAATGTAGAATTTGATTTTTGGTTATATTTGATTTCTTTCACTAGATGAATTGATTTCAATGTAGATTATTTTTAATCCTATTTGATTGCTTGCACTGAATGGATTGATTTCAATGTAGATGGTGATTTCTAATCCTATTTTATTGCTTTCACTAAATGCCTTGATCTCAGTGTAGATGGTGATTTCTAATATTATTTGATTGATTGCACTAGATGCATTAATTTCAATTTAGATGTTGATTTATAATTATATTTGATTGCTTGCACTAAATGCATTGATTTAAATGTAGATGATTTAACTAAATGCATTGATTCAAATGTAGATGATTTATAATCCTATTTGATTCCTTGCACTAAATGCATTTATTTCAGTGTAGATGGTGATTTCTAACCCTATTTGATTGCATGCACTAGATGCATTGATTTCAATGTAGATGTTGGCTTTAAATCCTATTTTCCTACTTGCACTAGACTCATTTATTTGAGTGTAGATGTTGATTTCTAATCGTATTTCATTACTTGCATTAGATGCATTGATTTTAGTGTAGATGTTGCTTTCTATTATTATTTGATTTCTTGCATTAGTTGCATTGATTTCAGTGTATATGTTGATTTCTAATTTGATGTAATTGGATGTATGATGGTACATTAATTTTAAAGTCATTGGATTAATAGTGTGTGTGCAATGATTTCAGTGTAAGCACAAAAAATATTGACAATGTACATTGATTTTTGTGTTATAGTAATTCAACCTATTAATATTGGAGAGCAAGAGAGACAAGGTATGATGTTTACTACAATAGCTCTAGCTAAATATTTAAATGGTTTACGGTTCCAAGTGTCCTTTTCAAATAATTAACATCAAAATATGAAAAAACTAACATGGGTGAAAATAAGAATAGTAGAAGAAAATAGTTTGAAATCTATCACAATAAAGACTATTCGTAATTGACTACATTCTTATTATTCACAGTTTCTATGATTCAATATTATTACATTGTCACTTTGCATTCAAAATTTTATTTCATCATTAAAGTTATTTTACAATATTTATCATCTCAAAAAACTGAGGTAACTAATCAAATTTAAAATTAAAATGACTCAATAAATCTGAGACATATTTAACATATTTAAAATGGTTATGTTAATATTAGATGTATTTACATATTATTGATAAAATTAAGCATATGTGCCTCATATTATCGATAGAATTTCCTTGATCGCAGATGACTGAAACCAGACTAGATCCATCTTAACTCGAGATCTATCAAGCACCGAGAGGGATCAAATCTCTCGAGGTGAAAACCTTGGATCAAATCTCTCGAGGTGAAAACCTTTCCTCAAGTTTTGCACTCAAAAAAGAGGTTTTCACCTCGAGAGATTTGATCCCTCTCGACGCTTGATAGATCCAGAGTTAAGATGAATCTAGGCTGGTATATATTTTGCATTAGTTCAAATGGTTGAAATTCAATTTACTAAATAAGAGGTCTTGAATTCAAGCCTTTCTTTTTTCATTTAGTTAATTTTTGAAAAGTTCTTATAATTTTAAGATATTATATAATTTCATTGTAAAATAAATTTTATTTAAATTATAAAAGTGAATCAATATAAATAGATTTTAATATTATTTTTTTAAGTTACTTTCTACATCCAATTTTAACTTATAAAGTACTTCATTGTAAAAATGATTCTCATTTATTTTGTAAAAGTATAAGAGTTACGTATTTATAAAAGTGAGCTCATAGGTAAAGTTAGAAAATAAAGGAGAACTATCTCTTACTCAATGAATTCATGCACACCCAAGACAAAATTCTACTTGCTACATGACATTTACCTTATTTTTTTAAAACTACCTATGTTTTAGATATGTTTTCATCTAAACAATATTTTTTTCTTTAAAAATCATCTTATTTACATATTTTGATAAAGTAAAGAACTTTCCTATATTACTGTGGGAAAATAACCCCCCCCCCCCAAATAACATAATAAGAATGATAATGCACATAGATTAATTAGAATGTTAATTTCTAGTTATTTACAATTTCATTAACACACTAAATGATGCTTGGACATAGTTGGAGACCATATTTTGTAAAAAAATCAAATTTGAACCCATCAATTCAAAAACCAATTAATTTCTTTAAATCTCAAAGACTCCCTTTATAAAAAATTATCAATTTAAGTTCAAAACACTCATACTTTTACTTGAATAATATAACATACCAAAGAAATATTTCCAAAGTATATATTTTATTCTTGCTAAGATTGGTAGTACATATTCTATTTTCATATATACTTTTTACTCTAATGGAGAAGCTTTAGGGTTTGCTTAAAAAACACTCACTCTTGAATGTTTTTGGATATTTTTAATCAGATATAAAAATAAGCTCCTTCATAATTGAGTAATGAGCATTGTGGATGTGTTGCTGCTGAGGTTGTTCTTGGCAAAGGATAAATTCGAAGGCACTCTATAGCAATTCCAAGGCACTCTATAGAGGTTGGGAAAACCACCCTACTTTTGGATTCAAGCTAGCTCTTGGATCACAACAAGTAACCCTTGAAATTGTTACAATAATAGTTGCTCTAGATTACCTTGAATAATCCCTTTAAGCTCTCAAATGAAAATTTAAATATTAATAGTTTAATGAAATGTTGGAGAAATATTTCAAATCGAAGAGAATAGTACATTCAACCTATATCTTCAAACTAAGGCCTTTCCAATTAGAACCTTTATTCCACAATGTAGATAAGTATATAGAATGTGAAATAGAAGAGCTAATCTAATAGTCTTAGGCAAGACATAAATTAGTATATGGTCAATGAAATATTTTGTGAAGATGGTATAGATAAGCCTAATGTCATATGCAGGTATGATATGGTACTTGAGGTATAAGCATAAAAGTGTATTTGTAATAAGTAAGCTTGAGATTACCGTTAACAAGTCTAGAGGAGTAGATGTAAAATCAACATATAAGATTTGCAAAAACAATAATGTGGCTCATTAGATGTGGAGTAAAAACTTGATAATTATGGGGCTTGTGAATGAGAGGGGTTTTTAAAATAGTGAAAACAAAGTTAATGTATGATAAAATTTTGAAATATGATAAAATTTTGAAATAGTTATTTTAAGTTACAACATTTGGCTCCAACTGTTGGCAATTTTGGCATTGATATCACATGGTCGTGAATGATGTTGATGATTTATTTTAATGTTAAGGGTTCTTATGGGTAAAAGCATGGATCTCGGTTACACTTTTTGGCAAGGGAGGGTACGTTTAGGTGAAAAAAGAGGGCTTGATTGAGCTTTTTTAAGTGATTAATCAAGTTCCTTGATTACTAAAAAAAATTGCTCGATCAAGGGTTTAAAAAAAATTGCCGATCAAGCATTAAAGCTCAATCGAGCTCTAACACGTTATCAAGTTTTAGGCTCATTCAAGCGTTAGAGCTCGATTAACGCTCGAACGAGCCCTTATTTTATATTAAAATGTGTCGCCATATAGCTCGATCGAGCCCCTAGTTAACCACGTTAATGTCTCGATGGAGGGTTTAGGAAACCCTCAATTGAGCTATTTAAATTTAAAATTCAAGTGATCGATCAAGGTTTCAAGGTCCTAAAAACCAAAATCCTAGCACCCCATCCACAAAAATTTCTACAACACCATTTTGTACCTTAGTGGACTTAGGGAGACATTTGTCCTTAGGTGGCGGAGTTGATCATGTTGGATTTATGAAGGAGTCCTCTATCCAATGTCATATGAGTTTGAAATTTTCAAATTAATATGATATTATTCATATAATTTCTTTTAAACATAATGCCTGAAATGTTTTTGGAAACTTTTAAAAGGTTGTTCATAAAAAATCAATAACATAAACTACACACAACGAAAAAAATTCAAAAAATATCACTATCTTTGTTTATGAGTCCTCTTCAAAAGGGTACTCTTGGTTTTTCAATTTATTTAAATACTTGAAAAAAACCATATGTGAAAAGGTTTCTGCAAAATGCAATTGAAATATTACTTTTTCAATTTCAAGAAATAATAAAAAATACATATTTGCATACAAAAAAAATTAATATGAAAAAATTAGTTCTCTCCGTGTATATCATGGTCATATATAAATATATATTTGAAATTGCACATGTTATACTAAGTTATGCTATGTGAACATACACATACCTCTTAAGATGAGCGAAAATTTGCAAGGACAAGTATCTCATTTAGTGCAAAATGAGAGACTTTACAACACTAAATTTTTTGCAAAAAATATCATTAGGACAACAACATAATTCTCCACATACTTTATTTTTCCTCCAAATAAAAATTGTAATTCTAGTATGAATTTTGAGGGCTTCAATTCGATAAGAGAAGAAAATTTTGAATTTTCATTGCCACATTTGGCCCAAAAGAGTAACCCATATTCATGCATTCACCCTTGTGTGTTAGGTCCCTATATTACTAGTGTAGTCCCTTATTATGTTAGTGTAGCCCCCCTTATTGTTATTGTTGTACCCTTGTAACCCCTATATTGTTATTATTGTACCCTTACATTATTATTTTTAGGTCGCCTAGGATTATATTATGACCCCATGGACTCCTATATATAGAAAGGAGGTTTTGTCATTTGTATCATCCAATAATTTTTCATTTATGTAATGTAAAGGAGGTTTCACCCTCGAAGTGGCTGAATTCCAAGGTGTTTATCTTTCTTTTCTTCCATTTTTGGAGTTGGTTTCATTACATTTGGTATCAGAGCTTTGGATTCTATGGTTTCGCTGCTCCAAACAGGTCATCGTGGAATTTTAACTATAACCTTGTTTCTACGAACATTCAGAAGCTGAAATTTTTTCATAGTGAAGCCGAAATGTTGAGGAACGTCGTGTAAAAATTTCAAATCTTGGTTCGCAATATTTTCAAAGATATGATCTTTGGATGTTAAGGTTTCTTCATGCTCTTGAATTTAACCTAAACAAATCATCGTGGCATTTTTTGCTATAATTTTTTTCTACAAAGGTTCAGAAGATGAAATGTTTACAGAGTGAAGTCGAAATCCTGAGGAACATCATGTAACAATTTCATATATTGGTTCAAAATATTTTCAAATATATGATCTGTGGAAGTTAGGGTTTTTTTAGGCTCCTGAATTTCATCTCAAAGAGGTGACCGTGGGAGAATCATCATAACTCTCCCTTGGAGCATCAGATTGGAATTTTGTAAAAAGTGGTCACAAGTACATGGAATTTTCTTTCCTTTGTATCAGTTTGAGAGCCGAAGGAGGAAAAAGTGACATGTGGCACACGGTACAAGTTCTCTCTACTGAACTAGTCCATAATTATGTGATTGTACAAGATTGGGCATAACTTCATCTTGCAAAATTCAAATTCGGTCAGATATATATAATTTGAGAAGATTCAGAGGACTACTATATGGCCAAATTTCAGATATTGAAGATCCGAAATCACAAAGATAATTCAGTTTCAATATCGAGCTCCTCAAAAGAAAGAAAAATGTGTGTATTTGTTTATTAAAATTGCATAACGTTTTTTTGACAAAGAAGTTTGAAGTGATTCCAAGGGAATATTGAAGAATTTTTATCAGTATTGGGTTCTATAATGCCTCCAAAAAATAATTCCATACCCATTAGGTCCTCAAAAATCTATACTATGGTGCATGAAGAGGAAGAATTGCAGTTTGAGACATAAAAATTAAGGTACTAAGTGCAACAAATTTTGATCTTACAAAGAGAAATCAAAGATGACATAGATGGTTTAAAAGAAAAAATGAAGGCTAAGTTGGACAGTTTGAAGGATCAAATGAAATATAATATGGATAATTAATTAGTGGAATATCACATCGAGCATCAACAGCAAGTTCTCCAACTCTCAAAGGATAACCTAACTTTGGTGCAGAATCAAATGAGACAACAGGAAGATCAATATCACATCGAAAGAAATTCTAAAGCAGTCACATAAACAAGAACTCGACAAGTACAATCAATTTCAAAGTATCTCAACAAGTGGAAGAACTTTCCTCTAGAATATTCCACATGCGAGGATGACAATTTTATATAGAAGCATCAAGAAATAATCAAGCGTTGAGGACAACGCTTGTTTGAAGGAGAGGGTCATATTAGGTCCCTATATTACTAGTGTAGTCCCTCATTATGTTATTTTATCCCCCCTTATTGTTATTGTTGTGCCCCTGTAACCCCCATATTGTTATTATTGTGCCCTTACATTATTATTGTTAGGCCGGCTATGATTATATTGTGACCCCATGGACTCCTATATATAGAAAGGAGGTTTTTTAACTTGTATCATCCAATAATTCTTCATTTATGTAATGTAAAGGTGGTTTCCCCCTTGAAGTGTCTTATTTCTAAGGCGTTTATTGCTCTTTTCTTCCATTTTTGGAGATGGTTTGACAAATTTGATACAAGAAATGTTTCCTAATGGCAAAAAGATAGTAGAGGACTCATGATGAGAATAAAATAATTGTTAATCGTGATTTCATAAACTCTAATGTTGGATGGAAGAACCACCATATTCCAAAGATGGATATGAGGAAGTTTGATGGCAAGGATCCCGTAACATGGATACTACAGATGGAGCAATATTTTGATCTCAATAATGTGCAAAACACACAAAAGGTAACCATTGTAACTTTACATTTAGAACAAAATACATTTGTAAGATATTGATGGCTTTGTTCCCATAAAAAAATTTCCACTTAGTCAATTTTCATGGAGGAAATGATAGTGCATTATGAGGATACAAAGAGAAACATCTTCTTTAGCCAATTTATAAATCTCGAACAATAATGGGCGCTACACTAACATAATAAGGGAATACACTAGTAATATAGGGACCTAACATTGTGTGCAAATGATGATCAACATAATCTAAAGTGAAAATATTGATTTCTTGATGAGTTTTTTGATATTACAAGTGTTGGTTTCTTTATGTGCAATGGCTGATCAAAGTGATGTAAAGTTCAAAGCTTGATTAAGTGATGTGATGAGTAAAGGTGATGTTTTCTCATTAATGATTGCTTCCATCATAATGGAACATAAGAATTAGAAAACAAATCTTGAAGAACCAAAGTACAAATTCTGAAGAACATATTGCTCTGATTGAACAAAATCAATATACAAAATAATTTATATTTTTGGCCTCTTTCCAAGTTTAATTATCTTCTTTCTCTCAAAACCTGCATTATTACATTGGTTAACTTGTGTTTAACCTACATTAACCTAGATAATAACACACCCCAACTTCTTCCAGCCTATATTGCAACATATTTGGTCATTTGAGCCTTGTCTTATGCAATGATGAATCCTTGACCATGGTTCTTCGAATGTAAAATTTTCCTAATTTGAAGACTGATCTAAAAATGAATATGTGAGATGAAAATAGTCTTAAAATACCAAGAAGCAACTCCTCATTTAAAAATAATACATAGAATGCAAACAATGAGAGAGTCATGTTTATAAAATATGTGTTCTTGAATGTGAATTAAGTTTTGGTGAATTGAACATTTGTAGCAAAAGTGGAGAAAATATGAAGAGAAAGAGTAGCAAAAGTGGAGAAAACTTGAAGAAGGGAAGCAGAGAGGATGAGCAAGAGAAAATAGGATGGAAACTAAATGTAGAATAGAGATAAAGTCCAGTACGTAACCAAAAAATTTTATTTGTAATTTTGATAAGGGGATTGTAGTCTCCTTTGAATTTGTAGCTTGATAAAGAATAATTTGTAGCCTATTGAGGTAGGAGTCTCCTATGGGCTGTAGCCTACAAAAAATTTGTGGGAGTTAGAGCTTCCTTGCAAGTTGGAGCTTGCAGAATACTTGAGATAGTAGCCTCTGGTAGGTTGGATCCTATTGAAAATTTGATGTAATAGGGGAGTAGGAGCTTTCCTTCACATCACTTTTAGCCAAAATTTCATGGTTTTCTCCCTTTATAAGTTCCCACTTATATTTAGTGATTTCATGTGTTGAATTTTTATGTCTCTCTTGATAGAATAATTTTGAATTGTGTTTATATATGCAAATATCTCTATGGTAACCATAAAGGAACAATTAAAAGTTAAACTAATACATAAGCCATTAGTTGGAAATGAAAATAATTGAGAAAGTAAATGAATTTGAATTAAATAATTGAAAAGACACAATTAAAATATTCATGAAGGAGATACTAAAGTAAAAATGACCAAATAACAACTATATAGAATGCAATTTGAGACATTAAAAATGAATGAAGATGAAGATATTGTTAAGCTTTTTTAATATTAGATTAATTTGTTAATTTCATGATGGCTCTAGGTGAAACACTCAAAGGGAGTGTAAAAGTCCAAAAAATACCGAGGTCATTACCTTCAGAGTTTAATACTAAGGTTTAAGTTATGGAACAGATAAAAAACTCTGAGAAACTAAATAGGGATAAACTACTTGGTTCTTTCATAGAATATGAAATGAGAATATTAAAAGGAAATACTCCCACACAAGATGTAACTTTCAAAGAAAACAAGTCTAAAAAATACAAGGAATGTTCATGCTCAAACTCTGATGTAGAAGAAGTGAAATTTGTCAGGAGAATGAAGAAAGGTACATGTAAGTACAATGGAAAACTCCCATTTAAATGCTTTAATTATGGAAGAGTGGCACATTGTGACTCAGAATATCCATATAAGAAATAATAAAATAATATTAGAGGGGAAGAAAAGGGAAAGTTTAATAAAAATGAAGAAACAAAAAAAAATTGAAAATAAGAGTCTTTATGCACAAGAAGATAGGAGTACATCTAAAGGTTCCAGTGATTCCTCTAGTGAATATGGAGATAGTGAATTTGTTTTGATGGCCCTAGAAACTTGTAAGAAGAACATGATGAATATGAATAAGAAGAAGAAGAAGTTTAGGTGGATCTTGAGGGGGAGTTGATCAGTTCCCTAGAGGAAATAATTAGACTCAAAATAATAATAAGAAATAAAAATATATTTTTGTAAAACTAAGTAATAGAAGAGTCTAATTCAGAATATCTTATCAAGTTGAAAGTATATCTCGAGGAAGTTAAGAAGGAGGAGGAAATTTTTCTACTTCAAATAAAGGAGAAAATAGAGTTTGAAAAATTGGAAGTGGAAGTAGTAATAATAAGGAAAAAATAAATAAAGCACATATTGACTTGAATATGAATATTTAACATATAAAAGGATCTGAAAAAATAGATGTCATATTAAATGCTCAAATATCTCCACTTATGAAAGTTTGGTGAGGATAATAAGGAGAATCTAGTGAAAGGAAGACAAAAGACAATAGGACCATAATTTCTTAAAAATAAGTAAGAGGAGAGAATGGTAGTCCACATCAACATGAGAATGAGGTTAGCAATACACTTAATCAATAAAAAAATTGTAACTAAGGAAAAACAAAAAGGAACCACTTATAGTCAATTGCAACAAACAAAAGGAATGGATAAACAAACAATATATTATGAGGGACCATACATCCTCAAGGGAGAAAATTATCAAATTCCAAGAAGGATCTATTCTCAAGTATTATCCATTCCCAGGGATGGAAACATTTTCAATGGATATTGTTATTGTTGTAAAAAATTTGGACACAAATACGTAAATTCAAGAGATTGTGTTAGAATAAATTAAATGAAAAACCCTAAAGGAAGTGAAGTAAATGATATATATGAAAAAATAAAAACAAATAGGAATTTGCAAAGGAATCCATTTGCTCCGTTTTTTTATGTCACTTGATATTTCCACTATCACAATTTTGGTCATAATTCATATGAATGTCAGCTAAAAAACAATGGGTCACAATATCAAAATAATTGTAGAACAAAAGAACCTATGCAGTGGAGAAAAAATAAGGAAGCAAATAAAGATAATAATTTGGCCTACTTCTATATTATCAAAACCAAAAGAGTCAATGCTATGTGGGCATTGGTTTTTCTATACATGTATGATAGGGGATCAAAGAAATTTTGTCTCTTTAGATGAAAATAAAACAAGGAATGTGGCATTTGGAAATGATGTAGTAGGAAGAATTAGAGGAAATGGTATATTCATTTTGAATAATGGTAGACGAAAAGCTCATGATGTACTATTTGTTGAAGGAATGAAACATAATTTAATAAGGGTTAGACATAGGTGTGATATAGGTTGTGATTCTCTCTTCAGATCTAAATATTGTGAGATCAAATCAACAACAACAGGGAAAGTTTTGGATAAAGGAGTTCGAACAAAAAATAATGTATATATCTTGAAGGAAGATAATGAAGAGTGCTACATCACAAATAATATCAGTCCTAGATATGGCATAGGAGACTATACCATATAAATTTTGATCACATCATCAGGCTTAGAGTACCAGGAAAATACCTTCTCGTGGAGGTTTTTGCGGAAGTCCCTATAAAAAACTACGAAAAAATTGTCTGTACGGAAGTCACTAGCGAAGGTGGGTAGGCGGATATTTTTCTTATGGTGCATCTACAATATACAAATTCACCAATGATTTACTATCCATATCAACACCAGTGTTGAATAGAACATGGTGCACGCTGACAGACTTATTTAAAATAAATGGTGTGTTAAATAACAAAGAGAAACAGTGTGTATACTACTCGATAGCACCAGAAAAGAGTTAAATTTACAAAACAAATTGTTGTAAAATTCATTTTTCCCAGTCTCGTGTTATATTTCGAAGATAACCTGGTGCTAAACCAATACTATAAAAACCTCGTGCATGTGTAGTATACCATGCATTAGTGCTTGAATAACCAATAACATTGGATAAAGGTTAAATTTTAAAGCATTTCGGTGGTATATACACCTGTAGCATCAGTGCCTTTCTTGTAGTAAAATGCCTCACTGCATACTTAAAAGGAGAAATGCTATAGTTTTTAATTTTCAAAAAAATAAGGTGGTATATTCCAACGAAGCATCAACATTATTCATGCATTAAAATGTTCTGGTGCACCTTCTAAGAGTGTCACTAGGCATTTTTTATTTATTTTTTAAACGTGATGTTATATTGCAACAAAGCTCCAGTGAAGCACATGTATTTGAACACCTTGGGGCATCTTAAAAAAATCACCGCTATAGGTTTTTTAAACTGTTAAAAAATAGTGGTGGTCTTCGGTATCTGACACACTGGTTCAATTATAATAACGCACCAAAAGAGGGTTGAATGAATTAAAAAAACTCTCAGTGGTAAATTCATTTTTACCATCTATAGTTCTATAGAGATATGAAGCATCGATGTCAATATTTCACCATGTAAGCACCTTGACATCGTTGCTTCTCTTGTTCACCATCCTTCCATACCATGCTCAGTGTGTGGCTTTCAATTTTTTTCAAACAGTAGTGGATTTTGTTTTCTAAATTACATGTCAGTAATGCCTCCTAGATGAGAAAATTTCAAGGTAATTTCTATGTTTCTCTCTTATTTTATTTTTTAGTGGATTAGAATTGCAAAAAAACTCAAAAATTCCTTTTTTTTGGAAAAAAAATCCTCTCTATTGCGTTCGACACCTTCAACTCGCACCACATTAGGGGAATTTTGAGGTCTAAAATGGGCATCCTAAAAAAAATTTACAACCAAAATAAACTTTATAGGCACTAATAGGATTCAAGATGATGATGTCAACCATGGGGGATGATTCACCATTTTTTAAGTAAAAGGGTAAAAAGATTAAAAAATAATAAAATAATAAAACTACTTTTTCAACTCATATTTTCAACTTATCTCCAAAATGTTTTAGTCAAATTTCGAGCAGGAGTACTCATTGGATGCAAAATTTAATTCCTCATCTAAGGAATACCTATGTTTCATACTTTTGATGGACCCTGCTACACGAAAAATGAGAAATACTTGAAAAAATGTGATTGCAATCACATTTTTCATGTATTTCTCATTTTTTGTGTAGTAGGATCCATCGAAAGTATGCGACATGGGTACTCATTGGATGAGGAATTAATTTTTTCATCCAACGAGTACTCTCTCTCGAAATTTGAGTAAAAAATTTGGGAGATAAGTTGAAAATACAAGTTGAAAAAGTAGTTTTTCATTTTTCCCTCTAAAATTTGATGATGTAATCAAATATTCATTTATTGTTTCCACTATTATTTTACAATTTCCTTAGGAGGCCCATTTTATACCTCAAAATTCCCCTAATGAATAGTGATGCAACCTACAATTTTATAGGGTGCACCATCGTTTGGTGCATGAACCTAAGACACTGTTATTTTTGTGTTGTGTTTCATAAATGAGAACGCACCAAGAAAAGATATAGATTGTACGTTGGTGCATACACTTTTAGGTTACACCCGGTGTGTTTATGTTTACCAAACACACTACAGAAATAATATTAAAAAATATAGCTCGGTGCATTCTATAGCCTGTACATTCCATACACGTGCAAAAATTTTATACATGCACATTGATGTGTAAGTTTGAGACGAATCGTGATGAAAATGTAAATATGTGAAGCAAAATTGATGTATCATACTTATGTAAAAACTATGTCCAGTGCAACTATTTTTGATAACACATCAGAGCGGGTGCATTACTATTTTATGGGCGCACCGAAGATTTTTTTTTAATTGAAAGTTATGTTTTCATATTTATAAATACATTTTTCATCTAATAAAAAAAACATTTTTATATGTATGAGGTTGATGTATTTTATATGTCAATCATGTTTCATATATGTCAATATAGGGAGTAATAGCAGGAGCAGGAGTAAATGGAAGACCAATACAATTTGGTCTGACCATGGGGGGCCCAAGAGAGGGAAAGGGATTTATAAAGTCACCCTATTAGTGAAACAGCTCAAGCACTCTGGAGAAATCTAGGACTCCTTAAGTACTATGAGGATGATACATTCCTCAAGGCGCACTCTATCTTGTTGGAATATATGATTCGGCGGTGGAGGGTCCAAGAGCAAGGTTTCCGTGTCAACTCTGAGGCATGGTATAGGAACTCTGAGGAGGACATATATTTTATCACTCACCTATTTAGAAGAGGGGAGGATTCTCCCCAGTTCCAAGTTGTCGCCCAGGGGGTTGCAATAAAGATTCAACCTACCTACTCTTATAGATATGTTGGGCCTCATGCAGTCTGTCCTATAGATTTTCAAGTACATTGTGGACAACTACAAATTTCTTCTTTTGCTACACATGAGGTTAGGTGCCTCTCATTATTAGTGACCATCATTGCACACTTTACTAGTGATGGGAAACACATTAGTTAAACTCTTTTATATTATGTTGATTCTTTAATTTAGGCACTGCGATGTATCAAATGGTTTGCCATTTTTTTTAGGAAGTTTTGTATGGATTTAGATAGATGTTGTGCGATGAAATATGGTAGGATGAATTCTCTTTCGCTTCAGAGTTTTTTTGTTTATTTTTTGAGAGTTTTCTAGAAATTAGGCCTGCATTTGACCGTTTCCCTCCTAGGTCGATGACTGAGGTGAAAATTTGCATGTGGGGCCAGATGATGCCCAAGAGGGGCTTTCCATAGTATTCAACCATGATTTACACCCCGACACTTGTGCTACTAACTAGTGAGGATGAATATGCATTTATATTTTTGCCATTTTCGTACGCCAATATTGATTGGAGATAGTGTACCAACATCCTCTTCACATCGAATGAGCCTGGAGATGATAGAGGTAACATTAGTGTTTTATTTAAATTAATCTAGTTTCATTTTATTGTCTTAATTAATTAGAATATAATTTATTCTAGCTCGTTATTTAACTTGTTTAATTAAATTATTTAATGAAATTGTCTAATTATTATTGTATATTATATATTTTGTAGACATCAGCACATTCTTGGGCGACATGTCTCCTCCCCTACCAGAGGGAGTATATGAGGAGATGGGTGAGGAACATCCTCAAGGGGGCATGGGCATTTATGCCCATAGGGTGGGTATGAGATTTAGGATGAACTACTATGACATATTGTCTCAATTTTTGGTTGAGGAGGGAGTCTACCTTACGTGGGCTTCATACCTTAGTGCAAATCGTAGGTTTTTTCATCACTTGAGGGATTGTTTTCATGAAATGATTACTCTTATGTGTCATAAAACCAATGATAGTAGGCTATTCGAATCAAGGAGGGATGTAGGATATGAAGCACAAGATACGTCAGATGAGCCTTCATGTAGTGCTACCCTGTCATATCATGATGATGAGGGTGGTGATCATGATTTCGGGGGTATTACCACATCGAATCATGATCAGGGTGTCAATGGTCCTTCTGGTAGTACACCTTCTCATCAGTCACCTGCTCATAAGATGTTAGAGATACATGATGTTCCTCATGTTTCTTTTGAGAGAGAAAACTAGCCACCTCCTCCTCCACCTCAGAGTTCGATAGACGTTGAGGGAGTAGTTGAAAATTCATCGTCTAGTACTGAATACCATGAGAACACTACTACGTTTATTATATTAGATATTTGATTTCAATTATTTGACTTGTTTGTACGTGGATGTGTGTGTGTGTTTCTATCTATATATAGTAAATTTTTTGTTAATGTTTATGTACTTAATTTATATGTTGGTATTGATGTGTATATTTTTAGGTCTTGTTATATATGTTCATTTAATGTGCTTGCAAATATATGTGTATGTTATAAAATTTATTTGACAAGATATGTATATTAATTTGAGGATGTGTATGGTGATTATGTTAGATTACAACGTTTTTGTTTTTTTCATATGTGATCATGATAATGATGCCCTGTTATATTATTAGATTTGTGTGCTAGCTACTGATGTTTATATGTACTAGAGGTGTATATACTATCAGATGATGGTAGTGAATTTGAATGGGTGTCTTAGATGATGTTTATGTTTTTTAGATGGTTATCATCATGATGTTTATTTTTATAAAATAATATTTATTATAGATTATGTATTGGTGAACGTGTATCAAAATTTTATATTTGAAATTGCATGAAAAACGACTTACTTTAAAAAAAATGCAAATATATTTTTATAAATTAGAAAGTTTAGTATGGTTGAAACTATGATTGTAAAATTATGAAAAATAATTTTACATTATTACATAATTCATTCATATTCATTCGAACCTAATTAATAAAATATTTCAATACTCACAAGGAAAAAATAAGTAAAGGTAAAATAATTGAGTTAGTTCTTATTAAGAAGAAAATTTGTAACTCATTCAATTTTTAATATAAAATATTAATAATAATAAATTATTCAAAAATACAATTCAACCAATGAAAAATTACACTATGGTTGATCTATATATAGATATAGAAAACTAGTACTATAGATCCATTTTAATCATATATTTATCAATCACTAAAAGAGATTAAATCTTTTGACATGTACATCTCTTTTCAAGTTTTACATTCTAAAAATATATTTTCATATAATGAGATTTGATCCCTCTCGGCTCTTGGTAGATCCATTGTTAAGATGGATCTATATTGGTTTATAAAATTCAATCTATTATTGGATTTAAAAAAACGTAAGTCATAATTGTTTATAGCTAATTTAGCTTTAATATAACATAGAAAATTATATTTTTATAAAATTTAATTTATCACTAAAGTTATGATATTTTCAAGAAATTTAAATTTAATATTTATAGAAACTCTTACCAATTGAAATTATAATTCTCTCTCTTTTAAGATGAGGATCAAGAAATGTAAAATAAGGCTTGTGAAGTTACTTGTAGTTGGGGATTTTCTCTATTGGAAGTTCTCCCTTAAAGAGGAAAGTGAACTTTTTTCTAGCAATAAAGATATAACATAACATTTCGGTGTTATTTTGGTTCTTTATTTTCTATTTTAATAGTTTAAATTTAACTCTTTTTAATAACAAATATGAGTTAAATAATACAAAAACCATACTATATTATATTTAAACTTTTTATAAATAATATATTTGATTATTTCTTAATGAACAACTCAAGAAATATTATTTTTTCAACATAGTTGTCTTGAGATAGTCACTAAAACTCATGTTTTCACATGGCTCCTAGATAATATTACATCATGTTCACAATGATAAAGACATGCCTACTTTAAATAATTTACTTATAAATATACATAAAAATAGACATTTATTTTACATAATCTAAATAGGAAAGAAAAATGAATCACCAAGTCTATTGGAAAGTCAAACAAATGCCTCTTAATGACCATCACATTATTTATCATTTAATTACTATCCATAAAATATTTATTAATTCAACATTTATTTATAATTACCATTGAAAATAAAACTCAAAATTGGTCCATTATCCATGAAGAAAAAATTAAAACCTCTCATGCATATATGTAAGCCCATTTGTTTCTCTTATTGTCCCTAAAAATATGTAATCAACATTTTATACATGCATAAGACCTCCTTTTAGTTTACATAACGCTGCAAGAACTGTAATTTAAATATAGTAAACATGACTTTATCTCTCATGTCAAGAATTTAATCTTACATATTAATTAAAAAAAATTCATTGTTGAAGTCCTCATAGAGTTATCACTACATGATTTATATCTATTTTTAACTAAAAAATAATAAAAAACATATGAACTGATTAATAAAACAACAAGTATCTAAATTGAGAATAAATATTCAATGTTGTTTCTGAATTCACTATTTTCTCATTTTTCTTATATTCTTCTCATTTTCCTATTTGCGAAGGGTTGTGACCTTCAATCCTGATTATCATAGATATTGTACACATTTGGAAATACTTAGTTTTCCACTAAAAAAAAATTGTGTAAAAGCATTTGTGAATTATAGATTTAAGGCTTTTGCGATTAGTATTTTGTGTGGAGATGTTTTCCAGATAAATCGCATCCATTGTTGATAAATTCGATGTTTCGAACCAATCCACCATGGTTCATCTTTAGGAAAACATGTGTAAAAAAAAATTTGAATCTTACCAATTATACAAAATGACAAAAAGACAAATAAAAAAATAATATAACTAGTGAAATAAAGAAAAAAAACATAAAAAAAATAATATAAATGATGAAATAACACAAGTACATATCACTCGTTTTTGTCATCACCCTAATTATCTTTCTTTTCTACCATGATAACAATTTTTTTCTCAAAAATATGTTTTGATCTAGGGTCGTGTCTTAATATGAACCAAAAATCCCTATCCAACACATATGGGTAAAAAAACACCTAGTTGTAATGTTTTGGGAAAACATAAGGCTCCCTAGCTTCAAGCCACATCTTTCTAGAGTTGATAGATATCAACCCACTATCACGATCTTACTTTACATTATTCCAATCAAAGGTTTCCCACCACTTGCACCTAAAAATAACACATTGAAATGAAGAGAATTCCACTAGAACGATCTCTTGTATATTTCAGACATAACCTAATGTACCATGCATTAGGTTTTGATCGCAGTGGTTAGCATGAATAGATTGGTCGAACTCGACTTCCACTCCACATTCTTGTGTCATGCATCCATCATTGACATCCTCTATGAAAAAAATTATTTCCATATGCCAACATAGATGGGGACAAATGCACCTATAGAAAAGTTAAAAAATCATTGTGCCGTGTGTCTAATAACAAAAACATAATTAAAAATATAAAATATATATAAGTGTTTGTGCTTCGAACTGGCTCTACCTATGCTATTAGTGATGATTTCACTCCGTCAACTACCTCTCCCATGGCAAACCTCACCATATGAATAGTGAGTCCCTATCGGGCCGTTGGTCGAGCAATTTTATTCCTAAAGGAGAACCCTTACCTTTCACTTGACTAATTAGCCTAAAAGAAAGACTCATGGGGGGAGTCTCGTACAATTCAAAGGTGTATTATGAAGTTAAAAATGTACATAAAGATATTATTACCGAGTTTTTGAACCCAATCCCTATGTTTAGCGCATCCTCTTCAACATTCAGGTAATGACTAGAGGCACCGTATATCTCTCTGACTTGATCAACAACCCAAGTATTAGGGCATGTGTTGCACTGAAAATTATCATCTTGACATTCTGCTATCTTTAAGAGCTCATTATCACTCATACTTCCTCCTTTTGAAGTCTAACACATCATTTCCTCATGTCAAGCCTTAAGTAGAAGAAAAAAGCTCTCAAAAGTCTCTAAAACTCTGGTATCGCACTTTCTCTTTGTCTTACCTGCGGTCCCGCACCTAATGTTCATGACTCCTGTGTACCTGAACGCACTTTCTTTGTGTTAAAAGTGTGGAACCTTGTAAAATATCAAAAAGGTGCAAAGTAAACCTAGAAGCTCACTTTCAGTGATTTCTAGAAGATTCTAGAAGGAATCTTGCAGTGGAAAGTTCGCTCTTTTTACATTCATGCATCCCATGCCTTAAGGAGCTAACACTTTGATGTGAGGAGCTTATCCATTTGAAGGAGGATTCTATCCCTTCATAGTTGGAACTGAAACCTCCTCTTTTACACTATAAAAAGAGGCCTTCGGTACCCTCAAAGGGAGTTCAAGCTTTAGAATTATTTGAGGTAAAGTGTTGTTGGGATTCAAACTCATTTAACTGAGATTTTGTGAGGAAAGATCACATACCTCTATCTAACTCAGTTGGAAGAGTGTAAGGCTTGTTAGAGTAGAGGAGATTCCTACTTCAAACCCCGGGAAGGCATGTTCAACATCAAAGCTAAGGTTGTAAGGTTTTATTTCATTCAAATCTAATACAAATGAATTCATTTTTCTCAATAAGTTGTTAATTAATTGTTTATTTCATGGATTCCTTGATCATCATGATAAGCATGATTTATAATATTTACTATATAGGTGCTATTTAATGTTTTCTTGTTTTTTACTGTGGGTCTTTAAAGATAACTCCTTCAAGTGACCGAAGGACAACTACTTCAAACAAGCATTGGATCTATGGTAAGACCTTAACACCTTTATAGTATTCTTTTTTAAATCACATATGTCTAGAGAAAGATAGGTTCGTTTGGCTGTTTTTTGCTAGATTACCTTTTGGTACAAGGGAGATCGATATTCTCCACAAGATTGATTTTTCCGGTCAACAAATTGGTGACTCCGCTAGGGAGGGATTCTTGTTTTTTGGTTTTCCTTTGTTTTGACTTGAAAAAATGATTTTTCTGGTTTTTGATTGATGGATACTCACCTGGGTAGCTTAGTTTTACTTTGCTTTGAAAAGTTTTGAAGTATTTTGTGTTTTTCTTGAACTTTTCTGGGGACCATACTTTGTTTTCCTACACAATGCGGGCAATTTCGCAATTTCCTTGAATAACCAGTGCGGGACTGCACCTGTTACTTCTGGGGCCAGCGGACCCTATTAAATTTTTTGAAAAACTTCAAATTTATTCTTCCAGTTAATTTTTAATTTGATTTAGGATTTCTATTATCTTCCCAGATCTGTATTTTTCCTGTCAAAAACCTCTTGTGAGTGAGTTCCAACAGTATTTGTGTTTTGAGTGATTTTCTAGAAGTTTTGCATACTTGGACTAGTTTTCACTTGGTCTCTGTAGTGACTCAAAGATTAGAAGCTTGAAATACCTCAGATCACACTGATATTTTTGTCTTCATGATGAGTCTGACATGGTTGTGAAATCCATCCTTTTTGAGAAATATATCTAGTTTTCTCTTTGCAAATCTTTGAACAAACTTTGTTATAAGTTCTGAATTTCATTTTTACAAAATAAAACATATCTAGATGTTTTTAATTTATTTGTTATTCTGGGAAAATGAATCCTTAGTTTACTGAACAACTAAGCAAAACATTCTCAAAAAAAAAATTAAAGCTTTTATTCAATTAGATTTTCAAAGTATGTAGATCTCAAAATTAGTTTTTTCATAGTTTTGAGTGCTTTTTAGAACTTGTAGATCTCTTTTGAAAGAAAGTTGTTTTTGTAGTTTCGAGTTTTGAAAGTGAAAGGGATTTATTGTGAGCATTGATTATTTATCTCATTTTGAGTTCTTATTGAAAAAAACAAAAATATTCTCTTTTCATTTATTCTTCATGTTCAATGAAAGAATTGTCTCTTAAAAGAATTTGCATTCTCGAACTCTTTCTTTAGCTATAATTCCATTGAAAGAAAAACGAATTGTTTATCATTTTAGGTGCATTTTTTAGTGTGTTTGGAAGTTGAGTCTTCACACCATCAAAGTTTCATTTCCATACCTATTGACTTAAAGAATAGCCATAAAAACAATGCTTAATTAAAATTGAACTAGTAATCTTTTCTATTTCTAGGGCTCTTATCACCAATATAGCTTAGGCTAGTATCTTGGAGTAAGGAGTAATTAACTCTCCAAGATAGTAAAAATAGACAAGTAGATAAATCTTGCGGTAGGAAATAAATCCAATTGTAATTGGTACCATCTGGGAAGCTTCTCTGAAAGGAGTTAATCACGAGATCATGTCCAAACCTTTGAGACAATCAATTCTATTTCATTGGGAAAGATAGAAGATCTGTGTGCATTACAAACGGTAAACCTCGGATTAACCATTGTTGAGGAGCCTGGGGTCACTTATTGGTAAACCTCAGATTGACCATGTTGAGGAGCCTTCAAGGGGATTAAGCTTTTTTACTCTGCCCTTGCATGTGGAATCGGATCGTAGACTATTCCCCCAGTTGTATTTATTACTATTGGTAACCTTAGTGTCCATAAGCTTAAGATTATTTCCTAAGGTGACGGTGAAGGAAAGATCTCACTGTACCTGGAGCAGACGTCGACTAGACTCACTTGGATTCTCTGGGGGGTTCTCTTCACTCGAGGTGGTTTTGTGAAGAAAATTGTGCCAGTCTGTTTCATTAATCAGGTTGTCGGGGTAACTGTTCCAACTGCCCTTTCTGTATTAAACTTCTACTAAGTTGGATTTCATCACCAACTAGTGTTTTTAGTGTGGGAAGTTACTGTTTGTGCATGGTTTGAAATCTTATATTTTTAGGCGTGTGATTTAGCTGTTTGTTCCTTTAGAGACTTTAGGTGTTTTTACTGAAATTTTCTTTGTTTGCATGTGATTAATTAATATTTAATCATGGCAGAATTACCGAGACAGTCCCGGAGACTTCAGGGGAAGCCCCCTGAGTATACACCAAGTCAACTTGAAGGTTTACGTGCTCTAGTATCATCTAGTAGCGGCAGAATTAGATAAACATAAGTTGGAAGTTCATCTATAGTTTTTCATCCTAATCATCAAATACCCACAACAAAGCATATTCAAGAGCCGATTTCAGTTTCCGAAGTTACTGGTAGTATTTCTCCTTCTAATGAACTAGCTGAAGAACCTGAAATTTCTTAGCCTGACACTCAACCCTCTGTTTTGGAAACATCCTCAGGATTTATTACTCCAACTTCTAGTGATCCTAGTTCACCTAGGGTAAGAAATATTGTTACTGAATATCTTCCATCTAGCCTCATTTCTATTGAAGAACTTGCCAGTCCAGATGAAGAAATAACTCTTCCTGAATCCCCACAGTCTTTGAATCTTAGGGAGCGTGAATCCATTTTCTACACCCCTATTAGGAGTGACACTTGGTATTTATCTTTGACAATTTTTTTAGAAAACCCGGGTCTTGCTTTTTCACCACCTCGAATTCCTTTTCATCCTACGCCCAGAGGTTATTATCCTCCATCTATCATGTCAGGAGATTCATCTATTTTTTCCCAAACACCAGAAACATTTTTATACGGTGGTCCTTTTGTTCCTTTGGGGTACCAATATCTCTCTGGTACTTTCTTAGGAGCAACTCCTCGACCGACTGATCAAGTATTATCATTTGGTCTTAATGGAATTAAAACTGAAACATCAAATGCAGAGCAAATCTTTATGATGTCTGGTAATATTACAAATCCTCAACCTCAGGGTGGTCAGTTAACGCCTGGGGGGAAACCTCAAGGTAGTCAGTTATTGCCTAGGGGGAAACCTCAAGGCGTTCAGTTACCGCCTGGGGGGCAACCTCAAGGCAGTTAATTACCGCCTGGGGGGCAATTTTAGGGTAATTTTTTCCCAGGACAAACTGTAGGACCATATTATTTTGGAGAACAACTTCAAGGACAGTACATACCTCAAGGTTATCAACCTTCAGGACAGTACATACCCCAAGGTCAACTCCAGACTCAGTGTATTCCTCAAGGTCATTATCAATACCAGATTTAGTACACACCTCAGGGTTATCAACCTCAAGGTTAGTACCCAACTCAAAGTTTTCAACCGCCTTCTGGTCAATCATTTGTACAAGGAGTTGGAAATTTACCACTTAATTATCAACCCTACGTTCAACCAAGCTATGGTCCTTCATATGTACAACCTTCTATGGGAAAATACCCCGGAATGAACATGGTGTGGGATCCATCCCAAATTCAACAGGCTATGCAACCTAATGTGCAACCTAGACAACCTTTGGTTTCTAGTCCAACCCAGCAACCTGTCTAGCCTACTGTTCAAATCCCTACACTTGGTTCTGTTCAGCAGTCTGGGCCTAGTACACCTCAGACTCTGCCTCAAACTGTTGCAACTACTGCAACATCTATTCAACCTATAACACATGTTTCTAGAGTATCTTTAGCTCCGGTTTCTTCTATCCCTGCATCCATGCAAATTCCTCAAGTCTCTGTACCCCAGTCAGGACCTACAGTTCAGACTTTGGTCCGGATACCTATAGGACAAGCTGGTACAAGTACGATTGTTACGATTCAACCACAATTCACATATCAACCGTACCAGGGACAGTATCAATTCGGTTCCGTTGCACAAAACCTAGTTTATCAGTATCAATTGTATCTTGGCTATACTTATCAACAACCTCAACAACCACAGTTTTGTCTGATTAATCCTGGTTTCCCAGGAGGTTATACAATTCATAATGCAAATTTGATTCCCAGTTATCCTGGGTATCCTCCTCCCAGAACTTCTCTTATTACTCAAGTTTTTCGCGACCCTAACTGTCAGTTACCATTTATTGCAACTTTGGATTTACCTAATTTGTCACGCCTTACGAATGATCCAATTTACTATCATCCATATTGGCTGCCAATGACACATAAGTTGCCCAGTGATATACCGAAATTCAAGGGTAAGTCAGGAAATTATTCATCAAATCACGTTATGACTTATCACCTCTGGTGTGCATCTAATTCAATAATTGATGATTCAATTCACTTACGTCTTTTTCAACGAACTCTTATTAGTCTTGTCGCCAAACGGTACGTTGAGTTACCACGAGGCTCTTTTAATAATTTCAATTATTTAGCAATTGCTTTCTTAACTCATTTTTAGTTTCCTGTCATATACGACAATGGCATGGAACTATTGACTTCACTAAAACAATCCACGTTCATATACATTTCTGATCATATTCATGAATGGCGACGTAGAAGGCGTTTATTGAAAGTTTTCATTTCAGATCAAATTTTGGCGGAATGGTTCATTAAATCATTATTACCCAAAATCACTGAAGATGTAGCTAAGGGAGGAGTTGTTACTGTGGAGAAAGTCATTTCTCAAGCTCAGTACCTTGACCTCATCTACATGTAGTCAGGTACTTTACATGAAAAAAGCCCTGATCTTCCAAAACAAGGTCAAATAACTATAGCTCCTTCAGGGTCTCATGCCACTGATGGTATGATTGGTTCAGTTAGTACTAAAAGTAAGAATAAATATTCAAATAATTCTTCTCCTATAATAACTTTACCTGATTCCCCGAAAGGAGAATCTTTCGCTAAAATTTCTACCGACATTCATGTCGTAGAGACATCTACGGCCAAATCTAAATCTGGTGGTAAAAATAAGGGGAAGACTATAAACAAACAAAATTCAAAAGATAAAACAGATAAAAATGAATCTAATGATGAAAAACGCAAGCCTCACTATCTTTGTTTCATTTGTGACGAGGATCATTTTACTAAAGAATGCCCACATCGAGCAGAGGTTTCGAAATTCGTTAAAGGTTCTTAACAACTTGTTGTCTTGAAGGATCCTTTCCCTACTCAAGATAGTAAGATGATTGGTTCCACCTCGAACACCTCAGAAGAACCTGTTATGATGATGTCTCATGTCAAGATTGCGACGCGATCGCAAGATTATGGTAGTAAAAGTCTTGTTGGTGGTAAAGAAG
The DNA here is from genome assembly GCA_034641835.2 of Pinus albicaulis. Lineage (NCBI taxonomy): Eukaryota > Viridiplantae > Streptophyta > Pinopsida > Pinales > Pinaceae > Pinus > Pinus albicaulis. The sequence goes on from CM076577.1 coordinate 573,995,445, forward strand.
TAGAATCTTCTAATTCAAACACATCAACTACACCTCCTCCTATTTCTAATCCACTACAGATCGAGAGACCCAATTTAGACTTAGTAATCAAACCGCCTTCTAAAGGTGTACTTCGTAAATCAGCTTTCAATCCACATGCGAGAGCTGCTCAGAATTACAACATTGTTGAGGACTTAGCTATTTCCCCTTCAGCAATTTCAACTTTGGAAGTGCTGCAGTCGTGCCCAGAACAGCGTAAATTAATTTTTTCTACCATAGGAGCTGTCGATATTCAGGATTTGAACCTAATAATATTCGATTTAGAGAATAGTACACCCTGCCTACCTCATCAAATGGCTTTCCAGATTCCAGTATTAGTCAAAAACAGACCCATCTTTCGGACTGTGATTGATGAAGGGCTTCTACGTGTATTATGTCGATCCAGTATTAGAAATCACTTGGTTCTCCTACACTCAATCAGTCTCCGACAATTCTAAATTTTTTGATGGCCGAGGGTTCCATCCTTTTGGTATTTTGCAGGATTTACCTATAGGGGTCGAAGGTAAAACCGTAAATCTAGATGTGGAGGTGGTTGATGCCCCTCTATATTACAACCTTCTCCTGGGTCGCAGTTGGTCTTATGCTATGACTGTTGTTGTTTCATTGGTCTTTCGTCTTATCAAGTTTCCACATCAAGCAAAGATCATTACAATAGACTAGCTCACCTATTTCTCATCCGATCCAGCCTCTACAGAAACTATCTAGCACATCGGTAAAATGCTTATCCCTTATAAGGATGTTGGCGTAGGTTTGATCAAAGATTCTGGTTTACTAGGAACTTTTTCCTTTCCTGCTCCTAATGTATCACCTCCTATTGCAAATATTCATATGATTTCATTGAATACTGTTACTTTTGATGAACCTTGGATCGTACCTTTTGATTCTGAGCTAGATTCATTTGATGGTGCGATGCCTTTTAGTCCCTTTGAAATTGCATATCAGGCTATACAGTCTCTTTCTAATCCTTCTTCAACCAAAACTGATCCAATGCATTTTATCCATGAGGAATCACTTTCTATATCTAGCTCAACCACAACAACATTTCCTGATCTTTTTCATACTGATGAGCAGATTCATGAACTTTTTTCTGTTGACGATTTCCCATGGGAAGATCTACATCATCGATCTTCGTTTTTACCTGAGCTAGATCATTTTGAAAATGATTTCTCTTCTATTTTAACTTCTGAATATGTCAAAGAACCGTAGAATCCATTGCAAAATCCTGATTCTGAGTTAAATTTGGAAAATATCTCTTGAACGGTTCCTATTGACATTTCAGTTAAGCCTGGAATAATTGAAAACATTCATATAGGTGCTTCCTGTACGGACGATGAACTCAAAACTTATAAAGCCCTATTTCAAGAATTTTGTGATGTGTTTGCCTGGTCATGTGAAGAAATGCCAAGAATAGATCCGTCAATTGTTGTACATGAAATTAAGACTTACCTGGATGCAAAACATGTCCGACAACGCTTACGTCAGATACATTTGAGAAAAGCTGCTACTATCAAAGCCGAAGTTGAGAAATTACTTCGTGCAGGTTTCATTTATCCAATTCCTTTAACCGATTGGGTATCAAATATTGTTCATGTTAACAAAAAACAAGGAACGATAAGAGTATCTATCAACTATAGGGATATTAATTGAGCTTGTCCTAAAGACAATTATCCAACCCCCTATGTCGATCAAATCATTGATGATTGTGCCGGTAGCGAAATGTTATCCTTTATGGATGGTTTTTTCAGTTACAATCAAATAAACATACTCCTTGATGATTAACCTAAAACAACTTTCATTTGTCCCTGGGGAACATTTGCTTATTGCAAACTACCCTTTGGATTGAAGAACGTTGGGCAACTTTTAAAAGGGCTATGTCTTACGCATTCCATGACATCAAGCACATTGTGCAGCCTTATCTCGATGATTTACCTACTCATTCATTGTGTAGAGCCGATCATATCACTCATTTATGAGCTATCTTTATGAGATTTAGGCATTATCGAATTCGGCTAAATCCACACAAATGTGTTTTTTGTGTAGAATCGGGTCGCCTACTGGGATTTTTTGTTTCAAAAGTAGGCATTCGTGTTGATCCATCCAAGTTCGAAGCTATTTTCAATCTACCTCCTCCTTCGACGTTGCACCAACTCCAAAGTTTGCAGGGGAAAGCAAAATTTTTACGTCGTTTCATTCCTAACTACATCGAGCTAACAAAGGGTTTTACCAGGTTGTTAAAACAAGACGTTCCATTCTTTTTGGATGATATTTCTAATCGATTTTTTGATGCACTCAAACACGCATTGACCCATGCCCCATTACTGCATCCTCCCAATTACAACAGGGATTATTTTTTGTACCTCGTCGCTTCTCATTCCACCATTGGGATGGTTTTAGTTCACGAAGATGAATTCAAAAATGAACATGTGATTTACTATCTTAGTCAAAATTTGCATCTGACTGAGATTAAATACATGCATGTGGAGAAATTGACCTTGGCAGCTGTTCAAGTTGTCCAAATATTTCGTCACTACATCTTATTATGCAAAACCACAATAATTTTTTACTGCAACCCTATAATGTACATCTTGACCAAACAATTGCTATGGGGAAAGTATTCCAAATGGATAGTTATCCTGCAGGAATTTGACTTGGAATTTGAAAAATCGAAGGCAAATAAATCTTTGGTTTTTGCCGAACTGATGTATGATTTCTCGTCTACTAATACTAAAACTGTGGTGGAACAGCCCATTTTGGACGAATCCCTGTTTTTTATCATTACTCTTGATCCTTCTTATGGGGATATTATTATTTATCTCCAAACCCAATCATTTTGTCCTGAAATCTCACGATCTCAGCGATGGAAAATACATTTCCAATCCCAACCATACAATATTATTAGTGATACACTCTATCATCGTGGAGCAGATTCTGTTTTCCGACGTTGTCTTACTCATGAAGAAGCTAAGAAAGTTCTAAATGACTACCATTCTGGAGCGTGTGGCGGTCATATGTCTGGGTATGCCACAACCCAAAATATATTTCACGCTAGTTATTTATGGCGGTCCTTATTCAAATATTGTATCTATGCAGTCCGGAAATGCCACAATTTTCAGGTCTTTTATCGTAAAATGCATGCACCACCCGCTCCTCTTCACCCTATAATTTCTGTCGGTCCTTTCGCAAAGTGGGGTATTGACTTTGTTACATGTAACCCTCACTCAGCCAGGGGGCATGCGTATATTATCCTAGCAGTAGATTATTTTACTAAGTGGGCCGAGGCGATGCCTACATTTTCAGCAAATGACAAGACTGTTGCAACTTTCGTGTTCAATCATATAATTTCTAGATTCGGTGTTCCTCAAGCTATTATTACAGATCATGGAAGTCATTTTCGGAATATCATGATGACTGAACTGACAGATCAACTTGGCCTGCGCCACGATAGTTCTACTCCATATTACCCGCAGGCTAATGGTCTGGTTGAAGCTATTAATAAAGTTTTAGTCATTATGATCAAACGAATTATTGGTATTCATAAGTCGAATTGTCATTCCATTTTATTTTCAGCACTTTGGGCATATCAGACCTTAGTAAAAACATCAACTGGTTTCACTCCTTTTCAATTGGTTTACAGTTTGGAGCTACCTCTTGAATGCGAAATTCCGTCATTAAAATTAGCCATAGAATTACTCCCAGCTACTTCTGAAGAGGAGAAATGTTTTTTGTACTTATCTCAGCTAGATGAGGATCGACACACTGCTGCATTAGCAAATGAGGTTCATGTAAAGCAGATAAAATCTCAGTACGACAGAAATGTTACACCTCACAACTTTTCAGAAGGAGACCTAGTTTTAGCATATGATCAAGCTAATGATAAACTAGGGGCTGGAAAATTTGTGCCTACGTGGAATTGTCCTTTCATTGTTAAACGGAAGTTTGCAGAAGGGGCCTATGAGTTGATATATTTTGACGGAGTCTCTTTAGATAAACCCAGAAATGGGTTTTATCTGAAGAGATATTATGCTTAAAATTCTGAGTGGAGATTTTTGTTAGATTAGTTTCTTTACTGCTGGTGTGTCTTAGATTAGAAAAGCGTGCCTAGTTTAGAGTGTGTTATTATCACTATTCCTGCTTATCTGGATGTTACTCTTGATATTACAGATGTCGACGTCTCTTCAAACCTACATTGGTTTTGCTGATGGTGCTTTTCGTAGTACACGGAACATTTCTTCCGCAACTTGGGTTATCTATTCACCCTCTGACAAATTAGTGTCCATGCATGGGGTAAGCCTTGGTCAAACAACAAATAACATTGCAGAGTATAGTGCAGTGATTGAGTTATTATCTAAATCCATATCGTTTGGAATTCGAAGTTTGATTTTTAGGTTGGATTTTGAAATTGTTGTATTAAAGCTTAACAGGGTTTATGCCATTATAAATCCGGTGTTATTACGGTTATTTTTGAGAGTTCGTCTCTTGGAATGTGAATTTGATTACATTGAATATCAGCATATCCCAATACATTTAAATACTTTAGCAGATGCAGTTGCTTCTAGTATGATAAATAGACATTTGCAATAATAAAAACAGTAAATTACACAACATTCAATAACATGTTACACAGATAGGGTAATAATGATTTATCATATCATAGAAGTGTGTTTTAAATATACATCGTCTTCGATCATAGGTTTAAAAACACTTTATTATCGGAAAAAATGATAATACAAAAGGTCAAAAATGTTATGAGTCTACAAATCGATCATCCTATCCCTGGTGATGATCACGATAAGAAACCACTGCTCGGACTATCCTACACAGGAACCTCCTAAAAGGTCCTGGGACACCAATCACATATCTCTCTAACCTAAGTGGGATATCATCTATATCGATCTCTGGAATGTCTATTTTCAAGCACTCTAGATGATGCTCCAAATCGGTCACTATCTCTGTTGATTGGCCCTGTGGGGCTGGTGCTGCTACAGCTGGATGTCTCCTCTCATAACGCTAGAGAGTGGTTGGTCATCGTTGGCCCACATCTACATTTAAACTTTTGATTATTAGTTTTGGGACGATTAAAATACAGAAAAAATTAGAACTTAGAAATTGTTGAAAATTATTTTTACCTTAATCATCCCATTGTTCTCCTGCTGGGAGAGCCATCTCTCGGTCGCCGCGAAAGTCCATCTCGGCGTATGTAAATTCCTCTATAACAAAAATTTTTCATTCCAGCCAACGAAAATATGAAGAAGGAAATCAAACAACTTCTTGCCCTTAGCATGACGGGCCATCAAAGCAACCCAACGAACCATCTTAGGTTCTCGAGGTCGACCAGCATCGACAGGAATGTGTTACGGAGCTAACATGGGCATCCTCTCTAGAGAAAAGGTGAATAAAATGGATGCATATCAAAAAAAATTTAGCTTTCCATTCTTTGCACTGGTTAGTTGGCCTTTCACATTGGCCAACACAGCTTCGCACCAATTGAAAACGGTGCCTCGAAAATAATCTATTGCAATGCGCATCTGGGAACCGGTAGCCACATGCAATGCTACACTCCCGCACAGTCTGGTAACATTAAATGCAATTACTTTAAGCTCAGGACAGATGATAGTTTTTATATCAATCTGTTTGTCCTTGGGGTCTTCCCGATCATCGCAAAACTCTAGTCGAAGACTAGCGACAGACTAGCCACCTAGCCTAGTCCCAAACAGAGAAATTTGTTTTCCCCTCTTGGAAAAACCAGTTAAAAAATATATATCCTCCAGCTCAATTTAGAGCCGGTGGCCGCTAATAACAAATCACTGGTCCTGTACGTTCCATCTGTTCACTAGTCAAGTCAGGAGGTCTACCTGTGCCCTCATGCCCTGAATGGCCCAGAATTTGTATAAACCGCATGCTCTCAATGCCTGCATTGTAGGAAAATGATTCATTGCGGCATCATCTACGTCCTCATGCTCGCGTTCTCTCCAAATAAGCATTTTGAATGTCCTACAATGCATAAAAAGACATATTAGAACGATCTTGTTTTGAAACATTTTGGGCAGAATTTGAGAAATTTAAGTTTGAAATTTCATTGCGCGGGGTCCACACCCTATTTTCATACATAGTGCGTAGGTATGCACGGGAGTTGTGAAATAGGTGCGAACCCAGGATTTTTTTCTATGTAGAAAAAAGTCGGAATCCGCAGGGCCCGCGTGTTGCACCTATGGACCCCCGCAAGTGATAATTTCAACTTATTTTTCCTTAAAAAATGAAATTTAAACCCTAAAAATGAAATGTAAATGGATGAAATGAAAGATAAGGAGGACATGGATTACCTGGAGCTGACGATTCTCGATTTCGTTGGACGGATTTTCCAGAATCTTCACAGGAACTTTTTTACCCAAAATCTCTCACTTTTCACCCTGAACTCAAATGGTAAAAATGAAGTTAGAAAAACCCTTTTTATAAGTTTTTTCGAATAAATGAATTTTTAATTTTTTAATTTTTCACTTTAAAAAGGTAATTTTTGAAAAAAAAATTATTTATCTTAAACATGTATGTGTAATGTTTCAATTTTTTGTGCAGAAAATTGGATTTTTCAGGAAAATTGATCGTTTTTCAAAAAAGAGCATATTTTTATCACTTTTTCGAACTCTTTCAAAAATTTACGAAAAAGAAAAAACTTGGAGTCTTCTTTTAAGCTCTTTTCAGACTCTCAAAAATTGAAAATATTGCCGAGCACTTGATTATTCGAACTCGTTAAAATAAATGAATGATCGTCCTTTCAGTATAAGTTTACCCCTTTTACGAACTAAAATGGACTATTTACGAAAAAGGTATACGTTGACTAATTACGGTCAACAGAGTTCTCTCCCGCATTATTTTATCCTTTTTCGAGCTCGAGAGACTAAATTTACGAAAAAGTACACCCATGGAGTTTTCTTAAGTTTTTTCTCCTGACTCCCTAAAATTGAAAAACACCAATTTTCTCCTATACTGGACTCGTTAAAATTTAACAGTAAAGGACCTATTCAATTTTTAAGCAGGAATGAAGCACTTCTTCTTAGGGTTCGAATCTTAACCTAAGTTGGACTCATCTGAAGGATGAGCTTATAAAAAAGAAAATGTTATCCTCCTCAAGCTTGTCAAAAATAAAGAGGTACTTGCCAGAAATGGTGGGGGAAAAGAGAGAAAAATGAACATGTTTGTTGTATTTTGATTATTCGAAAAACCATTAACCACTCTTGAACATGACACTTTTGTTCACCTGGGTTGGGAAATCCTTTGCCTAATAGTTAATCAAACCATTTTGAAAGTCTTTAGCCGGTTTCTGGGTATTAGCTTTGGGTCAATTGTCACTGAGCCATCTACAATGTCGTTATGTGTTCAAGAGGACAGTTCAAACAAACCATTCATCTGCAAAATATTTGTCTTCCATTTTGACCATCCCTAAGTCATTCCTTGCCAATATATTTCTTCAAAACTTGATCTATGATTTCGTGTTGTGGGCTTTCCTATGACGGATCACTTCCTATCGGCAACAGCTCATTATCTAGGAAGTTGATCAAGAAATTATCAGTACCTTGAAATCTGCATGCCTCAATGATAGGTTTCTCACCTTCGATGACAGGTTGCATCATTGACCTTCGATCAAATGATTTTGTGACATGTTCGACTTCAGCTCATTCATTCACATTTCATGGATTGTATTGAATACTTTGAGGGCCATTGACATTACTGGTGGTTACTCTCACACTTGTTAACAGTCTACATTATTGACTGGTAATCAAGTGGTTTCTACCATGTTCGACTTCGACACATTTATTCACATGGATAGAATCGTACTGGTTCGAGAAACGAAATCAAGACCCTCGATCTAGTTTCTACCATATAGGCTGCGAGGAATTTTGTTATTCATTTATACAGTGGAATATTCATAAACAAGATGGATGCATCCATACTGTGTCTACACATGTCTATATTGTTGATGTATTGAAAATCATTCCTGTATCAGAACAGTTTAAATCAGTTTTCTACTTAGTTTTGATCTGAGTATGGGAATGCCTACCTCAGCGATGATATATCTACATATATATATTTTTCATTGAATTTTTTTATAGGTTCCGACTGGGGTGTCCACATGATGATCTTTGAAATGATAAAGTACTTCACTCTTCATACATAACAGACTCTATCTTCATCTATTACAGACTTCGCACTTTAGGGGGAAATCTGTTGCACTCAAAATTGTCATCTTGACATTCTGCTATCTGTATGAGCTCATTATCACTCATACTTCCTCCTTTGCAAGTCTAACAAGTCAGTTCCTCATATCAAGCCTTAAAAATAAGAGAAAAGCTCTCAAAAGTCTCTAAAACTCTGGTATCGCACTTTCTCTTTGTCTTAGCTGCGGTCCCACACCTAATGTTCATGACTCTTGCGTACCTGAACGCACTTTCTTTGTGTTAAAAGTGTGGACCCCTGTAAAAGATTAAAAAGGTGCAAAGTAAACCCAAAAGCTCACATTCAGTCATTTCTAGAAGCTTCTAGAATGAATCTTGCGGTGGCAAGTTCTCTCTTTTTAAATTCATGCATCCCATTCGTTAGCGAGCTAACCCCTTGATGTGAGGAGCTTATCGATTTGAAGGAGGATTCTATCCCTTCATAGTTGGAACTGAAACCTCATCTTTTGCACTATAAAAAGAGGAATTGGGTAGCCTCAAAGGGAGTTCAAGCTTTAGAATTATTTGAGGTAAAGTGCTATTGGGATTTAGACTCATTTAACTGAGATTTTGTGAGGAAAGATCACATACCTCTATCTGTCTCGGTTGGAAGAGTGCAAGGCTTTTCAGAGTAGAGGAGATTCTTGCTTCAGACCCTGAGAAGGCCTATTCAACATCAAGGCTAAGGTTTTAAGGTTTTCTTTCATTCAAAGTTAATACAAATGAATTCATTTTTCTCAATAAGTTGTTAATTAAATTTTTATTTCATGGATTCCTTGATCACCATGATAGGCATGATTTATAATATTTACTATACAGCTGCTATTTAATGTTTCCTTGTTTATGACTGTAGGTCTTTAAAGATAACTCCTTCAAGTGACTGAAGGACAACTACTTCTAACAAGCATTGGATCTACGGTAAGACCTTAACACCTGTATAGTATTCTTTTGTAAATCACATATGTTTCGAGAAAGATAGGTTCGTTTAGGTTCGTTTAGCTTTTTCCGGCCAACAGCATGTCATTGGCATATCTTATTTTAAATGATAAAGGTAAGGCAAGCTTATACCATTTAGCCGTTTGAATTATTCCTTGTCAATGTCTCATTTCCTCTTCTTTTGCTCGTACAATGTGACCCATAGTTGTGCTGCTTCCATATTGTAAAGAATGAATTTTTTGATGGCTTCAATTTCTTAATTCGCTAATGAAATCAAACCAACATATATATATATATATATATATATATATAATATATATGAGATAAATACTTAATTAACATCTAATGTTGGTATAGGCTTAGTTAGTGTGTAGAAATTTTTCAATGATAAACCACTTACTTTTTATCATGTGCCTCTTTATATTCATTTTGAGAAGCTCTCCTTCTCTTGTGTCTTCATCCCTTTTTTTGTCCTGAATCATCACACCTGAAGTGTTTTCTATCTAATTTATGTAGTCACTGGTATAATAGAAAGGCTCATACAATATATACCCCTCTTCCATACAACCCTTGGGTTTTTCCCTTTGTCGAACAAAACATTTCAATTTATTCATGTACCTCTTTAAGAATAGCATCCAACAACAAGAAACCATCATATCAAAGTCAAACTAACCTACTAGATGAAATAGAAGATGAACCTACAAGTCCATGAAACTCGCCAGCAATTCCTTCTCAAACATACAAACAATCTCAACCATATCTTGAGATTGTTGTGGAATGTTAGCCATATGAATCTTCTTTGATGTGATCTAATGTATAGATGCAGATAGTTTAGATATGGCACGTCATAGGTCTTGGGGGAATTCATGGTTCACACACCCAAGCACGAGTAGAGGATAATGAGACTCTGCAATAAATAATACATTATACAAAAAAAGAATTATAAAATATCCCATTGCATAAAAATAAAAGTAAAAACAATAAAATCATGTTTTTGACATACATACTCTTAGAAGGTTCAAATGGTCATATGACTTCAACCCCAAAAAATGGTATTCCATAGTGAAGTAGTGCCATTGTGAAGACCCATATAAAGATGGAACCCTCACACTCATTATAACTTCATTTTCCAAATACATATCATCTTTCATTAAAATGCATGGGAACTCACCTTGTTTGAAAGACCAATAGGGATAAACCTCTCGTCTAGTTTATTTTATTTTCAATTATATGTGCCTCCATAAAGAATATGAAACATTTTTCAGTATATGGCATGGGATATAGTAAGCGGGAAATCTTAATATGCTCTAAATATGGGGATCTTAAAATACACATTTTCTTTTCATCCCAATGGGAAATTTCTCAACATAGGTGTCAAAGGTTTTTGGATCATCGAACATAGGCTTCCCATTTGAATTGTACATTTTTACAAACTTCTTCTCCTTATCTCTCTCATATGCTCTAAGACATTCAGTTGGTGCATTATAGCAGTCCTTTGGGTTCTCTCTAGTTTACCATTGAAAGGGTATGTTTCTCTTATGTAAGGGTGTTATTTTGGGAGGAATAACCTGGAGCAGTCATACACTGGCTTTTTTAGGTGGTGTTAGCATTCTGTAATTCCGAGGTTGAGGCAGAAATACATAGGCCAACATCAAACCAACTTTCGAAACTAGGATCTATCCATGCCAGTTTCCAAATTTGGTTTGATGTTGGCCTATGTAGTTTTTCCTCAGCCTCGTAATTACAGAATGCTAACATAGTGGCGACCATACTAGGGAAGAAAAACCTTTTATCTTCCTCAGGAAAGTACATCAAAGATCAAATGTGATCACTGATGGTGGACAGTGAAAAGTCACAAGAAGGCTACAATTATTCACTTGATGACTCCATAATTCAAAGAACCCAACATTTGAGTATTCATTGTGACTCCACAACATGTTGACCAGAGTTCCTGCTGAACAAGATGACAAGGTTTGTGGAAAACCTTTTATCTCGTGAAGTTTTAAATGCGTTAAGGAATCAGTTTTCGGAATTTGAGCTTGATGAATATTTCCTAGAGGATTTCTTTCACATTTTGAAATAAAGAAAATGTAGTCCTGAAGATGAAAGATGTTTTTTGGAGAGAGTTGTTGAAATATATGAAATCGTTATTGAACTTTTAAATTCTCAAATACAGTCATACAATTTCCAAGATCCTAAAGAATTATTTGAAAATCTTCCTTCCCCTAAGCAAGAGGAAATTTTACTACCTCTTGACTTACATAGTAAGGATGATTGTGCTTTCAAGTACTAAACTGAAGATGTGGGTTCAAGGTTTAATATTGACGACATAAATACTAAACTATTCATTGAAGGCCCAGAAGTAAATATCATACATCATGCTTGTATTGATCCTATAGCAGAGTATATGTAGGTTCTTCTTAGCTCAAATACTCAAACATGTACTCTTTATAAGGGTCAGATACATCAACAGTTTCCATTTCATATCATAACTTTGGTTATGAGGACAATAATAAAGTTATACTTCTGATTTTGCTGACAATCAGTCAAGTTGTCCATTTGTTTCCGCAATTACTTGACTCGCTTCATTGGCATTTTTGTATTACCTGATTCAACATAATTTTTAGTAGCATAAGGTAGGTAGCAGTGCACGAATAAAGCTCAATACTTTGAGCATTTTTCAAGAATTATTTCCAGTTTCAGTTTCAGTATGTTTCAAATTTCAGTGTGTAGAAAGGTTTCATTTCAGTTTTAGATTTTTAGTCACATAGGTTTTATAAGAGAACAAGTTGTAGATTTGGAATCAGCCCAATGGATTAGGCTACTAGTCTACGGTGTTCTTGGAAATTCATAGGGAGAGTGCCATCCCTGGATGATTCCACTGTTAGGGTCCTATAATTATAGGATCTCAAGGTGATTGATTTTTTCATCTCATATCTTTCATATTGTAAATTCCAAATAAGGTTAAAACCTTAGGAAAAATATGCTTCCACATCCAAATGCAGCATTAGGAGATAATCTAGTATGTTTTGATTGAGTTAATCACATCATTTAAATGTGATTAAATTATCTGTAATAAGGTTCGGTGCTTCAGGTGTTAATTCCATCAAAAAAGGTTAAAAATGGAAAAGAATGGCTTATTCAAGGTTTCAAAGACCCATTATAAACTAAAGGTTCTCAAAAGAATTACTTTACAAACCTTTGGAACTCATCCGATGTTAGGTCCCTATATTACTAGTTTGGTCCCTTATTGTTATTAGTGTAGCCACGTTATTGTTACTGTTGTACCCCTGTAACCCAAATATTGTTATTATTGTGCCCTTACATTGTCATTGTTAGGTCGGCTAGGATTATATTGTGGGCCCATGGACTCCTATATATAGAAGGAGGTTTTGGTCATTTGTAGCATCCAAGAATTGTTCATTTATGTAATGTATTGGAGGTTGCGCCCTCAAAGTGGCTTATTTCTAAGGTGTTGATATCTCTTTTCTTCTATTTTTGGAGCTGCTTTCATAACATTTGGTTTCAGAGCTATGGATTCTAGGGTTTCGCTACTCCAAACAAGTCATCATGGACTTTTCTTTATAACAATTTTTCTACGAAGGTTCAGAAGCTGAAATGTTTAGAGTGCGAATCTAAAATTCTGAGGAACATCTTCAAAAATATTCAGAGCTTTTTTCACAATATTTTTGGAGATATGATATGTGGAAGTTAGGGCTTTTTGCAGGCTCCTGAATTTAACCTAAATAGGTCATCGCGGACTTTTCACTATAAATATTTTTCTACAAGGTTTCAGAAGCTGAAATTTTCATAGAGAAAAGCTGAAATCCTGAAGAACCTTCTGTAAATATTTCAGATCCTGTTCCACTATAGTTTTGGAGATATGATCTGTGGAACTTAGGATTTTTTTAGGCTCCAAAACTTCATCTCAAAGAGGTGATCATGGGAAAAATGTCATAACTCTCTCTCTGAGCATCTGATTGAGATTTTTTTAAAAATTGACACAAGTACATGGACTATAGTATCTTTTCTATATATTTTAGAGTTGAAGGAGGAAATAGTGACACATGGCAAGTTGTAAAAATTCGCTCTATTGAACTAGTCCATAATTGGGTCATTATGGGAGATTGGACATAACTTTTCCTTGAAGAGTCCAAATCAGGTCAGACCTATGGCATTCGAAAGAGGATTCAGAGATCTACCTTAGGGCCTAATTTTGGATATTGAAGATTCAAAATTACAGAGATAATTTAGTTTCAATATCGAGCTCCTCAAAAGCCAAAAAAAGGTGTGTATTTTTTTTTGAATTACATAAGTCTCGTTTGAAAAAAAATAGTTTGAATTTATCCCAAGGGAATATTGAAGAATAATATCATTATTGGGTTCTAAAATTCCCCCTAAAAAGAATCAACACCCATTAAGCCTTCATAAGGCTCTACTATGACTCATGAAGATGAAGAAATGCAACATGAGATGTCAAAATTACAAGAGCAAGTGCACCTATCGCAAAGAGCAACAAAAAATGAAATGGAAGTTTTGAAGAAAGGTGTGGAAAATAATATGGATGGTTTGAAGAAAGGCATGGAAGCTAAGATGGAGGTCATGGAAGTTGGCATGGAAGCTAAGGCAGATGACATGGAAGCTAAGATCGATGAAAAAATGGAAAACATGAAGAATGATCTAAAAGTAGACATCGAAGGTTTGGCAAAGTTGATACAAGAAATGTTTCCTAATGGCGAAAATATAGTAGATGAAACTCATGATGACAGCAAAATAAATTTTAATCGTGATTTCATAAACTCTAATGCTTGATGGAAGAGCCACCATATTCCAAAGATGGATATGAGGAAGTTTGATGGCAAGGATCCCATAACATGGATACTATAGATGAAGCAATATTTTTATCTCAATAATGTACAAAACACACAAAAGGTATGCATTGCAACTTTACATTTAGAACAAAGTACATTTGTATGGTATCGATGGCTTTGCTCCCGTAAAAACAATTTCACTTGGTCAAATTTTACGAAGGAAAAGATAGCACATTGTGAGGATACAAAAATTAATACCTTCTTTATCCAATTGATAAATATAAAACAAAAGGGCTTAGTGGTGGAGCACATTAAGGACTTCCAAAAATTGAATATAAGGGTAACTAATATTCCAGAGGAAAACAAGATTGATCTCTTCACAAGGACTTTAAAGGATAAAATCCAAGATGAAGTTCGAGTTTTCGAACCTGATTCATTGGAAAATGCATTCAGCCTCGCAAGAAAAATTGAATGTAAAATTATGGAAACAAGGAAACCTACCACTCACATATATAAACATTGAGTGTTGCTACTCCTAGACTTCCACAACCTACAACGTTGACACCACAACAATTGAAAAAACAAATCAAAAGGGCTTTGCTACAATTGTGATAGAAAATGCACTAAAGGTCATAAGTGTGCTGAGAAGAAATTATTTTACATAGATTGTGAAGAGGAAGAATAAAATCAACAAGAATCTTCAAAAGAAGAGGATATACACCAGGAACCAACCCTAGAAGAGGAAGAAATGAGTCTGACCATATCATGTAATGCATTGGCAAGAATTACCACTCCGCGAAATCTCAAGATATAAGGACATATCAAGAAGAAAAAGGTAATAGTGTTGATTGATTTGGTAGTGCCCATAATTTTGTTCATTGTAAGGTAGCAAAGGAATTGAATTGTTTCCTATGCCCAGCACCAGAATGTCAAGTGATGGTTGCAAATGGAGGAACTATAAATTGCTCTGGAAAATTTCATAATATCAAGCTAACCATGGGGGATTATGTATTAAATATTCCAATGCTTTCCATTCCTATGGGAGGTGATGATGTTGTACTAGGAGTACAATGGTTACAATATTTGGGGACGGTAGGTTTTAATTTTCAATCGAGTGCTGTTGATTTTTCAGAATCCAATTTCATAAAGTATTTTAAATAGTAAAAAGATATTCAATATTTCATTATTTTTCCCAAAATTTGACAAGAGTGATTTGCAAGAGACATACTAAGAGAAATGTGCACCAGAAAAATACCTTGGAGAAACAGAACTATTTAGAAGATCAAAAGTTGAAAGGTATGGTAATACACTCAAAACAGTGCATTATAAAAAATTTTAAATTTTATTATTGATTTTACTAATAATTTTTTTTTCACAATTTATATTAGGGTTTAATTAAAAGAGAGATAATTTTCAAGAGAGACATATTGGCAGCACCATGGAGCGACAAAATATTTTGTAACTGCAGAAAGATCAAAATTTCAAAGGTATGGTGCTTCACTCAAAACCGGCATAATTTATTTTTAAAATTTTACTCTTGATTTTATTGTTAATTTTTTTTACAATTTCTATTAGATTTATTCAAAAAATAAAAAATTAGAACCCTTGTATAATAAAAAATTTACTATCGATTTTAATAGTAATTTTTTTACGATCTTTGTTCCTATTTAGATTTAATTAAAATTTAGGAAAAAAGAATTAATACTTACCTTAAACCCTTGATTCTTCTTGCTTATATGACTGAAAATTTTTAGCTTAGGGTTTAAATCCCTCTACCACTTCACAATTAGGGTTTTCCATTTTAAGCATTTTAGATTTATTGGGTTTGTGTACTTACTATATAAAGGGCATTTAATTTGTAAAGTAGGGGGATCACTTATTAAATTAGATCCAAACTGTGTTGGTCTTGTCTTTTTTTTTTTTTAAAACAACGTATGTTTCATGGTGCGCTAATGCAATATAATGCAACAATGTTCCCTGTGTAATACCATGCACTAGTGTATTATAACCCTGTCAATTATGTCTATTCTTTTTATTGGTGCTTACAGTGTAATATAACGCACAGGCTTGCCTATGCGAAGTATCACTGTTAAGTCATTGTGGTGTGTTTATCATTACAAATCACATCATCATAATTTAAAATTATTTAAAAATAATAATTTTCACTGACATTGTTGAACAATTAAATGATCGGTGCATTTAATGGCTTAAACATACTAGTGCGTTGATTCAAATAAGCACACTGGTAATCATACCTATCGAAGGCTTGATGAAGCTCCTTGAGGAAATGATGAAAAGAATGGATAGAAGAAGAGGTAAGGTATGACACCATCAATTAACAGGACCTTCAAGGGTGAGGAAGAAAGAAACACATGCAAAATATCCATCATCAATTTCATAATATTCACAAAATTTAAGAAAATCAGAGATGTGCTAAGTTATGGATGTTCCATCCTCACCATTAAAATTTAATTGAGGTAAGGGATAAAGAGGCTCATTTGGGATTAAAATTTTACCAAGGGATATGTTAGAAGAACATCGCGGAAGTATGATTTGAAGGTGACCCATTTCAGATAAGAGGTTCAAAACAGACTCAACGGACTCAAATTGTCATCCGACCCTCCTTCTAGCACCATTTTATTTATGGTGTTGGAAATCCATCAATCTAGGGAGTCTCCCCAATGTGAAGTCCCAACTATACCTCACACTGTTTTGAGTATGATCCCAATCCAAAGTTTCATCCTTGTTGCCATGTATCCTCGTAGATTTTCCTTTGCTACAAAGTTCATCATAAGAGAGTAATACACAGGTATCCTCGGATCAACAGGTGAGTATGCCTTGTGAAATTTTTAGCTACAGAAAGTATCAAGGTACTTCTACCAAAAGGGGAGATAAAATTAGGCCCTTTAAAGAAAATTAATAGTACTAATCTAGAAAAGGCACACGATAACATACATAAGAATGAATCGTTGATCAACCAATGAAATAGTTCACAAGGAAGCAACGATCGTTAAGTCAAATACAACACAACTTCAACAAGATAAGTAAAAAATCCACCGAAATATTTGAATTTACTTAGTAAATATGAAAATAACATACATTGCAAACATTCAAAGAACACAATTACAATATTCACGACATATGCATGAAAGTGTGTTGGCTCAACGAGCTTCTAAATTAACTAAAATTTACAAGATACATCAATATAATGAACCCCACTAACCCCAATAGTGGAGAACTAGAGTAGTCACTTGCTTGGTAGGAGGAGCCAAGGTGAAAGTGCTTTGAATGTACAATCATGGAGTATATATAAAAAATGGGGTGATCATTCACCTCCCATGTGACTCTTGGGATACCATCATGTTTTTTTGAATTATCTATGACCTTTCGACTCCCACGTGACTTTTCACATTACATGGATGACGCTTGGACTTCCAATTTACATTATATTTTCCAATATAGAATTTACATAATCCATAAGTGATGTGGCACATGATGACTTGTGACATGACTTGACATTAATGACATGGATTTTATGATAACATGGCAATGTCAAGCCACTCTTTTTTGTTGCTTTGTCTTCAATAAGAGATGTGAAATGCTTCATCTTCATTACATGATGATCATCTTATCCTCACATGATGATCATATTATCCCTTCAACTTCATATATGTCTTGTAACACAGTTCCCTTCTCCTTTTCCTCCATCATCATCCTATGATGATAATATAGAGTACATGCAACTAAAAATTGTTCATGACAAGGTGACATCAATTCGAAAACCCCTAACCTAACATATTTCATGAACTCACATGTTAGTGTTGGAACTAGTGACTCGTTGATTGAAAAGATAAGAGATTGCACAGTTCTATAGACCAAGGTCCGGGACAGAGGCTTGAGAGTGCATATTGCATAGTTCAAGATGGCCAGGTTCAAGAGATTACATAGTTGAGGGGATTAAGAGCTCAAGGCTAGGGCTTCAGGCTTGAAGATGCTCACCGTGAGTTTAGAAAGGACAGAGGCCAAGGAATTACATAGTTAAGGGACTCAAGGACTCATTATAGAGGCTTGAGCCTTGAGACTATGTAATGCACAATTCTAGAGGCTTGGGAAGAGGGACTCCACAGTTGATGGACTCAAGGACTTAGTATGGAGTCTTGAGCCTTGAGTTTTACTATTGGGTAGTTTTGGTAGGTAGGGAGGCTAGGTGATTGTGAAAAATCGTATTTAAGGATCTCAAGGTTGATGCTTAAGGAATGATACTGTGGAATACGTAGTTCAAGATCGGATGGAGAGAAGTATTGTGCAGTTCTAGAGTTCATGGACTGGGATTCAAAAATGAGATTGTGTAATGTGTATTTATGAAGGGAAGAGACTCGGGAGTGTGAAATACCAAGAGGCAAGAATGATACTTGAAAACTGATATTGCGTAGTGCGTAGTACAAGAGGGATGGCATAGGCTTAGTGGCCTGGTCAGGGAATTTTCCGAGTTGGACTAAGTGTTGGATCAGTGAGATGAATATGAGAAAAAGAGATACTCTGAGCACAATCACACACATATATCACTTGATGACACAACAAGGAAAACTTAGAGCTTATGAACAACATTCCTTCCTCAATGCAACGACTTTGTGATGGCTCCTACCAAGTACGACACAAAATATATACTTTGCAAAAAAAGTGGAGACACTTATGCGACAATGATTGAGACTTTGGAAATGAGTGTGAAACATGGATACATGATAGAAACAACTCATTATCCCAAATATTTCCCCTTAGAACTAGCCAAAACTCTGGTTTATGTGATAAGTGACACTTCTCATGCCCGAAAACAACACATGATGCGATATGGAAAGAAAAGAGTGAACGACACTTGCAATTTGCAAACGACAATGAAGAGACACATGCTAGAGTGAAGCTAAAATGAAAATGACACTAATTAGAGTGAAAGCAGGAAAAAACGACAGTCAAAAACATGAAAATGACACTCGCGAGAGTGAAGGTGTGCAAAAGTGATAGTTTAAAAAATCACCAAAATAGAAGTACCAACACAGTCAAATGTGAGAAACTTTCAATGAAGAAATTGTGCATTAACTGTCGACATGGGTTGAGAATAACATAGAAATTGTCTTCATGGACTATGCTATGCATATTCAAGCTTGCGTGAAATAATGCACTTATGAACTCATTATAGACTAAGCATGTGTAATATTGTGACTTCAACACTTGAAATCCAATAAGGGAGCTCAAAATATTAACAAATCATTACCCAACAAGAAGTAACTACGGAATGACCAATCGCAAGATCCACAATATGCTCCAAAATTCTAGTGTAGGAATTTTTTTTAAGGGTATTTATCGCAGAGACAATACAATCATATTTGAGTTTTTAAAATTTGAACAAAACTTAAATATCCATCATAAATAATTGATTGAAATACTTGGATAAGTACTTGTAAATTTAGTAAAGTTTTAACATTATATAAAATTATAAAAATGTTTCCATATATTGTTGTTTGAGTTATATATTAAATTTCAATACGATTGAATTATATCATGTTATGATAAATATCTAGTAGTTAATCTCAAAGTAAATAATTTTGAATAAAATCTATTTGTTGTTTACATGACATATTTTAATATTAAAATGTAATAAAAGTTATTTCAATCATATTTGTGCTTTTTAATTAAACCTTGAGATAAGAAATTGATTGAAATACTTAAAAATGTTGTCGACGCAATGGTATATGGTGGGTCATAAAAAATTTCATATATATGTGTGTGTGTGTGTGTGTGTGTGTGTGTGTGTGTGTGTGTGTGTGTGTGTGTGTGTGTGTGACTCTATAATTCAAATAATTTATTTTTAAAATTGAATTGTAATAACATACATGTTGATTGCACTAAAGACACTTGGTACAAGCCAATATGAAGCATGATTGGAATTCTTTCCATGTTCGATATTAAATTGATACATGATATATTTTAGCTCATTTTAAGTATCAAAGTGACTTGCGTCATATCTTAATATTGCGCTTATTTTCTAGGTCTATGAAACTAGAAATCAAAATTGAACATATATTTTACTAATAAAAGTTATAGTATATAGAAAAATTATTAAATTAGCAAAAAAAAAAA
Source organism: Pinus albicaulis (assembly GCA_034641835.2). NCBI lineage: Eukaryota > Viridiplantae > Streptophyta > Pinopsida > Pinales > Pinaceae > Pinus > Pinus albicaulis. The sequence continues at coordinate 574,015,573 of CM076577.1, forward strand.
TAACAGATCCATAAGCTTCAAAAATAAATGACCATCTATAAACAAGATTAATACTTGTGTAGCACAAAAATAGCTAAAACACGTGTCATATATTTTATTAAAATCAAATCACTCCCAAAATTGGATTTTCAAATAAATTACATGGTTATTTATTCTTGAGGAAGAAAACTCTTGAATTCCTTCAAGATAAACTTATTCCTAGATATTTGGAGGAAGTTGAGAGTTATCCTCTCCATTAGAGAATTTTTATTAACTTCCTAATCTTATAATTAATTCTAGAATGACTCAAAAAATCTAGAAAAATCTAGATTTTTCAAATTAAACAATTACAACAAATTAAAATATTTGGTGCTCCTACATCATACTACTGGGGATGAAAAGATACATTCATATGCTTTGCTTATGAAAGTCTTCAATAATGGTACCATTTTTTGAAATATTTATTGATTTCATCCAAGTAGCATATTCAACTGGTTGATTCTTCCATGTGACTAAGTATTGAAAATACTCTTTATTTCTAGTCTTTTTAGCCACTCTTTGATCGATGATTGATTCAATCATCTTTGTTGGTGTTGAAGGTGGCTATTTCCCCCACTAAATTTTTTCACTAACAGATGCATCTATAGGATCATTCATTGGATCCTTAAAGGGGTATGATCTGAGACATTAAAGATTGGTGAAATGCCAAAACCATTGAGTAGTTCTATTTCATTAGCATTAGAGGAAAGTTTCCTCAAAATTTCACATGGTCCAATATTTTTCAGCTTCAACTATTATATTCCCCTTTAGGAAATATTTCTTTCCAAAGATGTTACATAACCAAGTCTCCAACATTAAAGTCCATTTTCTTATTTTGGAATCTACTCTTCGTTTATACTTGTTGCTACTTTCGTGTAACTACTGCTTTACTATGTCCTATATTCCCTTCATATTGACTGCAAGATATTCACCATCTGCACTTCTGAATTGTTGTTTTCCTCGATTCCTTAGTTCATAAATTCCTCTTGGATGCATCCCATAAAAAAATTGTAATGGACTCAATCCAGTGCTTCTATTGGGTGAATCGTTATATACAAATTCTGCTTAAGAAAGTATCTAATCCCATTGTTTGGGATGTTCACTTACCAAACTCCTTAAGATATTTCCAAGACTTCTATTGACCACCTATTCTTGACCATCAGTACGGGGATGATATGTTGAGTTGAAACTAAGATTGTTTCCCAAAGTTTTCGATAGAGTTCTCCAAAAATTACCCACAACCCCGTTGTCTCTGTCAGAAACATTACTTGTAGGAAATCCATTCAATCTAACTATTTCTTTGAAGAACAAGTTTTATATGTTACTTTCATCATTGGCCTTTTTACAAGCCATAAATTGTGCCATTGTTTAGAATATTTCAACAACAACAAATATTGAGTCACTTCCTTTTTTGTGTTTTTGGAAATCCCAATACAAAATCCATGCTTATAGAGTCCCATGGTCGATTTGGTATTGGTAGGGGTTGATAGAGTCCAATGTTATGACTTCTTCGTTTCGCATATTGACATATCCTACATCTTTCAACAAATATTCTTACATTTGTTTGCATGTGAGGCCAATAATAAAATTCTTGTAACTGTGCTAGAGTTTTATCTTGCCGAAAATAACTTGCGAAACCTCCATTATGTTTTTCTTTCAAAAAATTTTCCCTCATCGAACATCTTGGAATTCATAATTGTCTTCCTTTGAATAGAATTCCATCCTGTACCATGTAGTATAACCATGGAATTCTATCTCTACTTACAAGAGTTTCACAAGCTTCATAACCTTCTTTGAAATCCAAATAATCTTTATACATAACTTTCAGTTCATAAAATCCTAGACATTTACTTGGAATTATCGCAAAATTAAATTGATCTTGCTTAATGAATTTACTAATTTATTTGATTGCTAACTTTTATTCTTGATGAAAAATGTAAATTTTTTTAACAATTTAATCCATTTAACATGTCTTTGACTCAACTTTGTTTGATTGTTGATATATTGTAAAGCATGATTATATGTCTATAAGATGAACTCTTTTGGCATAAGATAATGTCTCCATTTCCTTAGAGTTTGTATGATGCCATAAAATTATTTATCATAAGAATATTATTTTTCTTGGCCTCAATAAGTTTTTCACTGTAGTAGGAAACTTGTTTTCCTTATTGACTTAGGACAACTCCTATTGGAGTTCCAACCTTAAAATACTTGTTGAAATCTAGTAGTGCTAAAATAGGTTGTTTTGTGATCTTTTTATTTAGTAATTGGGAACTTTTATTAGTTTCTTTTGTCCAATGGAATTGTTGATTTTTATCTTTAATAGTTTCTATAATTGGAGCACATATAGTGGTAAAGTTTTTGATAAAATTCCTGTAAAAAATTACCAATCCATGAAAACTCATTACCTTTGAAATGCTCCATCTTTAAGCCTCCCCTTTAAATAAAAAAAACCCAAGTACAATAGTTTTGTCTTCATAAAACTACACTTATTTAAATTGATTAGCAATTTCTCTTCTTGTAACTTCTTGAAAACAGTCTTAAGATGTCTTAGGTTCTCTTCTTTTGATTGACAATAAATTAAGATATCATCAAGATAAACTATAAGAAATTTTCCAATAAATTCTTTTAAGACTTCCTTCATTAGTATCATAAAGGTACTAGGAGCATTGGTAAGTCCTAAGGGAATTACCAACCATTCATATAAATCATTATTAATTTTGAATGTTGTTTTCCATTCATCACCTTCTCTGACTCTGATATGACGATATCCACTTTTTAAATCTATTTTAGAAAAATATGCATCACAACTTAGACAATATATAATATCGTCAATATGGGGTAATGGAAACATGTACTTGACTGTGATTTTTTTGATTGCTCGAGAATCTGTGTACATTCTCCATCCACCATCCTTCTTTGGAGTTAACTTTGTTGGAAGAACACGCGAACTTAAGATGTCTTGAATGAAACCCTTATCCAACAATCCATGCTTTTATTTTTAATCTCTTCATTCTCCTTTGGAGTCATTATGTAAGATGCTTTATTTGAAAGGCTAGCACCTGGAATGAGATCAATATGATGGCTAATACTTCTAATGGGAGGAAAATCATCAGGTAAGTCATCCACTACAATATCAATGAATTAATTCAACATATTTTTTATTTCTTCTGGACAATCATTCAAATTTGTGCTTGTGAGGGCTACTCTTGGATTACCAACCAATGAAAAAATTATCTCCTCATGCTTGATTTATTGAAGGAAATTTTTCCCACTAAGTAACATTACCTTCGATTGGTATTATTCTGGTGCTTTTTCATTCTTCAAAGGAAAATGTACATGATTTTCTCCATCCTTTTCAAAAGTATAAGTGTTTCTCCTTCCATCATATATTGTTTTCATGTCATCTTTCCATGTCCTTCCAAGAAAAATATGACACACATCCATAGGAATAACAACACAAAGAACTTTATCCTTATAGCATTCTATTTGAAACTCCACTTCACATTGTTCATTAACTACTATATGATGTCCCTTTTGCAGCCATGAAACTTTATAGGGAGTAGGATCTTTAGTTTTCTTTAAATTCAACTTTCTACCATTTTTGTAGATACTAAATTATCAATACTCCCACTATCAATAATGATTTTATAATATTTTCCTCTTGATTTACATACAATTTTGAACAATGTTTTTCTTTTTGTGGGCTCCTTTACTCCTTCAAGAGAATATAATAAATTTATTTTCATCATCAAAGATTCACCAATTTCAGGTGCATTTTCATGTGTAGAGGATTGTACACCTTATATATCAGTTTGTGTTATATGTGTGCTTATTTGATTGGAACAAATTTTTGGAAATTCATTAGATTTATAGCCGACTTTGTTACATGTATAACATCTTACCACAAAATATTTACTTCTACCTCTTTGATATGGTCTTCATCCTCTGAAATATCCTCTTGATGATTCTGCCTATTGTGAACAATTGCCTTCATATATTTGAATGGGAAATCTTCCACTTGAATATCCTCTGCTTGATTGTCCCTCATTTGATGATCCTCTGGTTCTTATCGTACTTCATCCTCTTCCTCTTTGACTTTGCTTCCTTGCTAAATTTTATTCGATCTTAAGGGTTATCTGGTATGCTTCTTCAATAGTTTTTAGAGACAAAACATCCAATTCACATTTTATTTCAAACCTTAGGCCATTAATATATCTAGCTATTTTTTCATCATCCCCTTCCATATGACTAGATATTATACTTAATCTATAAAAATCCTCTATATATTCTTCTACAGAAGTAAATTTCTGCTTGATATTTTGCATCTGGTGAAAAATATTTAACTAATAATCTAAAGGAAGAAATTTACCTTTGAGATTGGCTACCATCCAATCCCAACTAGTGATCTTCCCTTTGTTTCTATTCCCCATTCAGCTTGCATGTTATCCCACCATAGTGCAGCATGTCCCTTTAATCTAGTCACTACAAACTTAACTTTCTTCTTGTCAACTACATTGTCATAGTTGAAATATTAATCCATGGCACCAATACAATCGATCAATTCTTCAAGGTTTAAATTTCCTTCATACATAGGCACATCCAATCTTGGCTTGGTACTTATTCCCATGATCATCTTGACCATTTTCTCTTCTTAATTTTCTTCTCCAGCATCATATTATTCTTCTGAGGTTTCTTCCGCTTCACTGATATCACCGATGTCGACATCTTTTTGGCGTGTTGTCTCTAATTTATCTAATATCGTTTGAATACATCTCACTTCATCGAGTAAGACTTGATTGGAAGTTGGTCTTCCTCGACCAATTTCAAAGCCTCTAGCTCCTCTAACTCTATGGGCCATGTTAATTGAAATAAAATATAATAATACTTACAAATTATTTTCTTAAGGCCTCCTGAAGAAAACACCTTGTTTTTGAGTTTAATAAAAATAAAATATTATAAAGTTACAAATACCTTCCTACTTCCCTTGAAATTAAAATAAAATTCCTTTATAGTACATATATATGGAATAGGGAAATAATTTTTTTAATGTGAAATACCACCATAAAATTTAAAAAAAAAAACAATGCACTACTCTCATCTACTTATGAAGTTACATTCACATGATTATATGAGTATTTTATTTAATTCTTCACATATGCCAGTGTACCAAAAAAAAATTGATATGTACCCACGAAAAATTAACGAGCATAGAGAATAAATAGCACACAGAATTGGTTCAGTGATCTCAATCTTCTCGGCTATATTGGCCCCTCCATGCCGGTCCTCAATCTCACAAATTCAAAGAAAAAATCCTAGCGATTTCAATTTTCAGTCCAATGAATCATGGTTGGAATTTATATATGGGTACATTGATAGAATTTCTCTATGGATAAACTGAGGCCTCCTACAAACTTTCCCAACTCGCAATCTCTCAGAAACCATCATAAGCAAGCTACCATAACACATAGTAGGTTTAGAATTCAACAATGGGGAGGTGAACTTGGAGTTGGAGTCAATCGGCACATTCTGAGCCAAGCTCAATTTTCCTTTAGCATCAGAATCAAAGAAGTTGGATAAGAAATGGAAGGGAGTATTTCTTTTTGCTTGTAAAGGCAGTAAAAGAGAGCCCCTACCAACGGCCATGATTTAACATAAAAATTACCTAAGTATTGTGAGAAATCGATTGTACATTCAAACCCAAACTTTGCAACAGACTGGAAATTTAGTTACAGTATTTCTTAAATCACATTTGTGGTGATACTTTCCAAAACTAGTGTAGCACACAAATAACTAAAACACACCATATACTTTATTAAAATAAAATCACTCCCAAACTTGAATTTTCAAATAAATTACATGGATATTTATTCTTGAGGAAGAAAACTCTCGAATTCCTTCAAGAGAAACTTCTTCCTAAATATTTGGAGGAAGTTGAGATTTATCCTCTCCCTTCTAGGAATCTATCTTAACTTCCTAATCTTCTAATTAATTCTAGAATGACACTCAAAATCTAGAAAATTTTAGATTTTCCAAAATAAACTATTAGAAAAAAATAAAATATGTGATGCTTCTGCATCAAATACAAATCCATAAACTGAAATAGTGAATACATGTATAAATAAACTATCCATATGAAAATATATACAAATTACAAATTATATCACATGAATATCTATAAAATAAAATAATAAGCATCCATAAATTAAAATAATGTCCATGATGTAAATCCATAAACCCTCCATGTATAAAATATATAAATTTTTTATCACACATGTGAATATTCCATATGAAATGAGCCTAAAAAACAAACTATGACTCTCTAGGTACCACCAGAACTCCTATCTATCAGGAAAAGTAAGTTTCCATAAGCTATTAATGCAGTATAACACATTAAAACTCAAAATAATTAGATCATTATTTGTGAAAAATAAATAATATGGAAATAGATAATATTGAACCACATTTTTAATTACATACACATGAATAAATTAACCTCAGTCGAGTCCAAATGCAAGTAATATAGGATGGGAGTCTAATAATGAATCTAGGTTTAGTGTTCCCATGCATGTGGCTTTATGATTGGGGCCTCTACCGATGGACCTGCATCATCAGTGCCTCTAAACTCAACATCTTCTCATGTCTCCACATTACAACGACATCAACGATACTCTGCATATTGGCCTATGTACACAATGGCAAGAAAAAGTTATAATTAGTTTACAAATTAATTAGCATATTTGTGTAACTTAAAAAGAGAAAATGTTGAAATCTTAGGAAAAAAAAGTTTTCCTCAATTGTTGGTTCATGTGGTTGTATATAGTGACTCTTCTCCACATTAGTTAACATATAAGGAGGAGGTGGAGGTGGAGGAGAACCCATGGAAACATGATCTGGTTGAGGATGGCCTGATTGATCAACTATCCCATCTAATGACCTCATAAGCTCATCCATATAATTAGGATGTGTCTACATGTTATCATGAAATTATTAATATAAATTCAATCTAATACAAACTAGAAATTTTAATATAAATAATTATGCATAATTTGATAATAAGACTCAAAAATTCACACAAGTAGTGCACCCTCCAAGTCTCATGATTGGAATCACGATACATACATGTATGTATCAAAAGTTGGTAAAATAGTAAAATAGCGAGAAATACATCATTATATAAGGGAACTTGTGGGTCATGAAGAAGTGGTGGTGGTATCCTAATCTCTCCATTTAATGCAACACGTTCATAATCTAATGATGCTATCATGTTGTCTCCAATAGTCTCCCATGTCTCCCCGGATGCGGGTGCATCCACTTAACACGGTGAAGATTGGTGGTCAGGCCGGCGCGTGGCGAGGCCACATGGCCGCCGGCCACCTGCATTCAAATCGCATTGATAGCATTAATATCACAGTCCGTCACCCGACTTGGCATTCAAGCCGGTGGGGAAGACGAGGCTGCAACCTTAACTCGACGCCGTCCTCCAGCTACAAGCGCATTTCCACCTTCTCGATGCCTAACTGCTGGGCTCTGCAATTTATTTTTCTCGTCGACATGCATAGTTTCATTTCTCCACTCTGCTCTAGCTGTCCTTCGGAAGCCAAGCTCTCCAGCTCCCACACTGCAATGGGTAGGCGGTGTAATCTTTATTGCTGCGTGGAGTTTTTACCTGGTTTTCATCACTCTCAAAGCCTGTTTTTCCCTTTTCTTCTTGGAGCCCCGCCTCAGTCTCTCCCGCCTGTCACTCTGCAACATTCGCCGACTCATTTGCGCTCTCCAGGTGGGAAGATGCCTCGGCTTCGACATAGACTCAGATGCCGCAGAGGCAGCACTCGAGCCAGGCCTTCGTCTAGGTGTCGCTCCCCCTCCAGCAATTCGACATCCTCGGCTTCTAATTCCCCCCATGGCGCCTCTCCTCGCGCTTCCAACAGGCGCAGGCCTGAACGTGGCCCCTCCTCGCAAGTCCATCACCCTCCCTTTCCTCCGCGCGACGCCCAAGTCCATACGCTTCCCTCTGGCCCTCGCAGCGCTGAGTCTGCCCACCTGGTCAACCCATCCATGGCCTTGTTTCATTTCCCCTGTCTTACTTCCCAGCCTCTTGTGGTGGCGACGGTTTCTGTATCGTTCAAAGAACTCCCTCAATTCGGCTCGATGACCTTGCCTCCTGCGCATCCTGGAATTCAGCTTCGCACCCCTGGCTCTGACCAGGCTATCCAAACTGGTGTGCAGGACCGCTCGCAAGAAGCTGGGGGAGGCAGACATGGTGGTGGCAGTTCTAGTGTCAAAGGCATGCCAATGGAGCAGCACGAAGCAGGCGCGGCAGCAAATCCCACTCTGGACGATGATGATGACAGCTACGGATGCAGAATCGAAGAATAACCCCCCTCTGACGACTATGGTATCTAGGACTCTCAGTTATTTTTTTTCTTTCAGGTCAGATTTTTTGTCTAGATGGTGTTTTCAGAAATCCTGGCCTGCTGGCTTGTCAAAGCACTGTTACAGTCCTATGTTTATGTTCAATGCTAGTTTGTACTGCTACAGTCCTATGGTTTTTTGCTTAATGGTGGTTTCCTCCTTTGAGGCAACTATTAAACTTTTCTCGGGCTGGTTTCCCCTTGTGGGCAGCGCTATTTTTGATATTGTGCTGAACTCTCAACGCCTATGAAGGCACACCTCTGTATGTACCATATTTTCCAGTAATAGAATCTAGACTTACTTAGAAAAAAAAAAATAGTCTCCCATGTCTCACCACCGAGATGCGACAACTCCTCTAGATTTTTCAGTAATACCAAGCTCCAAGATGGTAGTGGAAGGAATCTCAAAGGTGGAGGTACATATTGAGGGTCCCTACGAGCCCCCCGCACTCATAGGTACATCCCAAGTCGATTGCATAATAATGAGACATGGAATTATAGTCACCCAGCCTCATATGTAACAAAAAATCTGCATATACATTCTTAGCAAAATAAATGGTGACCTGGTCATAGTGGGGGAACTGGCCTCGAGCTCCAATGAATCTATCATACACGAAAGGGGCTGAATGAAAAGTACTAAAATGTTTCAGTGGAATCAGACCTTTATGTCTAGCAAGGAGATCCGAAGGGATTTCAAACAACTCCCCCAAACATAAATGTCCTTGGTGGCCTCTTTCACCACCTCCCAAGAATATGGGCCTCTAACCTCATGCCTCCTGATCCTATGTATGAATTGTTATATCTGACTATGGGGGTTTCACCTCCGGTATGTCTCGATCAACCTAGTGATGTTATCCAACATTAAATACAATGAAATATGAGTCGGTGAATTGGTATGGGTCTTCTTTATGTCTACTATGAATCGTGTATGATGGGTCGTAACATCATCTAATTTGATATAAGTTGTAGCATCATCCCATGGAGGGGTCAATGTTGCACTCTGATCCTCAACTTCAACCTACTGAGGACCTGTAAATCATAAGCATAATTTATCATATATATAATAAACAAACTAGAAGCATAATAACATTTACATTAAATTCAAACACCTCGGTTGAAGAAAAATTAAAATTTCAAGAACAAAGAAAATTTCAAGACATAAACACATAAAATTTAACGAGGATTTAAAAATGCAGGAGCTGCATCGAAAATGGGTGAACAAGTTCCACTGGATGTAGCATGGTCATCAACAGAGACAGAAACACTGCCTCTGACACTAACTTGCATCGGAGGCAAATCTACGAGGGGAACATGAATTCTCAATGAGCTATGTGATCTATCGAGCCTAGCCACATATAATAGAACCTCTCGTACTGCAATGGCCTGTAGTTGGGGTGTGTATATTGGATACCTTAGCATATTACATATAATACATATAAACTAATCCAAGAAAAAAAAGTTGACTAAAAAACCATTTCTAAACTCAAGCAGAATAATATAGCTTGAAGTCCTAAACTTTAGAGTCCATTTTTTTATAATTTATCAACCAAAGTACATTGAGTTCCCTGTAAACACAATCAAAAGAGGTGATCAAATCTACCCTCACACTTTTTCTCATTTATAAATAATAAAGTTTATTCATAGAGCATAAATATGGAAATATATATGTAAAAAATTGAAATCAAGCTATTTACAAAGCTAATTAAATTTTAGGTTAACCAAATACTACAATAGTATTTAATTTCTTAATGTTTGACTTTGAAACATGACATGCACTAGGTGCAAGCACCTGAAGACAATATTTCTTGTACAACACACTACATAATGAAAAAATATGGTGAAAACTAGAAAAGAGTCTAAATATTTTGATTCACTAGACCAGATGCACTTTTCATGATGGATTTAATGTATTTATGAATGATGCATTGTTGAGACATGAACTTATATGTGTGTGTGTTAAATAATTATGTTATTAAATGTTAAATGTTATATTTATATTATTATGTTAGAGTTATGCACAATGTAAATGCTACACTATGCTATGTTATGTTATGAGCTATGTTATATTATTATTATTATTATTATTATTTATTTTGAAAGTCACAGTCGAGCCATGAAAAAATTGGTGTATGAGACCCCCTTGTTTGTGGAACAAGGAACCCACCTCCACACAACGATTTGACTGCAAAGTCTATGAAGGGATACATACTCAACCCCCCTTTGGTTTTAAACTTGTGACCTCTTAGGAGGAAACACATGCTCTTAACCATTAAATCCACTCAAGCTATATATGTGTGTGTGTGTGTGTCACATATGTTATGTCAAGTAACTTTACATTACGATAAATAGTTATAATGATAGTATAATAGTTAAATTATATATAGATATAATTTAAAATTTTATAATAGTTAAATATATAGAGACAGAGTTATATTTATAATTATATAGTTTCAAATGAGTTGTAGCTATAGTTATGTTACATGCTATGCTAGGCTATGATATATATATATGTGTGTGTGTGAGAAATAATTATATATAACTTTATATGTTATGTTAAATAAATATAAAACTATGTTATGTTAACTAATTTTGTATTATATTTTAAATGTTAAATAACAAGTTATGTTATAGACAATTTTATGTTATGCTATATATATATATATATATATATATATATATATATATATATATATATATATGTGATATGTTATAACTTTATAATCTAGTTAAATATATACAGTTATATTTAAATAATTATATAGTTACATACTTATAATTATGTTACATTGTATGTTATATATGTGTGTTTTACGTTAACTAACTTATGTTATATATGTTAAATAATTATAGAGCTTTGTGTTATAACTTTATGTTATGAACTAAATAGTTATAAAACTATGTTATGTTAACAATGTAAACTGTGAAATTGGAACTGTAAACTCAAAACAAGAACTCTAGCCAAAAAACCTCAAAAAAACATGAAAAATAGTTCGAAAACGAAAAATGTTGATGCTAGAATAATTTTTTTCAACATTTTTTAAAAATAACAATGAAATCCGACTAAAACCATTTTTGTTATGCAAAAAACACCCTGAAAACTAAAATTGTTGATGTTGTAATGTTTTTTTTTTCGAGGTAAATTTTTAATATTTTTTAGCAATAACGTTAAGGATAAAATATCATGACTCCGAAAAACCTTAAAATTCCAATTATTTTCAGGGATGACATTAATGATAAAATATCACATCCCTTAAAAGCCTTAAAATTCCAATAATTTTCAGCCATTGTGTTAAAGGTAGAATATCATGACTCTGAAAATCCTTAAAATTTTGGCAAATTTTCAACCATGGAATTAAAACCAAAGATCTATTAGGCAGAGAATCCAGGAGCATGCTGCGGATTTTAGACATAACCAGTCCCGTACCTTAGCCCTTGCTGAACATGTGGAGAAATCCTACCAATATATTTGCATTGAAGACTCCGTAGTCGTTGCAAGGTAGATCACTTCCACCATAGGAAATTCAGGGAGACAATCGAAATTGAATGACATGCTAATCACTTCCACCATAGGAAATTCAGGGAGACAATCGAAATTGAATGACATGCTAATAATCTCAGCCGTGACGATGGTTGGAAATTAAGTAAGAGTTGGACCCCGGTGCTCTCTAGGTAAAAAATAAATAAATAAAATTATATATATGATAAATTAATTAAAATAAATTAAAATAAAATATTGTTCTTAAATATTTTATTTCATTTAATTTATTGGTTTATATTTTTATCTAATTAATTGATTAATTTATTTTATTTACTTTTTATTTATTTATTTATTAAAAAAATTTACCCCTCCCACATTCTTTTTAGATAGCTTTATTTATTTATTTATGTTTTATTTTTATTTAGTTATATATTCTTATATACCTTAATTAATTAATTGGTTTTTTGTTTTGTTGTTTTTTTGTTTTATCTAAATAATTAATTAATTAATTTTATTTGATTTATTTTTATTTAACTATTTACATTATTTATGTGTTAATTAATAATTTACCCCTCTTTATTATCTATTATATTACATAAACCCATTTTAATAATTTTATTTAAGTAATTAATTTATTATTTTAATTATAATTCTTAATTAATTAACTCTCTTACAACTACTTCTTAACAGCCAGTCTTAATGGCTAGTTCTTAACAACTAGTTTCTCAACGGCTATTTCCAAGCAATGATGCATGTCCACTATTTATTCATCGAGATCGATTAGTTCCTCCACATGTCCTGAGGATGAACCACATTAGCTGGTTTGAAACATCGACCTAATCTGAATGATGTGATTAATCCAAAAGATATTTATCTACATCATGACTACATAAAACTCTAATTTTTCAACATATTTCAACCATGGCATTATGAAAATTTTCTATGACTAAAAAGAAATCAAAATTAAATACCTAAATAAAAGAGTTAGTATACCAAGAGTAATATTTTTTTTCAAACACTAAAAGTGTAACTACTTTAAAATATTAGCCTAAGACAACTTGACACATTGCAACAAAAATTTAAAAATCAACAATCAAATTGACATGCAATGTAGGTGAACTGACCCATTGTAATGAAAGTGTAAAAGTCAACCATGAAATTAACACATTGTGGTGTCAGACTCAATCCATTATAACGAAAACTTTAAAATCAACTATCAAATTGACACAATAGGTTTGGATTGCTTGTTGAAGATTGGCGCGGACCCTTCAAGAAAATAAAATAAAAAATAAAACAAAATAAAAAATAACTAAAAATAAAAAATACAAAAGAAAATAAAAATTAAAACATTGAAAAACATAAAAGCAAAAAAACACAAAAAAATTTAAAAAGCAATAACAAATAAACAAAAATATATATTAAAACATAAAAAAAATAATCAAACAAAATTAAAATTAAAAAAATAATAACAAGTAAATATGAAATATATATTGAAATATAAAAAAATTAAAAACATAGCAAATATATATATGTGTATATATAATACCAAAAAAATTATAAAAATGTAAAAATAAAATAAAATTAACTTATAAATAATAAAAATTTAAAAATATATATTAAAAAATTAACAAAATAAAACCACAATATAATATTTCCAAAAGAAACATAATTTATGAAAAAAAATAAAAATAAAAATATAATATTAAATAGTTTAAATAAATACAAAATTAAATAAAAACATTAAAAATAATTAAAATCATAAAAATATTAAAAATATTAAAAAACATTACTTAAAAAAAAAATCAAATAAAAAAAACAAATTGAAAAGAGTTATAAAAATAATAATTAAAAAAAAAAAAAAAAACAAAAAAACTTAAAAAACATAAAATTAAAAAAAAAATACAAATTGCCCACTGAGCTGCCCAACGAACCCTAGGGGTGGTAGGGTTGATTCTTGGAATTGATCTTGCCACCCCGAAGGCTCATTGGGCCACGGGGTAGGCAATTCCCTCCTTGCCCACCCCCACATCCCAATGGGCCGTGGGGGTCGCAATCTGATTCCGAGAATTATCTCGCCGCCCCAAGGGTCACTTGGACATTTTTTTTTTAATGTTTATTTTATTTATTTATTTTACAGTAATTTATATTTATTTATTTATTTTTATTTTTATTTCAATGTTTTATTTTAATTTTTTTATGTTTTCATTATTTTTATGTTTTTTTTAATAATTTAAATTATCTATTTTTTTTAATCTTTGTTTTATGGATAATTTATTATTCCTTTTAATTATGTATTTTTTTGAAATATTTTATTGTATTTTTGCTTTATTTTTATTTATTTTTTTCCTTTATAGATATTTTTAAATTTTTATCATTTATAATTTGATTTTGTTTTTTTTTAATATTTCTATGTTTTTTTTTTTTACATTTCTATGTTAGATTTTTTTTTCTCTTTTTTATATTTTTTATTTTGTTTTTTTATTTTGTGTTTTAATAAATATTTTTATTTACTTATTATTATTATTAAATTTTTTGTTTTTATTTTTCTCAATGTTTTAATGTTGTTAACTTTTTGTCATGCTTAAATAGCCAACAATTAAAAACAATTGTACATACTTACGACATAAGAAAAATTAAACTATAAAAAATATGCCTTAAAAAAAGTATAATGCTTTTCAAAATCCTCATAAAAATTACCATTTTTTTTTAATTATCCACACATAATACATTAGAAAATTTAAAGTGTCAAAAATAAGCCCTCTAAAACAAGGGGTTGATGACTTATCAACAATTTTCAAAATCAACATGAAAATCATTAACATCTAAAAGAAAAATGTTCATACTTAATATCTACGAAAATTTAAAATGTCAAAAATATGCTAAAAAAGGTGTATTCTGAATTAGTGCTTTTCGAAATTGGAAAATTTTTTGCTACCTCAACAATACCCATTTGACAGTTTACTTTGTTTGTTATATATATATATATATATATATATATATATATGTTATGTTATATAGTAAAAATTATATAAAATTATAATATATAATTATGTGATGTCAGAGTTAAATAATAGTTAAATGTTATGTTATATAGTTATATATGTTGAGTGAAATGTTAAAATTATATATATATATATATATATATATATATATATATATATATATATATAATAACAAAAAATTAAAATATTTTGAAAATTTATTTCACAAAGTTCCTAAACCAAAATTTTAAAACCTAAAATAATTAGAAAAATATGTTTCTATCATTAAAAATTAGCAAATATGTATTTAATGAAAAATTATTTCAAAAAGTTTCTAAAGAAAAACTTTAAAACTTAAAATAATTAGAAAATTATTTTTTTATCATTTAAAATCAGAAAATATGTATTTAATGAAAATTTATTTCACAAAATTTCTAAAGAAAAACTTTAAAACCTAAAATAATTAGAAAAATATGATTTTATTATTCAAAATTATAAAATATACATTTAATAAACAAAACATTGCCGTATTAAATTTAAAACCTAAATTATATATATATATATATATATATATATATATATATATATATATATATATATATATATATATATATATATATATATATATTAGTTTCGAAGGGTTTTCTAGGTTATTTGAAGGGTTTTTTTATGGTTTTCTAAGTCTGTTTTTTGTTTTTCTAAGTTGTTTTGAAGGTTTCTTGTTATGATTTTCTTGGTTGGTTTTGTGATTTTCTAAGATTTTTTATGGTTTTCGTATGGTTTTTTTTTTAATTAATTGGTTTTCATGGTTTTTTACATGGTTATTTTTTTTAGTTTATTTGTTATACCTCTATCAATGTTACTTTTTAACCCTCAATCCAACTACCTTTTTAGCTCCCAAGGAGCTTCATCGAGCTTCAATTGCTCGATCAATCCATTGTTTTCTCCACCCAAACGCGCTCTCTTTCGCCAAAAAGTGTAATCCAGCTCCATGCTTTCACCCTAATCATATTATAAACAATTTATTTGAGAAAAATATGAATATGCATATCACATTATTTTTCTTTTAATAAATGATATCCATATTTGTAACCATAAGAATTGTGGCTTAAATTTAATGACTTAATACTTATAATAAACTCTTTTTATAAATTTCCTATATTTATAATTTTTATGTTATAGATATCACATTAAAAAATCTAAATAAAAAATTATAAAACTTGTTATTATGAGTGTTTTAATAGAATTAGAAATAAAAATATTTGTATATTAAAATGTGAAATATATATAACATATAAATTATATTTATAAAGTATATATTCATCGTACTATACAAATTGAAATAATAATGATCCATATTAGTAACCATGATATTTTGGAATTTTATGATTAAATTATTTATAAAAATATAAAACTTAATAGTTGTAATATTTTTATTTTCTAAATTATATATACAAAATATATGCTATGCATTTAGCATTTAAAAATTAAAAAAAACAAGTAATAAAACATGTAAAAGAAAAATGCCATGTAGTTAGATATATTATAAGGTTTAAATTTTATTATACAGATGTAAAAATTATATATAGTATAAATAGTATTATAAAGAATTTGCAGTGTTAAAAAAATATTTTATTCTATTTTGGAGGTGTGGATTTTTTCTGAGATTTTGTATTTGAAAAAAGATTGTTATTTTGAAAAATTTGATCTTTTAATGCTTGCTAAATTTAAAAGAAATTAAAATTAAGATAGATTAAAGTTAGCATTAAAAATAATTAATACAAGTATGGATCCATCTTATTTAGGGATCTACTGAGAGCCAAGACAGATCAAATCTCATTATATGAAAAAAAATTTAGAATGTAAAACTTGAAAAAATATTTACACGGTCTAATCCTTTAATGCTTGATAAATCTATGATAAAGATAGATCTTTAGTGGTATTTGTGTAAATTTTCATTATTTAAATTGTATTTTTGAATAATTTATTGCTATTATTATTTTATATTAAGAATTGAATGAGTTACACATTTTCTTCTTATTAACAAAATCATTTCATTATAGAGGAGAGGAATAACCT
Organism: Pinus albicaulis; assembly: GCA_034641835.2. NCBI lineage: Eukaryota > Viridiplantae > Streptophyta > Pinopsida > Pinales > Pinaceae > Pinus > Pinus albicaulis. The sequence continues at coordinate 574,032,543 of CM076577.1, forward strand.
GTTTCGGGTGATTAATAAAAACTCAGAAAAAGGTTATTCCTCTCCTCTATAATCTAATTTACCTATATGGATTCTCTCTTTAAATCATTTCATCTTTAATTTCCTTTTCCTTTTCAGCATTAAAATGTTTTACTAAGATAAATATTAACACACACATGTATTCAGACTCTCTATTTATGTTTTATATTGAATATTTATAAAAGAAATATAATTTTTTTTTAATATTAAATATTGTTTCTCTTTAAAATTTTATAGAATTATATGATTTAACATAAAGATAGAGTTTTTAATTAAAACTAATAAAATATATATTATTATTTATATTTTTATTATAGTTAATAATGTTTTTTCATATAAAATATTTGATTTAAAAAACAAATTTTAAATGCTAGTTAAAAACACGCATAATTACGCAATCTCTATTATACCAAGTCTATGGACTCAATAATATTTCAAATAATGGAATCTCAAATTAAGTCTCTATTTTTTTTTCGAATTTTATAATATCTTTATATTCACTTTATTGCAAATTAGAGAGTGATAATAGAGAGGCATATATATTCAAACAAGTAAAATATCATACGATGATTCAAACCATAAAGATAAAAAAGTGTTGGTTACTTATTTTTCTTTTTCAATCGAATTTTATGATATCTTTATATTTACTTTATTGCAAATTACAGAGTGATAATAGAGGACATATATCCAAACAAGTAAAAAGGTGTTGGTTACGTTATGATAGGATGATAAGACATTGATTAACTTCCATTTGAGTTTTCCCTCTGTCCTCAAAGAAATCTTAAAATCCAAAGAAATAAATCCTTTAACCGTCAATAATAAAGAGTATTAAGGGTCGTAATTTTAAAAAACCCATTGAATAATTTAGAAATTTCAATAAAATTATGAAAAATTTTGGTAAATATTTTTGAAAATCTGGGTTATAGTAGTTAATTTTTAGTATTTTTGGTGTTTTAAGGGATTTTGATAGTACTGAATTCATTTTCACCATAAAAAATGCAATCCAAATACTCCAACTACTTGATTTTTTGAATTTATTTTTACCAGATTTAGACAAAAAGAACTGCCATCTGTACTATTTTGTTGCCTCTGTAAGCAACTCTGTATTAAAGCCTCCACACAAGTATTATAATCAAATATAATTATATGGTACTTTGCATGAGGTTCCACACTGGTAATATATAACACTTACTTTGAGACAGACTCATTACACAGTTTAATTTTTATATTGAAATAATGATTAATAAAATCATTATCATATTGGTAATATTTTAATATTAAATATTTTTATAATTAATATTAATATCAACCATAAATTTTAAGTATAAATTGATATAATAAATAAATAATAATGTAAGTCATGGTTACATATAAATTGAAATAAATTGATATAATAAATAAATAATTATAGAAGATGTAGTTACAAATGGTTAGTCCATTCTCCAAGGTGTAGAGAAAGCTTTCTTTCTTCTGAACCTTTGCACTCTAGGCACAATGAAGCATAGGTTCAGTGGTGTAACATATTCACATATCTATATCAAAAACCTTTAAAAAAAATTAATCTTACGCTCCATAAATAATTACTTTTAACAAGATTAACTTGATATGAGAGGGTCGCATCATACACTAACTCTTTCATACTTAATTATTTTTGACGCAACTAACACCTAACTTGATCTAATCCTCATCTCTATTTGAGTCTTAAATTCACTTGGGGAACTTAACCATATAACTTAATGATTTCACACAATTTATTTCTCTTGCACTGCCGTAACATGGTCAAGTCTGGACAGCTTTGACGGTTTCCATTATAATTTTTTTACCAGAATCGACCCACCGATACATTGTTATCTACCGATGCATGAATCTTAACTCTGTCCCGTCGGTAGCATGGCTGGCATGGCATGCGAATTAAAGGCGGGAGTACACAACAATTACTCCACATAACAGCTGATGGCTTCTGTAATAAGTTGCGCGAGATTCTATGGTACTTGGCTAGCCTAATCTCTGTTGATCTCTTGTTAGATCTACGGTCTACTATTCAGATGGCAAATGTTGTGGATATTCACACCTAACCCTAACACAACTTGTCACTTGACTGTTTATGGTGAATTAGTTTTGCTCCTTCGGCTCTAATATTATTTTGGCTTGTTGCCAGACTTCGAACTCTGCACTGGCATTAACTTGAATATTCAACTAACCAGAGGAGATTCATCTTCTGCCAGCCTTGGCCAATCTTCCCCACTCCCTTTCTACTCGCATTCCCTCACATGGACAAGTAAAGACATTCCCTGCCAATTTTGAGGGCTTTTAACTCCTTCACTGGTATTACTACAAACTTAGCTTTGGATTTGATTTTCTCAACTTACGGAATTTTCTGTGTTACATGCAGCATCACTTCTGAAATTATATAACTTATGTGTTATATGTCCAAGATTCTCCTAATCTCACACTATTTTAACTTCATGCAAAATACATAATCTATTCTACCATTGATCATTTGCGGAAATTAAATCAAGATTGCAATGCACACATGAACAATAAAAATTCACACACATTAACACAGTTGTTTAACGGGAGAGCATAAATTTGAAAACCCCAAATATATGTATATAATATATGTCATAGAGATCATGTAACAATCCTCATACAAAGCTTATTACAAGCTCTCAGTACAATAATCAAGCCCGATCTTGTAAATCTATGCACCAATCTTTGCCACCTGCTAGCCTGCCTCTACTACGCAGTCCCTACTGAAGAATGGCTCTGAATGAACTCGAATTTATCGAGCCTTGCTCACACAATTATCATACGCATCTCCACTGAGTGTTGGATGCAATCAATGCATCACTATAGTCACAACTGATAGTCACACTTGCTCTTTCACCTATCTCTCCAGTGGTCTCCATTGAAACTGCCATGCACTGTAGTTAACTGATGTATTCTTCAGTTGATTAATGAGTTATTATTTAGTGAATTAATTAACTAATTAATTCACTCCAGTCTCACTAGTGTATCATTCAGTTAGACTAGATACAACTAGCTTAACTGAGTCTAACTGAGTTAAACTAAATACAACTCCACCAAACTCTGTCACATGAGTTTTAACTGAAGTCCTCCATGAAATAGCTCCAGTAAACCCTCAGGAATAGCATAACTCCTTCTGTCAGCTGTTGAGCTAATAATATTTGGCATATCTATTTTTAGACTGGCAGTCTAAAAATAGACTCCGCCCAAGATGTCTAAAAATAGAAGTCCATATATTTTTCCAACTTGACCAACCATCCACAAATAACATCCTGCAACTCATAGAATATGATCAACATGTCTAAAAATAGACATAGTCTAAAACTAGACTTTGTGCCAAAAAACACTTGTGTGGGCCCCACCTAGTTTAGGTGATTATTTTCCAGCTAGGATCAAGGATGATGTTTCAGGATGCCTCCTTCACTGTTTCTTGTCTCAATATTCAACAATGGAATCCCCGAGGAATGAATATGCCTCCACTCTAGGTTATTCTCCCTCTCACATATTCGTATTGTTTTATTTTATGTTATCAGGTCTTGGGTTATTTGCTTGAATTATTTCATCCCCGAACTAATATTCACTTCTTGGCCTTGATATGTGCAGGTTTAAATCTTGACCTGAGGTCTTCCACATCAAGGGTTTACGTATCGATTTTTCTGGGTACTCTTCGTCCTATGTCTAATGTGCTGCTTAATTCTCCAGGTATTCCGAAGGACATTTGCCTCACTTCTGAGGACTTCCTTCTTGTGCTTAATCGCAAATTTCCTTGAAAGATGTTAATCTGGGTTGTAATGTTAAAACGTGAATGTTTTTCTTTTTAATGCATAGGAATATTGTAAAGACAATCTTTTCCTTGTGGCTTCCTTCGGCAAGGAATTTCTGGGTTTTGTCTATATTAAATTGTAACCCGAGTACTTTGTCGTGAAAGACTTTTACGAAATCATTTTATATAGCTTATGGTTAAGCTCTTTTTACTTTAACAAAATATCTATGCTCGATTTTCTATAAATCAAATGGCTATTGAATTTACGAATTTTCCTGTGGAAGAGTTTCTAATATTTAACAGTTTCATATACATATTTAAATGGTGAATCTTACAGGTCTTGCCTTACAGATAGGAAGGATTTCCATATGGCAATTACCCTCTTTCACTGTTAGATTTTTCTTTTAATTAAAAAATATATATATTCACACTCATGTACATGCATCTTTTCCTTCTACAATTATTAGTTCAATCAGCAAGTACAACCTTAGTTCTTTGCTCTTTCCATATTGGTTTTTTCTCAGGAATACTTCCCTTTTAATAGGCTTCAAAATTAAAATTTACTTCAATGATTAAGTTCTTCTGTGTAAGGTACTTTTAATTTAAGCATATATTTACCATTCAATTTATCGTAGAGTTCTACATTGAATTTTCGGTTAAAGTATTTGCTCCTGTATTTAAGGAGAAAGTCAAATCGTGATGATCTAAAGATTACTGTAAAATATTCTTTTCCTTAATATGTTTTATTTTCTCATACAGGAAATAGATATTAGTTTCTTTTAGCACAAACAACCAGATTGTCAACAACAATATGAAATTAGAAAACTTTCCAGGCTTTATGGGTTTTTCTCCATGAAGTTGTATAGAAAATGCAGTAACAATTGTTTTGAAAAAGCAACCAACCATGCCAATTTACTCGTATGTAACTCGGGGTTGGGTTCTAGTGGCTTGGTAGAGCACTAACTCGTTTAACACAGGGGTCTGGCCAGATAATGTTGGACTGTTTTCATGGATCTCTAAATCGGATCTTGAGAGAACACTGTAAATATTTTGCATTTAGTAAATATTTTTAACCAACATAATATAAAGTTGGAGCAGACACTTGTATATTTAACATTGGTTTTTTTGGGTAGTAGTGTAGTGCAAATAAGCCCTTGTTAATATGGCTTGTTTGAGTATGCAGAGCTATTGCTTCTCCATTTTGGCTCTGCGCATCTCAAATTCCAGAGAGGTGAATGCGTTTCAGCGATGGGAAGGGGTGGATGTAGAGGAAGAAGGGTAAAAACGTTGGTATACTAGTCTTACATTATTGTTGCATACAATGGTACTTTGATACCTATAATACTAATAGCCCAAATAATATTTTAGCTACTTCAAATAATTAGTAACTACTAGGTGGCATGGGCAACCCCTACAAAATAAAGTGTGAGTTCCCCTGTTAGAAACTCCCTTCTCATTCTCATTTATGTTTCTTTGAAATTAAGCAACTCTTTGTACCTTCTTATGAGCTCTATGCTTCTTTCACTCGTTGGAATTAAAATTGGCAATCAACTTTTTAGCAATCTACACTTCGTGCACCAATTTCCTTTGATGCAACTCCATTTCGGTGAATACTAAATCAGGCATCAATTGATCAGAGTGTAGTGGACACATTGATTCCTACACAACCAAGAGCTTTGGATTTTGCATTTATACAACTTTTGGGGATCACTGCATTCATGTCTCAGATTTCTTGGCTAGTATTCATTATTTTTATACCAGTGGGTTCAACTTGTATATGGTATCATCAATATTACATATTGTCAACTGGTGAAGTGGCTCGGTTGTCATTAGTTTCTTGAGCTCCAATCGAACAAAATTTTGGAGAATCAATCTGTGGAGCAACCACCATTAGAAGTTTTGACCAGGAATCTTGGTTCATGGAGAGAAATCTCTATTTAATTGATATGTATACTAGACCTAGTCTCCACAATGTTGGGGTCAATGCATGGATTAGTATTCTGATGGATTTTCTATCAAATATTGCATTTACATTCTTTGTAATATTCCTAATGGAAATTTACAATGATAAGCAAATCAAGAATAGTAAAAAAAACATACACGCAAAATTTACAACACATTAAACGCCCCGAAGTCTCCATAAACTGCGTTGAACTAAGCCATTCTATTAATATAAATTTTGGGTACGAAGGTAAGATCAAAAAACATGCACCTGGGCTTGCCCAAGGCAAGCTAACAATGCCTAGGTGATGAAATTGACTACTCTAACATGCAATGTGGTTGTCCCCAACAATCTCTCTGCTAACCCAGTGAAAATTTGCATTGTTAGCAGAAAACAATGATTGCTAGGGTCTCCTCTGGTGCTCATAAAATTCTGGGAAATTAACATCGGACTCTCCTCCAATAACCCACAAAAACCCACAATGGAATCGGCCAAATGTTGACCTTAGAATTTTTGCCCAATTTACCCCTAGCTCCTCTAGTTCTTGGCTGAGTTGGGACCCATGTTTGACCCCTTGAATCTGCCCAGAAAATTCTTCCAAATTTTTTGTGAGATCCTTATCAAAAACCCAGAAAACCCATAAAGGGCTTGCTCTAGTTTTGACGCTCCAAAATTGACCTCAAAATGCTTGGCCCTCCTCCACAAGCACTAACCTATAGCAGATGTTGGGCTTGTTGCTCCACCAAAATGCTGGAAAATCCCCCACAATATTCCCAATCTAATTCCAAATAACCCCAGCTCCTTAATCCCTTTCACAAGCCAATTGTTGGCTTTGCCTCATAAACTCCTCCAAGAGCCCTTGTGTACTTTCCCCTTTTTGCATCATTGGAGTGTTTATAAGCTCACCAATCACTGTGCATGCGAGTATAACGCTTTCATGATCTTGCTAGCTTCCCCACAGCTAGCCAAGATCATGCTTAGATACCATTTTAATATTCCTAATGGAAATTTACAATGATAAGCAAAGGAATCATAGTAAAAGAAACAAACACGCATAATTTACAACACATTAAACACCAAGAAATCTCCATTAACTGAGCTGAGTTGAGCCATTTTATTAATATAAATGTTGGGTACAAAGGTAAGATCAGAAAGCATGCACTTGGGGTTGCCCAAGGCAACCTAACAATGCCTAGGTGATGAAATCAACTACTCTAACATGCAATGTGTTTGTCCCAAACAATCTCTACACTGACCTAGTGAAAAATTGCACTGCTGATTGTGAACAATGGTTGTTAGGGCCTCATCTGGTGCCCAAAAAATTCCGAGAAATTAACCCCAGGTTCTCCTTCAATAACCTACAAAAACCCACGAAGGAATTGGCCAAATGTTGGCCTCAGAATTTGGGCCCAAATTCCCCCTAGCTCCTCCAGTTGTTGGTTGAGTTGGTACCAAAATGCTAGAAAATCCCCCAAAATTTCCTTTCCTACTCCTTTCTTGCATCCTAGCTGAGCCAGAAATGTGTGATATCCTCCCAGCTACCAAAGATGAGTAGAATTTACCTCCCTAGGGTGACACTCGTGGTCCACCGAAGAAGAGGGTGACTTGGCCCCCATGAAAGATTGCGTAGTTCTGGGCAAGATGACGCATGCCCCTGCTACAGAAATTTGTACTATTGTGGAAATACCTCATGCTCTTGTCCCACAAACAAGGAAGTTTCATACACCAATTTGGTGTCCGGCTTAGTCGTGACCTTAAAATTGGATAATAATAATAATGATTTACATGCTTCAAATCACCTATTCATCCAATAAAATTTTCCAAAAAATTATATCTACTGAACACATGAAAAATATAATCCACTCTTACATAAATCCATTAAAAGCACCCCCTCTTCCAGAAACAAATTATGTTATCCATCCATCTATAACATTCAAATCCACTGGTTTTAATCCATTGCAATTGGAATATCTCAGCAAGAGGTTACAACCTTGGACGTTCTTTACAACATGAAATGTTTATCCATCCCCACAAGAACTTTTGTGAAATTTGTGACAACATAAATGTATTCTCCAACCAGCTCCGGAAATTCTCCTCTGCGGCTTACTTAGAGGACACAATATTCTTTCAACTGCTATCGCAATTACATTTTTAAAAACTATCTAGATTTGTTTGTGGTATGGGAGGCAAGTATGCTTAATCCATAGGTTCAATAAATAGCATGTATTCATCCTCAAATCCTGCAAGGACTATTCTCATCCTTCTTGAAAAATGGTGTTTTATTGTTGTAGATGGTAGTGCTTTAATTGTTGGGGATAAAATTATTTATAAAAATGAATCTTTAAAGCTAGTATGTGCTAATATACATCCAATGTTGATGTTGGAAGAATTGATTTCATACCTTATTCACCACACTATATACCTATGACTTCAGCCTTTTTAGAAACTCGCATTCCAAACTCTTTCTACTAGCAGTTTGTAGGACAAGACCAAATGCTTGTGGCCATGCATAATAGGCACATTCGTCAACATCTCTAACCCAGCTTTAGATAAATTTTTCTTTGACTTTTGAATTCATGTGATATCAAAAATAAATCCATCATGTCATTATCAATACCTCTTCATTCGATTCTTCCTAATATGCATGTGGTCTCCAACATACTAAATATGGGGAAAGGCCTATAACTAAAGCCCACCAAGATCTATTTGCAAATCTGAAACATTTTCACCAACCTCCTTCAATACCTTCAGCGTGTTTTGATCAACCCAGAGATGTGATTAATTGATACATTTACTGCAACAAGGGCAACACCATAAAGGCCACCTAAAAATAATTTCCTCCTGGTGCTATAATTCTTCTTTTGACACATTAAATTCACTATCATTCTTGTTTAATTTTTGTTAAGGAATTTCCTCTATAGTTCTTTCCTGCCTTCCTTAGGAAACTCACAGAAATGTCCATATTTATGCACCTTATCAAATAGTGGAAATCCAAGATGATGTGGGATGGGAAACTTGTACATCATTTCTCAACACCCAGAAAACATTTTTAGTTTGCAATTCTTCTAAAGTATGCACATCGTTGACAAGCATGCAACAACTTGTGAGGAAACTCTCATTTGTACATGCATAAGCAAGCATTATAAAGTAGATAGGAGGACCGACTGAGATGAATTTATAGATTACCCATGAATATCAAAGGGTGACATTTGATTGGATATTCTCTTCCAAGTTTCCATCTTCTAGTTGACATCAAACAAATTGGCTTATGATCATACGCAAGTCAGCCTACCCTTAACTTATTTACTTCTGAGAATGTTTCCTTTCTGCTACCATTATACTTGAATGATGTGCAAAATTCCCTCCCCTCTGAGGAGAGTCAATGTCAGTAGCAACTTTTCTTTCAAGCCCTTTTTCATTTCCCAACTCATTGTCATCAAAAGGAGTCAATGCATATTTAATTGTCTTTGTGCTCTTTACAAGGCTTATTCCCGTAACATGGACCTTCATGTTTTCCATTGGTATTTAAATATTTTGTGATGCCAGCATCTTTTGTTTAAGTGCTTGTTTTAGGTGCTAAATGAGCATCGACATGGTTATCAGACCCACTGCACATAAATATTTTTGGGCTTCTGAGTTGCTTTGCTCTAAGAGAAATTGATCAAATACACTAATATCACATATGAAATTTTCAACAACAGAGTGAATATATTTCTCTTCCAGTAAGCACCAAAAGCGCTTCTATTTGTGATACCATTCGGAATAAAATCTAACAATTTCCCTCCTTCCCAGTGCTAATGGTGCTTCTCATTACTCATAAGTAAAACAAGAGAGCGAGGGTTATTTTTTTTGGAATGCCTTAATGCCCTCTCTAGAGAATGACCAGTGAAATCCTTTGTTTTTATTATTTTTAATCACATATATTTTACTTGGTATCCAAATCCTTCCCCGTCCCATTCCTAGACACTTTTGATATCCAATTCCTTCCCCTTCCCATTCCTGGACATCTAAATAGCTCATTATTTGTTTAACATCAAAGGTATTGTCTATTCATATAAAATATTAGGTGCCAAAGTTATAGTGGTTGAGAGATTGAATCCACTTAGCATATGTAATGAAATCGGTTGAGGGATTGAATCTACTAAAGGAGTAGTTGTGCCTCCATAGGGGGAGTGTTCTTGCCACCAAGAGCATTGGTTCTCTACTCTTTGGTAAAGAGGAAAAATAAAATTACCGCTGCTTGAAAGGTTTCATATATCAACAAAAGTGTATGACAAAAAAAAGTAATCTACAAAGGGTTTTAAGGGGTTTTACTCGTGGCATATATGATTTCAAGGAGTGCCAAGCAAGATTGAAAGGGAGGAAGGGACATTGTGTGTGTAGGGGGATATCGAAGGTATGGAAAGCAAAACAGCATTGATGTGAGCATGCAGAGTTCTGCAAAGAGGTTTTAGCACTGTTGCTACTAATATTGCTGTAGGGGAAGGCGCAGTGGTCAAGAAAAATAGGAAGAATAAGAAGACATTGTTGGATGCTGCCAAGCCCCTCCCCGATCGGGGAATTGGCTCCAAATTGGCTAAAATCTAATGGTAACACAAGAATTTCTACAAAATCACAAGCATCAAGCTCAAAAGAGATTTTTGTCATAGAAATGCATGGGGGATTTTCCATAGAAATGGTGAACCAACAACAAAGACACCTGTAAGGATTAATGGTGCAAACAAACGTGTGTGAAAATTGATTAATGATGTCCCTCAAAGGACTTCTGAGACTACACTGAAATGTAGATTAGTGATCTGAACATGTGAAGTCAATGCTAAAGTAAATGTTCATTTGTTCCATTGGCTTTTATCAAAATCGATTTGAAGGCTTGGGAGACAAGATTTCTTTGGAAGCTAGAAATTTTGAAGCAGGAATAATGTATTTGGCTAAAAAAATATGTTTATGCATCAGCTATCACAACATCTGTTTTCTCTGTTGCACCCACATTTGTCTCTATTTCTACTTTTGATACATGTATGCTTATAGGAGTGCCTTTGATAGCGGGGAAAATTCTTTCTACACTTGCAACCTTTGAGAATCCTTGAGTTGACTGATATGCATGCAAGATATAGTTATATATGTATACTTCATAAAGCTACAAAAATAAATATACTTCCAAAAGCTACAGAATGAATTATCCCTGCTGAATTGACTGATACGTATACTAGATCTACTCACCACAATGTTGGTGCCTATGAGTGGCTTGGTATTTGAATGGATTTTCTATCAAATCTTCTGTTTGCATTCTTTTTGGTGTTCCTCATTCACTCTCCCAAATATGTAATTAGACCAAGCATTACAGGTTTGGCAATAAAATGATCCTTACATGCAGATTTCATTACACTACAACATGCATATTTCATTACACTACAACACATTCCTTGCTGAAAAATGATCCTTTAAATAGAATGCAGATCTATCTTATTCCCCATTATTTCCACCACCTTCCTATACACTATCAATAGCTGACATAACAACAAGGAGACCAATACTTCTCATTTCCAGAGAAATACCACCTATCACATTATCAATACTTTCAAAATGGAATCGGTTTCTTTATACCACAGATGCCAAAGTTCCTCATAAGGGGTACTCCTTTGCGGAACATATTATTAGACTTTGTAGATGGTCAATATATGGGAAACACGAAATGCACTCTATCAACCTTGCAATCTCTGCCTCCTCCTTGTAGCCTCCTCCTTCTAGAGTTATATAAAGTTTTGTAGAACCTTTCTCATAATTCAACTTAGCTAGTTGTCTGCCACTGAATTTTTACCTCAGAATATCACTTCTTTGGAAATGTCTCTAATATGTGTATAGAATTATGAACCCATATTTAAATAGGAACCTCCTATATATCCTAATGACTTTGCAGTAATACATGTGGCCCATTGGATTGGAAGTACCATCGAATTGTAGGGTCTATTTGTCAGAACTCCATTCCAAAAAGTCATTAGTTAGTGGAGCCACTTAGGAAGCTTATTGGAGTGCGGACCTGAGCCACTTAGGAAGCTTTGTATTAAATAGAATTTTTGTTATCAATTGAATTGGTTGATGGGGCGTTCGCTTGGGTGTATTCTAGATAGTGGTAATAGAATAGTTTCAAAGTGTGGACCAGTATAGTTCTATTTTATGTGCATAGTATTTGAGCCTGTGGAACTCATTGTACCAAATTTGTGAACCTGGATGGTATTGGAATTTTTGTACTGTTGCAATATTGTTGAATGTTATTCAAAAAAAATTAAACCCTAGTTATCTTAAAGCCCTAATAGAAAATGTCCCTAGTATATTACAAAAGGAGATCCCAACAATAAAAATACTAGGCACTCTATCATAATACCATAAGCATAACCACTCTATCATAATACCACAAGCATACAAAAGAAAAGAGAGGGATGTTGGAAGCCTCACATATACTCACTTGTACCTTCACTTTCTCCTCTTAAAATATGTTCAATTAGGATTAGATGGGTTTCCTTATCAATTCAACCATGAATAACAATGGAGGGAGAAAATCCTTACATTGAGTTGAGCTCCATTTTATTTGCAATAGGATATCATTTAGTGAGCTCCATATTCTTTATAATAGAATATCATTTATTGGAATCTATGATTACTTGGACAATATCTTTAACTTCAAATTCTTCCACAACATCATCCAAAGATGAATATATCATATTTACATCCTTTACATGCAACCTTTACATGCGAGGATACATTGATGGATTGCAAGAACACGGTTCCTTTAGGGCAATCCACAATAAAGTTGATGATATTTCTACTCCTCTAATATGTCCACCCATCTGATAGTCTTGAGGAGTTTTATAGGAGTCTCGGGGAGTGGGGAGTGTTACAGAAGAGTCTGCAGGAGTAAATTTTTTACAGTGGTGATTTGGCAAGACTCATGAGTCTGAAAAGAGTGTGGTGACACTGATCTGCAGTCCACCAAAGAGCCAAAACACCTTTGTAATTCAGTTGTTGAGAATAAATCCTGAGCAAATCCATTTGGTGTTGGAGCTTTTCTATTGCATTTTCTCTAGGGAAAATTCTGTTATCTCGGGGATTAATTGATGTGTGAACATTACTTTCATATGCTTTATTAGCTCTTGCATTAATTCATTCCAATATTATGATTTAATTTTGGTTGACACCCAGAGCATTAAATTCCATAGCATAGTTGGCTAGCATCTAGCCCATTCTTTCAGTTGTAGATCACTGGTTTTAATTCATTGCTTGTATATTGTGTAAATTACAAGAACCAACCCAAAATTGCATCATTTTGTAGTCTCTATTCACAGGAATTAGATACCAGTACAACATTCACATAAATTTTAATTTTTTGGTGCTCTTTTTACACTATACTAGCTATGCACTGCACACTCTCTATACAAATGGTGGTGGGTACCTACAACCCCTTTTACTATTTATGATCAAATGACTCATCCTTGAGCACTGATTACACTGTGTATTGGCTTAGTGCTAGCACTTACTATTATTATGCTCTTCTTATTCTGAATATGTTAAGTTAGATAAGAAATCATTTGAATCTCATTCCTCGGGGATGACTAGATAACTAGGACCAAGCACAAGAAAATATGATCCTAGAAGTAATTCCTATTATGTTGATGCCATTCCTAGGAGGTGCTTGGATGATTTATATCAACTATGTTCTCATTTATTCATTTATTATGGATATTATTGCACTAGATGAGTTATCATTTGGAGTTGATGCTTCATGAGTGTTTAGGTAGCTAATATAATTCCCAAGAAAGTATGATGATAGCTTTGATTCCTATGATTTGTATCTCATGCCTCATGGGTGTCTACTATCTTCTACCAAGTATATTCTTATCTATTTTGTATATTCAATTACCTATTTAAATCTTGTGCCTTGAGAGTGCTTGGTTTCCTACTATCACATATAATAAGGTTATAATATTTGTGCTAATATGCCTATTGGCAAAAGAATGTAGAGAGTGGGTTTTGAGTGGTCAATGTGGTCAATGAATGGTAATTATCTGGCCTATGGGATCAATGGAACATATTAACTTGGTATTGTCAGTTGGAATGTCCCCTTGGCTCTCTCCAAGACACTATTTTTTGTAGAGAGTTATTTAAGCTATATCTCGTATGCCTAGCCAAAGTACATGGCTGACTGCTTTCGAGTACAACTTAAACGAACATTCCCGACTTCAGTCTTATAAATTAAGATGAATTATAACTTTAGTATTCATCATACTTTTGCTTCAGCAATTTTGATTGCGTACCTCAGAGTACCTGCAAAATGTTTGGATCAAAATCTTCTTCTTAAAGCTAAAGAAAATATCAGCTCCCCCTGAATTATAGCTCCCTCTGAATATTTGAAAAGAGATCTTGCCCAATGAGACATCTGCAACTAGTTATCAGTCCTAATTACATGGACAGTTTTCTTAAAATAATGAATGGGAAAGAGGAGATATTAATTCGTTCAGCTATTTATGTATGAAGAGGAGATGACATATAGATTTTCCCAGATTTTTGAAATACTTCTACTTCCTTTGAACTTTCAGAAGATTGTAATTAATTGTATCTCAGGCTTAATAGTTTCAGCCATCTCCTTTCCTTGGTGGAGCCTGCAAATGAAGGCTTGGACAGAATCATAACGATAGAAAAAAATTTCTTACTTGACTCACTTCTTTTCTTTATTCCTTTCAGAGATCCGGATATAGACATAGCAACTTAGATGGAAAGAGTCTAAGGTGCACGTTTTTTTTGTTATCTACTTTTGTACTTCAGGCACAGTTCTCTGCTATATGCATCATTCTGTTTTCTTTATGAGATCTAAAGGTTGTATTCTAATTCGTTTTTTGGTTTCTCATCTTGTGATTCACATCCACTCTCTGAAGGTTATTATGACACATAACATTGATAAAGCCCTATTGTCATACTGGACACTATTCCTTAGTCAACATAGTCAAAAGGTTAATATGTCACTTCCTTGCCTTTCCATGCCCCAACGTCACTGTATTTAAGTCAAGAATACAGTCACTTCCTTATTTCCATATTACTGTCATCATGCCATCACTGTTTGCAAGATTGCAACCAACCTTTATCTCAGATTCTTGCTCAGTCTTATATGACTTCATTCTCTTCCAATCATATAAAGCTCATCATGATAATTTCAAAGAGTCATTTCAAATGGGCAATGTAAGAAACCAAATTTTCTTATTACTTAATT
This sequence comes from Pinus albicaulis, assembly GCA_034641835.2. NCBI lineage: Eukaryota > Viridiplantae > Streptophyta > Pinopsida > Pinales > Pinaceae > Pinus > Pinus albicaulis. Next base: position 574,047,552 of record CM076577.1, read on the forward strand.
CTTACAGTGCTGCACTTGGTCAATCTGATTTCTGCTGCTTAAAACAACAGTTGATCACCATTTTAGTCAACAATACTTCTGTCCTCTGCAACCCTTTTCTTGTTTGGAAAATAAATTGAAGGGGCTAGTTTGAATGTCAATGGAAGTTTCCACAAGCCATAATACCCACTCTACACCCCCTCATTCTACATCAGCTAGTGGATATAAAGGAAATGCAACTTTGTCTATATAAGGTGATGATTAATTTTGTGGAAAGGAGAAATATTGATTCCGTCTTTTCGTTTGCTACGATGGTATTAGTGATTGAGTAATTCTGCTAGAGGATAGATGCAATATATAAGGTGAACATTGATATAAAGGTATCATATATATGTAAAGTAAGGGCAAAACCTCAAGAAATTTTATGGCAGAAACAGAAGAGATCCCAAAATATTGTGGAAAAAAACTTCCATCAGGATAAATAATATTAGTTTCCGCTATTGCAATGCACTTCCACAAGATTTGAAGAATATGGAGAAAATGAATATGAAAACCATTTGACAACTGCAAGAATGTTACTCTTAAACTATTATTGATTGATTTTGATAATAGTGGATATACTAGACATAGCGACAATCTCAAATTAGTTGATATTACCAACTGCAGTAAAATAGCCCAAAACAAATTCTCATTACAGTTGATATATTTGAACATATAAAATCATTATGAGTTACATAGTTTGTGCACTGGTCTTGAAGTTCAAGATATAAGAACTGGAAATGGAAACAAAGAGTTAAATGTTGTTGTTATTTTCTGCAAAGGTTAAGCATAATGAGAGTAGAGCATGGAGAAGTTGAAGTTGAAGATGGTGAGAAAATTTTAGTTTTTCATAGAGGGATTTCTACCATAGCCAAGGTTGCCTCAATTTAGCGTTAATTGTTGTTTATGTTACAAACATACACGACTTGGAATTGATGACCATTGAAAAGGTTACAAAAAATATTAGGGACCTTTGTTTTGTTTTGTTGGATAAAAAATAACAAATCACTCACTTGCCACTTGATAATGGAGTCATGTATCTATTACATGGGTGTGGAAAGTTGAACAAATTTGACTTGTACTTAAGGCCTAGGAAATTTACATATACAAGACTTGGTTATGTTGGGAAAAAGAACGCAAAGAGAAGGTGTATTCTCTTAGGTTTTATGGAGAATATGACTAGGATCTCCTTGAACTTTCAAATGGATTATTAAAACTCGAGAGACTTGAAATGAGAAGTTTCCATTTTACCGAATTTGCAATAGTGGTTGCAATGTTGAACCTAAACTCATTGAAGTATATCAGGGAGCAAGGATACAAAAAAATTAAAATAGGTGACAAACTTTTATCTACATCATGACCATTTTGGAACGTAGAGTTTACCCCGCCTCTTAGAAAGACATGGGATGAACTTGATTGAAATGGAAGTAATGTTTGGAAACTGATCAATGCATATTTTGGCTCACTATTCTTTGGCTAGAAGAATAATAGATAATCCAAGTTTTTAATCCTTCTATTTCCTCATTTTGGCTCAATATCAACAAATTAAGTTGGTTTATACATTTCATGATTGTGACCTCTACTTATGTATAGTAAGTAGTAGGATATCATTCATGTACCAGTAAGTGTACCTTCCTAACAATTTCGATACAAACGTATTTCCATTCATCGCCCACATCCTCCTACTTCTATGTGCCAAATAAATATTTGGGCGGATGAAACCCTTCCATTGTGCTTTCCTTCTACCTCTCATGAGGCTTCTAGGAAAAAATATATCTGGCATTGAGGCTTGAAAATCAAAATGGAGCAGTGTTGCTAAAATTCTTTTTGGTAATGCAACACTCAGTATTGAAAGAAAAATATCAAGAAATGCACCATTCAGTATTAAAGGACAGATCTCAAGAAACCCCACTTTAAAGAGTTATTATATTAATGAGAATATGTAGAGGCTTCTTCAAGCTTAATTTTGATGGAGCCTCAAAATACGGGAGGGAAAGAAGTTAGGATGGGGAATTATTTATAGCGTAATTCTTGGTTGTTTGTTCATTTGCGACAACTCTTGAAAAATGTATCCAATTTCTAGTGTTGGTGCTGAAGATTTGTTTATGGAATCCCGAAAAGAGACTCGAGTAAGGCAATTAAAATGGAAAAGGGAAATTGTATGTGAATATAAGAAGTTTAGGGGCTTCAAAAATTATAGGAATATAATGATGGTACTGGAAGAAAATATTTTTTTGTAGCAAGGTGTTTGATAACAAGTTTCATCTATAGTATACAAAGAAATAAGAATAATTTCAGCCTTTAGTTGGACAAATGTCCATGGAGTAGATAATTTTCAGTCCTCTCTATAGGGATTACAAATTAAGGACAAGGCTTGAATGAGATCACTTCCATTATTATGATCTCATGTTGAACACATAGTAACCGAGGTTGAATTTGTATACGGATACAGTATGAGATGGAAAATTTTGGTTACAGCAAAAAAATTGGACTAAACATATCCCTGATACAAAAGGAAATATGTTTTTTTTCTAAATTTTAAAATTCAAAGAATTGTAACTATCATATCCCTTAAAAATGGATACGAATTGTGGCTTCCTTCTTCAATACTTAAGTTTTAAACACAATAATACTGGTGGCTGAACTCATTTATACCGTAGTTTTTCCTTCATCATGCTCTGAAAGTCTGACTTCTAATTTCTCACCAAATCAAATCCAAAGGGAAACACTTTGAGAATAAGCTAATCACAATCTTCATGATTCACTTCAAAACCTTCTCCATCCTTTCACCTCATTTGTATCAATCCAATCTCATCCTGACCAAGTGCAATGAGTGCCCCCATGTTTTTCTGTGGACTTAGACCAAGAGCTAGCTCTGGCACACGACATGCTGGTAATGATTCAATGTCCGAAGCAAAGTGTGGTTGTCAAACATGGAATTGAAATACTTATCCAGCAACAGCGAGCTTTGAGATATTTGTTTGAGCACTGAGCAATATGAAAGAAAACTTCTCCACAACCTTTGTGTATTTCTCACAGGCCTCCTTGTTTCGCGAATCCATTATGGGATCTTTACATATGGGTGCAACTTGTGACAAGCTTTGTTTCATACCTTTGTGTGATGTGAATTTGTCAATGTATTGGTTAATTCAATGTGTCCAAAAACTTTGGAGTTATGAGTTCTTGCATCAACCTAATTCCCAGATCTGCTTGGGGAACATAAGTGTTGTTAGTTTTATACAACAATATGACTTCAGGACCAAGGTCTTTGAAGGATTCAGGTTCCAGATACCTCTATGAGCTTTATCAGTGTTGTACTGTTGGTCCTAAATTGAGGTCTGCAACATTACTACACATTATTTCATCATCACAATTATGTTTTATATTAAAGTAAAAAAGTTGTGGCTTTACCCATACTGCAAAGAGAAAAACGGCTCAACATATTTTTGACATCTGGAGCATTGATTATCCCTTCATAAAAAAAGGAGGACGAAGTGCAAAATGAAATTATAAGTTCTAACATATTTCTGAAGACCCTCTTCTATACCCACAAGAGTACTATTTGAAAAATTGATTACACAAAATTATGCAAAAGACATTAATGATAATTCCTGTCAGCTTCACTAGATTTCTTGCACTGGAACAATTGGATGCCACAGCTTGGGTTCAGAATCTAGATACATACTTCCACTTGAACTCCATGTGGGAGACTGATGCTATTCGATTTTCTACCCTTCATTTCGAAGGGGATGCCCAAGAGTGGTGGTACCATGGGCTAATCATGTTGGGACATATTCACATCACTTCTTACATAGAGTTCAGACGGATGCTATTGAAGAGGTTTGAGAGGAAAGACCCAGAGTTACATTTCAGGGAGTTAGCCCATCTAAGTCAAACTGGTAGTGCAAAGGCATACATTACGGAGTTTTAGGGACTGGCAGTGATGGTGACTAGCATTTCAGAGGCTCGATTGATCATGATATTTTTGGAGTGGCTAACAGAGCCATTGCATGGTTGGGTGAGGGCCTACAGCCCACATCTTTGACGGATGATATCTCCAGTACCCCATATATGATTGACGTTGTGCCCAAGACCCAGGCATTTGTCCCCACTAGACCCACTGCAGCATTGGGGAACCCAATCACTATACCACCCTAGAGGGATGGAGGACGTGGTTAGATGGACGAGGAGACCTAGAGGGGCCTTAGGAGGAGGAATTTGTGCTTTACATGCGAAGAACCCTGGGCACCTGGGCAGAAGTGCACCAAGGGCAAGGCCCACTACATTGATGTGTATTCGGATAGTGAATCATTTGAGGAGTTTTAGGTTCGAGCAGATCCGAGAGATGAGGGGGGACCATCATCAGGGGGAGCACCACCACCACCACCACGTAAAGGGGGACTGTTTGCCCCATCAGGGGGATTACTTGCTTCACTTCGTGGATTTCTGAAGTCTTTGACACTCAGGATTAGTGGGATGGTACAAGGGCAACGAGTTTCAGTTTGAGTAGACAGTGGGGATGATGGGGAACTACTTGGTCAATGGTTACTGATCATTTTTTGTAGTTGATGTCCAAGAGACCAACGTGGTGTTGGGTGCCTAGTGGTTATACTCATTGGGGAGGGTCACCACTAACTAGAAAAAGTTAGATATAGAGTTTTTTGGGCCAAATGGGAAGCTATTATTGTTGAGGGGGATGCACTCTTTACTACCCCGGACAGTTTCAACGTACTAGATGGAGGTAGATCTATGCCATGGGGACATAGAATGGGCAGTCAACTAAGGATTTCGGAGACAGGGGCCTAGCCACGGCCAGTGCACCCAGACATACAAGCCCTATTGGAGAGGCATCGGGGGGGTTTTGGGGATATCCCTCCAGGTAGGTGTGGAGTACTAAAAAGGTATGCTTTTGATGATTATTTCAGTGGCTTTTTAGTAGAATTTGTAAACCTTTTTGCATCATGAATTTGGAAAATGATAAAGAATTATAACAAAACATGTGAGAGTTGATATGCAAGACTTAACCACTGATAATTGTTATTTTTCTGTGCAGGAAAAGGTGAAAACGAGGAGTTGCCGCTCCAAAGGAAAGGACAAAGACGAGATAACTGCTGTCCCTTTGAAGGGGAACCGAATGCAAACAAGGCTAAGCAGATCAAAGAAAATCGGCCCGAAAAAGGAGGAGAAGACACCAGCTCGGCGGAGAAGAAAATAAAAGAGGAAGGATTAACAGTTTGGCGAATCCCTCAAGATCTTTGATCCTGAGGGATCGCTGCTTTATTTATCTTGTTACTTGGACATCTCCGCCGTCACCTTTATATAAAGGGACATCACTGTTAGCTTGGGATATACTTCTTATGTAATTTTCTGTTAAAAATCAACTTTGATCATCGAGTCTCGTTGAGAACTGGTTCATTGTACTTTTGTCTTATGCATTAATATAAGCTTGGTGGTTATCTCATTTCTACGTCTGGATTAACTTAAGGCGGTGTATCCTTGGAGGCTAAGGGCCCGGCCCCGGAGGACACTTGCTTCTGTATCACTACGATTTTATTTCTGCGTGGTTTGCTTATCATTGTTATTCGGTAATCTGATATGCTTTATAAGTTGCTATTACATGCTCTGTTAAGATTAAAATCATTAAGGTTTTTTACAGATAGAATTGTGTATTGACTCTGCATTATGTTACTGATCCTTTCAGAGTTGATTGCATGTTATTAGTCTTAACCAAATATTCTTACTGTTCTGTTACAGAGCTTTTGTACTAAACATTCATGTCATAGATTCATATGAAGTTGTGTTCTTCATGATTATTGGATTCAGAAATAATGTTGTTCTATTTGGAAGCACAGTCGTATCCCTGTTAATTAAGATTGATCAGATTACTATTTCAGCGTGTTGTGTGCGTATATGATTTACTAGTGCTGTTCCATAATTTATCAATAGTTATTGCTGTTCCGTTAGTGTGTTCTGCTTAATTTGCCTTAAGAGTGAAAGATTGTTATTTGATTGCGAAGCGTGCATTTGGGTTAATAGATTAAGTTTGGTTACGACTCGCGAGACTTAGTTGTTCGATTGCTGTTCCATTCCATTCCAGATTTGTTGTTCAATTCTTTATTTGTTGTTCTATTTTACTATCTGCTGTTCCATTTACTCGCATTTGTTGTTTTGGTGTGAGAGACGATCTAAGGCTGTAGTGAGCTTTAGCATTCACTGTCTAGCTCCCAGACCCATGGTCTATGCTCTAATTTCCTTTTCATCAGTTTCCAAAGGGATGGGTTATCGCTGCCGAACCCTTGGCGATAGGCCCCGCCCTGGTTTCCGGAATGTAGTTATTCTTTTGAAGTAACTTTAGTTATAGACAACATCGTTTTACTCTTGTATTTTTAAACCTTTGTACTACTAGCATTATACGACAAGTGATAGCCTCGGGCCGGGAACCTCTTTGGAATAACAAAACGTTCCCGGATTGACATATTAATGTGAGGTAATTAGAGGTGAAAGAGACTCCTTTTTATAGCTCTACATTTGAGCACGCGTTGCCGGGGGGAAAGAGTGTAGCCATTTGTCTTTTCGAGTAGTGTACGAAGCTAGGGAAGAGTTGGATCTTAAAAACGGAAGGTAAGAACCTACGTGCGGAGCATGTAAAAGCCCTGCTCCACTGTCCGCTTTCCTAACAGATTTGTTGTTGCTTTGTTTGAATAGAATTTAGTAGTTCATTTGAGTGCATGACTAAGCAGAAAAGACCAGAAAAGAATATCAAACCTCCATCCAAGCCTGAAAAAGCTAAGGGGCCGGTGACCCTTGGCCGAACGACCTCCATAGACGAAATCTATAAGAAAACAGAATCTCAGCCATCAGTAGGCCCCAGGAAAATCATTTCTTAGCGACTGCTAGTTCCCGCCGAGCCACGGGATCACCATGCAGCAGCCTTTCTTTGAGGGTGCATAAAGTCGAGCGAAGAAGCGAGGACTTTGAGAAATTGAAAATTCTACTCCAGAACTATTGCAAGAAGGGAATTCCAGCAACTTTTGTGAAGGAGAAGGAGAAACAGGGGAAACCGAGGAACCAAAATCTTCTATTGGAACAAATCAGCCATTAAATAGCCCAGATAAGGGGAGTGCTGCGAAAATCATTGTTGAAGGAATCCAATCTCCTCAGACATCAGGTATTCTCATTATTGCAGATAAGGGAAGTGTTATTAAAACAATTCCTGTCAAAACCATTCCCTCTCAACCTAGGAATACCCTCCTAGATATCCCAGAAGGTTATGGGCATATATTCGATCCCATGGCTCAGAATCAGCCAAATGCTCAAACCTCTACATTACAATATCCTATAGTGGATTCTACAGCAAATGCACCCATGAAAGGGTTTATCCCTCTTGGCCCCTTATCCCTACATTTCACGGTCTCACATCAGAAGATCCGGATGCATTTTTATTCGAATTCGATGTGTTATGCAGGGGGTATGATTACACCACTGATCCCAGAAATTGAAATTATTTCCCTCTACATTAAAAGGGGCTGCTTTAAGATGGTTTATGGGACTAGGTGGCGGGGTTATCAACAATTGGGATCAAATGAAAGAATCCTTCTTAAAAAAATATCAGGATTATTGTAGGTCTAGAAATTAAAGACGAAATATTCCAAATGACAGCCAGACCGAATGAAACATTGGAGGAGTATGTGGAACGTTTTCAATACAATCTACAGAGATCTCCTTATGCATCACTACCTCTACCTGATAATGTGTTAAAAACTGCTTTAATAAGGGGCATGAAGGAACAATGGATTGAAACATTAAACATCATGGGAAAAGGGGATATTTATCAAGAGAATTTCTCCGAATCATTGATTTATATATCGGGGAGTTTGAGAGCGACACGAGAATAAAACCGACGAGAATATGATCGGTTTACGTGGGAAATAACAAAGTATCAACGAAGGAGTAACACGTCACAGTGGAAATTTATTAGAAAATTTTAAAATGATATTAAGGGACACTAACTACACAACTTGATATTGTGCGAGCTATCAATAGTAGATGGAGCGGAAACAATTTTGGCGATCTTGCCCTCGATGCAGAAAAAAACATAGCCACAAGGAATGTCCACTGGATAAAGTCCAAACATGCGCCATATGTACAAAAGATCACCTTACGGAGAGCTGCCCCTCACTTCCTGGATTGAAAGCGGTATATAAGGAAGCAGAAGAAGAACCAGAATCGGTGAACTCGATTAATCAACGTCGTCAGTGGCAGCCGAGACAATCTGGTATGTTTCCGGACTCGACCTCTTTTTTTCAATCCCCACAGTATAATACTCAACAATATGGTATGTGGCAAAATCAATCTCAAAACCCATTTACAAACTGGTCACCACAATCGTTTCCTTCTTCAAATCCATGGCTGAATCAAACAATCCAAACTGGTTGGCCGAATTTCCCTTACACTCCACCATATTGGAAAAATGGCCCATATCCTTCACAATGGACTCCCTCTACTTCACAAAGTTCACCCTGGCAGACAAGCTGGCAAAAGGCAGGTGCACCGGCCAGTGACTATTCCGCTCCTCAACCTACTCTGCCGACGTACAACAAAATCCCGATCCTAACGGGGCCACGCAACTCCCAGCCCAACCCGATCCCAATCCAAATAACAGACAGGTCCCATCTATTCAAATCATAGAATCACCAGAAATAGGACCCGACCTGAAGGAGTGCAATGATCTTCAGTTAAGATCTGGACGTATAATTTAAACTGAGGGAGATAAAACAGTTCATATTGAAGATCGGTTACCACGAGAACATCAGTTGCAACAAGAGGATGTAAATAAGCAGCAGACTCATAATCAAGCAACCATATCCTCTCCTCCGTTCCCAGAATGATTAGCCATACCTCGACCCATACAATATCCTGACTTTGACATTCTGGGAGAATTACAAAATCTGTACATAAAAATCCCATTCCTCCAAGCCATTCAAGACATTCCTATATACGCAAAAACTACCAAAGAGTTGTGCATAAAGAAACCAAGGAGGAATATAACAAATAATCCAAGAGTCCAAGTAGTCGGTACTTTATCTGACTTTTTATCTGGGAAAGAAACACCCATTAAATATGAAGACCCAGGAAATCCAATTATAACTGTTCAAATTTATGGTCAGACCCTGTCTAATGCGTTAGTTGATCTAGGAGCTGCAATTAATATTTTAACAACCACTACTTGCCAAAAGCTCGGTATTACATCTGTAGAACCCACCTCTACTTTGTTAGAATTGGCTAACCGATCTGTGGTTAGACCCGGAAGGTACTTTCTACATGATGTCATGGTCTGTGTATCTGGGAGTATCCAACCGATTTCTTGATAATTAATCCAAAAAACCGACTTGATGGACACCCGCTAATTTTGGGTAGATACTTAGAAGCACTTGCTACTTGATGCCTACATTGAGTACAACGTGAAATATGACCATAACCGAGAGGACCAAATGAAAATTTAGTTCTATATCCTCAGTAGCAGTGAAGTGTCACAATAATCAAAACTAATAAGCACCACCATGTATCATCTACTAAATAACATCTGAATCTCCATTAACTATTAAGAGAACATGTTGATTTCAGAACCAAATAAAGATAGTGCCATTATCATTCAAATGAATCTAAACTGAATCTCGCCTATAGTGTCACATGATAAACGTAATTGATAATGAGTTAAATATCTAGATGTGTTGGCCTTTACAAACGATACTGTTATACATTTGCAAATAGTAAAACTGTGGAAATTGCACCGGGGAAAACTTGAAACATCAATGCTAATCTCACACCTGAACCGGAAACTAAGCTCATCCAATTGTTAACAAAATATCAAGAATCATTTGCATGGGACTACCCTGACATGAAAGGAATTGATCCCCAATTATGTACACACCACATTTATACGGAAAAAGATGCCAGACCTGTTCGTCAGCCGCAAAGGAGACTTAATCCTCATCTAAAGGATGTGGTAAACGCTGAACTTCAGAAACTTTTAGATGTCAATTTTATCTATCCTATTTCTGATAGTAAATGGGTCTCTCCGCTTGTGGTGGTACCAAAAAAGAATGCGAAATGGAGAATCTGTGTGGACTATAGGGAACTAAATACGGCGACACAGAAAGATCATTTTCCTCTCCCATTCATAGACCAAGTATTAGATACTTTAGCAGGAAAGAAATTCTTTTCTTTCCTGGATGGCTTCACTGGATACAATCAGATTCAGATTGCCCCCGAAGACTAGGATAAAACTACTTTTACTTGTCCTTGGGGAACATTTGCCTATCGAGTTCTACCTTTTGGCCTATGTAATGCTCCTTACATTTCAGGGCTATCCTTAGCATTTTTGCAGATTTAATAAATGATGGACTTGAAGTTTACATGGATGACTTTACACCATATGGAGATGATTTTGATCCAGCTCTAGACACCCTAGAAAAAGTCCTACAACGCTGCATTGTTACCAGACTTTGCTTAAGCCACGAAAAATGTTTCTTGATGATGACTGAAGGGCTTATCCTAGGACATTATGTCTCAGCAGTCGGCATTCAGGTAGATCCGGCTAAAATCCAAATACTTTTGCTCATTCCCACTCCTACTACTCAAACAGAGGTACGCAGCTTTCTTGAATTTTCTGGTTATTATAGACGATTTATAGAGCATTATTCGCACATTGCTGCTCCTTTATATGCACTAACCGGTAATGTTGATTTTCTTTGGACAGAAAAATGTGACCATGCTTTTGAAGATTTAAAGAAGCTCATATCCACAGCCCCAGTCCTTCGAGGACCAAACTGCGACCTACCATTCCAGATATCATCTGATGCCTCAGATACAGCTATTGGCGCAGTCCTTGGACAGGAAGAGGATAAAAAACCATATGCCATCTATTACATCAGCAAAAATTTATCCCCTTCTGAATTAAATTACACTGTTACTGAAAAAGAATTCCTAGCTGTAATCCATGCTGTCAATAAGTTTAGACATTATATTACAGGCTATCCTGTTATCTTGTATACGGACAAATTACCTCATTAAATAATGTTGCTTGAAATGGGCACACATCACGAATGCCGGAAGTAACTAGATGGTTGATTTTATTGCGAGGAATTCGATATCACAATCAGGATAAAACTGGCAAAAGCCTGCTTGTGGCAATTTTCTTTCGAGAATACCAAAATCAAGCGATGCAGCAGCAGTTGAAGATCGATTTCCGGATGAGCACCTGTTTGCTGTTGCCGTTCAACCACCCTGGTATGCTGATGTTTCCAACTACCTCGCAGTAGGTAAACTACCAAAACATTTAACCCCTAATAGCGCAAGAAGATTGTTCAGAAGAGTGCTCGATTCTCGTGGATTGGGGGCTATTTGTTTCACACAGGGGCAGACATGCATATTAGGTGATGTGTTCGAGAAGATGAAATCTTTGACATCCTAAAACCCTGTCACGATGGACCGTGTGGTGGACACTTCGCTGGCGTAGGCCTGGACATAAAGTATTGCGGACAGGATATTGCGGCCTACGATTTTCCAAAGATGCAAAAATATGTCCAAGCACATGTGACAGAAGCTGCCCGGCGAGCGGACGTACTGAGTGGTGATGAGATGCCTCTGAAACCACAGTTAGTCATCGAACCATTCGAGCGATGGGCTCTTGATTTCGTTGGACCCATCAACCCCTCATCCAATCAGAAAACATATATCTTGGTGGCAACAGAATATGTCACCAAATGGGTTGGGGCAGAAGCATTGCCAAAAAACCACGAGAGGACTGCGTCATCGGTTCTGTTCCATCTGTTGTACTTTATGGCCTTCGAGGAAATAATTCTGAGATGGAGGACCACAATTTCTTTGAGGAATAAGATTAGGCATGACATATCAACAATTATCACGTCCGGCATAAAATCACTACTCCATATCACCCACGGGCGAATGGGCGGTAGAAAGTAGCAATAAGATAATAGAATCAATCCTAACGAAAACCATTGCGTCACATAGGCGTGATTGGGCTACCACGACTACCGAAGCACTGCTGAGCCTATAGAACAACATGGAGAAGCACCATAGGTTACTCACCTTATCAACTAGTGTTTGGAAAACAATCCATTTTTCCCATAGAATTCGAAATCCAAACACTGCGAACAGCACAGGAAGTTGGCCTAGATCTAAACGAGGCACAACTCAATCGACTACAGCAAATCAATGAATTAGACGAAATTCGGCTCTCTGCACTACAAAATACAGCATTGATTCAACAGCAGCGAGCCAAATGGCATGATGCGCTCATCAAGAACAAAGTCTTCCACGAGGGAGACTGGGCTCTGTTATACGATTCTCGGTTTCAGGACTTCCCTGGGAAAATTCAGACTCGATGGTTGGGACCATACGAAATCCAGAAGGTGCATGACAATGGAACCCTTACTCTAATTACCATTGACGGTTCTGGATATGCATTCAAAGTAAATGGCCACCGAGTTCGTCTCTATCGCAAACCATTCACTCGGGAATCCTTCTGCCAGCAGCTACGCCGAGACACTGATATGGAGATTTTAGGAGAGGAAGAGAAATCTTCCTCACCTGTAATTCATTAAGGAATTCATTTCTTTTTAGAATTTGTACATAAGTTCTTGTCTTTGAGTCGTTCTTGTACATATGTTTGAACTAAATGTTTTCTTGTCATTTTTGATGTTCCTTTTCTTTCTCAAAATTTCGATTTTTGCCGTTCTGTTTCTAAAAGAATGGCATTTGCGTCTCTTTGTTGTTCCTTTTCAAAAGGAACGGAATTTTTGCATCTTTTGCTGTTCCTTTTCCAAAGGAACAGAATTTTTGGTTGCTGTTGTTCCTTTTTTTCAAAGAAACAACATTCTTTTGTTGCTATTGTTCCTTTTTCAAAGGGAACGGCATTTTGAGTGTTTTTATAGTATTTTTATTTTTGTTGTTCCTTTTTCAAAGGAACGGCATTTGCATTTTTGCGGTCTATCGTCCTTCGTTGTTTCTTTTTCAAAAGGAACACCACTAGCATACTTTTGGTCTCCTTGTGAAACAGCTTATTCCTTTTGCTGATCTAAATTGAGGATGCTTCTTGCCTATCTTCTTTCAAGTCTTTAAGATACAGCTATGTACTTGTGCAATGAATATAAAATTACAACATACCGAAATCCGCAAACCATAAATTGCTATATCTATAAGGCTCTGCATTAGTAAGAGGACAAAAGGAAGGACACACTTATTTCTTATCTTTCGTTGTCATTGTTTTACTAATTTTGCCCTGATTGGTTATCTTTATCATGCTGATCCCTTTAACCCTCTTTGATTATTATTTAGGAATAAGAGCAAAGGGCTTATACCTTCCTATTGAGATGATAAGACTTCTTCCACCATTCCTACTCTTAAGGAGTGTTGAACCACCCTTTGTGTATAACTAAGGAAAAGTACTCTCTATGAAAAAGAAAAAATATGTGAACATGATATGTGAGATGTCAAATGCAGGATAGGGGGTCTCATCAAGAGCCAGCCAACCATGATCATGAGGATGGAAGTGAAGTGGCATTCCCACTATGGCCACCACACCAGGGATATGGTCCAAAAGTTATATCAAATAATCGAACCTTGGAACATGAGGTCTCATCACGAACGGCACCGCCGCACTCGCTCCTTCCTCGTGAATGGCATTATGGTTAACTGGTCACCAAGCCAGCATAATGGTCTACACTTTGACATAACAACATTCCCAAGTATACACAAAGGATCATGGTTCCAAGGGTGAAAAAAACAACTCTGCCAAGGTTATGGACACCTGTCGGTAGCAGAGCACTGTTAATGGTATTGAAGTCACATTGGTTACACCAATGGGTAAGATACTAATACTCTTTTTTGTTTTTACCTGTCCCACTAGGAACTAATCTTGCTGTGTTCAGGTTATACATCGCATGAACATTTATTACCACCAATCATGGCAAAGGAAGTGACCATGACCACTGGAGATTTGGCAAATACGAAAGATGTCCTATCCACCAGCCTCATATCATATCACAGCAGCCCCTTACGTAATAAGCGATAAACTCTCTGCCTCGATTTCGGTAATTCGTTGTCTTTCTAAATATGGCATAATTTCATACGATGTTCCTTTATGACTCGGTTGCAGAATGGGTGCTGCTCCTTTATTTGATGGCTGGGACATCCTATCATATTGCGGGGGGGGAGGTTAACCTCATTATTCCCTGAATTACGTGTCAGCTCACCATTCCGGAAAGATAGTGTACGACCGTATGGCATGGCTTAACGGCATGGCATTTCTATTTTTACACAAGTTGCAGTTCATAATCCATTTCTGTTGCATTGTTGCATACTCTGTGTTTTTTTTTCGAAATCTTGCGATAATCACCCTCTCTGTGTTTCAAACAGCACAAGTAGTTGCTGTTCCATTGAGAATCCACATTGAAACCATGGGAGGAAGGGCAATTCGAAGCGAACCTCCGAAGTTGACAATCTCCGCTGCTGCCGGGGAGATCTGGTTAGGATATAGATTTCACAATCCAATTATTTGGCACCCTGCACCCGGATATCAAGCCCTGTAGGAGATGCTTGAGGGGCAAACAGGTCAGTTCTTTGACTATCTAATCACTCATCATGGCTGTAGGCCTCATATAAATTCCTTCACCAGCCTATTCTCTGTACCTTGCATGTCAACTACAATGTTTTCATGAGGACATGAAACAAGGTAAACGAGGAGTGTGGGAGTACTAAAAAGGTATGCTTTTGATGATTATTTTAGTGGCTTTTTACTAGAATTTGTAAACCTTTTTGCATCATGAATTTGGAAAATAATAAAGAATTATAACAAAACATGTGAGAGTTGATATGCAAGACTTAACCTCTGATAATTTTTATTTTTCTGTGCAGGAAAAGGTGAAAACGAGGAGTTGCCGTTCCAAAGGAAAGGACGAAGACGAGATAACTGCTGTCCCTTTGAAGGGGAACCGAATGCAAACAAGGCTAAGCAGATCAAAGCAAATCAGCCCGGAAAAGGAGGAGAAGACACCAGCTCGGCGGAGAAGAAAAGAAAAGACGAAGGATTAACAGTTTGGTGAATCCCTTAGGATATTTGATCCTGAGGGATCGCTGCTTTATTTATCTTGTTACTTGGACATCTCCGCCGTCACCTTTATATAAGGGGACAGCACTGTTAGCTTAGGTAGAGCGAGAAGACTTTTTATGTAATTTTTTGTTAAAAATCAACTTTGATCATCGACTCTCGTTGAGAACTGGTTCACTGTACTTTTTCCTTATGCATTAATATAAACTTGGTGATTATCTCATTTATGCATCTGGATTAACTTAAGGCAGTGTACCCTTGGAGGCTAAGGGCCTGGCCCCGGAGGACACTTGCTTCTGTATCACTATGGTTTGATTTCTGCGTGGTTTGTTTATCGTTGTTATTTGGTAATCTGATATGCTTTATAAGTTGGGTATGCTTTTGATGACTATTTCAGTGGCTTTTTAATAGAATTTGTGAACCTTTTTGTATCATGAATTTGGAAAGTAATAAGGAACCATAACAAAACATGTGAGAATTGATATGCAAGACTTAGCCACTGATAATGGTTATTTTCTGTACAGGAAAAGGAGAAAACGAGGAATTTCCGTTCCAAAGGAAAGGACAAAGTCGAGATAACTGCTGTCCCTCTGAACGAGAACCGAATGCAAACAAGGCTAAATAGATTACAGCAAATCGGCTCGGAAAAGAAGGAGAAGACACCAGCTCGGCGCCAAAGAAAGGAAAGGATGAAGAATTAACAGTTTGGCGAATCCCTCAGGATCTTCGATCCTGAGGGATCGCTGCTTTATTTATCATGTTACTTGGACATCTCCGCCATCACCTTTATATAAAGGGACAACACTGTTAGCTTGATAGATAGGATACGCTTTTATGTAATTTTCTGTAAAACATCAACTTTGATTATTGAGTCTCGTTGAGAACTGGTTCAATGTATTTTTGACCGATGCATTAATAAAAGCTTGGTGATTATTTCATCTCTGCGTCTGGATTAACTTAAAGCGGTGTATCCTTGGAGGCTAAGGGCCCGGCCCCGAAGGACACTTGCTTCTGTACCATTACGACTTGACTTTTGTGTGGTTTGTTTATCATTGTTATTTGGTAATTTGATATGCTTTATAAGTTCATATTACATGCTTTGTTAAAGATTGAATCATTGAGGTTTTTTACAGATAGAATCGTGTGTTGACTCCGCATCAAGTTATTAATCCTTTCAAGAGTTAATTGCATGTTCTTACTGTTTTGTTACAGAGCTGTTATACTAAACGTTCGTGTTGTGCGCGTTTCTGATTTATCAGTACTGTTCCATAATTCATTAATAGTTATTGCTGTTCCATTAGTGTGATTTGTGTGAATTGCTTTTAGAGTGAAAGAATGTTATTTGATTGCAAAGAATGCATTTGAGTTAATAGATTAAGTTTGGTTACAACCTGCGGGACTTAGTTATTCAATTGCTGTTCCATTTTAGACTTGCTGTTCTATTTCAGAATTGTTGTTCAATCCTTTATTTGCTTTGCTATTCCAT